>OY101431.1:8902914-9502914 GCA_956483605.1 Tuberolachnus salignus | reverse complement strand
CCATAAAATATAAAATATTATGTGTCACATAAAAGGGATTGAATTAAAAGTACAAAACCACGGAACGATAATGTTTTTTTGGCTGATCGTTTGAACAATGTTGTATACAACGTGTAAAACAATATGCAACACGGTCCTTCAACTGTTTGTTATGGCAATTTATTATTTTAATGAATTTTAAAATTGTATATTATATATACTTCAATTCGGAATTACTTTTTACAGTATAACTTAATACTATATAATTATAAAATCGTATAAAAATGCAGAAGTCAAATATAATACTGGTCTTTATTAAAAATTAAATGATTTTCTTTTATACTCTCAGTTCTCAGACAAGTGTCTACGATGAAGTGTTACTTCGTTATTTCAATCCCTTCTTATTTTTTCCTAATAAATGGACAAGGATCCTAGACAAGGATCATTTAGGAATTTGTGTACAATAATGCATATATAATTATGTGTTACACAGGGATTGTGTTATAATTCTAATTCCGCGGGATCATGATATTTATATTATTGATAATTATAAGGATTCAGATTCAAAATAAATCACAAGATGGTGATATTAAGCCCGATCTTTCAGCTCTTCGGTACTGCGATCTTTAAATGTAATAAACCTAACCTTTAAGAATAATTATTTGTAAATTATATGCATATAGGTACCTAGTTATTTTCTGTACACAAGAATTTGTTCTATGTTTTAAAAGTGTAAAAGTGATATAGTAAATGACTTGTATAAAAAATAATTTATCTCATCTTATAAAAACTTATCTTCAACTTTTAGATTTTGAATAAAGTGATAAATGTTCCTATTAGTGTTACAATGTGGTTTGTTTATTGTCTGAAAACAACTTTTCTATATCTTGCTCTGATTTTTAATTGTTGCATATTTCTGAAAGATGTTTTTATCTAGTTAGCGCACTGAAGAGGTTTTATTTTGATTTTCTTTGTATATACACAGTAATAAAATTATTTTTTTATAAACTAATTAATATAATATATTTCAAATTTTTAACTTCCCATCTATAACAGCAACGAATCTAGTCATTTTTATGTTAATAATATTAAAACATATTATTTTTCTTACAAAAACTTTAAATAGTAGTGAAACTAGATAAGTACTAGCTTTGTCTGGGATATAAATATTGTTTGATCATGCTCTTGAAATTGTTGAAAGTCATTTTTGTTTAATAATAATTCTATAAATGATTTTATTTTAAATCCTAGTCCTTTGTATTTGTTGATCAATGAATACAATTTATATTGTTGAAACTAACGATTCTGTTCACATTTATAATTACTGTTTTCTGTTTATTTGTACTTTTCAAGTAATTACTCAAAAAACGTACCTAGTTTAATTTTAAACGCTGTTTAATCCTTGTGATGGTACTCTTCTTTCCTAGATGTTAATATTTTATTTGATATCTTGAATGTTTTAAGCGTTTGGTATTTTGGTAATTTCTTTTTGTTCGTCTTACATTTGATTAGTTTTATTAAATTTGATCAAAATTATTATCTTTGACGATATAAAAAAAAACCAAAATAATGTCAATTCTATATTTATAAATTAATAATGGTTTACCTTGAAATTTACCTGAATTTGGTGTACATTGTGTTGAATTCACTCTTTCTTAGTATAGAATTTGATTTATATACATTAATTTGAGAGTTGCTTAATGTCCTAGTATAAGGATTTTGAGATTCTGCCAACGGATATTCTTGTAAGATTTCTAAACATTCTACAACAAAATATCACCATGAAAAGTAATGACTGCAATAATGTTACATATTGATGGTATACATTTCTCTGACCACACATCAGTTATTATGTTTAGTAATTTATCGTATTAAAAATATGTACATTAAAGTATTAACGAATATTAATAATTAATAATAACTTTATTAGAACAAAATTGTCTACATATATATTTATATATATGCATTGATTTATAGGAAGTCTACAGAACAATATTCGCATAGCGAACAAATTACAACAAAACAACAAGCCATGCATAACAAGTCTGATGCAGTTGAAGTGGCTGGGCAGGATTCAAAAGGTAGGTGATATTTATTTTAAACAACATATAATAATTTTCAACTGTTAAGGGTAAATTACATTTAAAACATTTTTGTATTTTTTATTTTTTTAATATTTATAATCTAAATATAATTCTACTACAAATCATTTTTATATAATTTTTAATTTAAAACGAATGCAATTACCGTATATAAATTCCTATAGCAATAATATATATATATATATATATATAAAATTAAAATACAAGACAATATAGTTTTAAAATACAAAAATTTGCAAGTAAAGTAAAGAATAATCTTATTATGTAAATTTATTTTTATTAAATTATACATTTTTATTAAGGCCACTATTTTGCAAATATATTATAGTTAACTCTTTTGAACATAAATTCTAATGACAACTCTGACCATATAATTCAATGTATTTTATACACGTAAATAATTATATTTCTGCGCATTCTTAATTTCTTTATTCTTTTTATTCTAATTTCTTTTTAAATTTATTTTAAATAATTTACATTTGCTTTTAATTTGTACTGCCGCACCATTTAGAAAAAAGTTAGTATAAAAAAATGTCTTTTTAAAGCTTATGACACATTCTTCATTAGCGACTTCAGAAATTTATTTTTCAGTAAAAATTCGCATACTCTATACCACTACCCCCAAAACTTTGAAATTGATAGGTTGCTTATTGTAAAATATATTTAAACATTTAGATACAAATTCATAGTTCTTTTGAAAACGTATCTATTACATCCTCAGGATTAATTGTTCTTATGATCAGCCAACATAGTCTCCCAACATGAAATGGTTTTGAATCAATAGGTTTATATATATATAAAATATTGTAATAAATAATATTTAAAAAAAGGCCTCGGAGGATATTTTTTCTTTAAAATTCCGCCTTACTTACGCCCAACTAGAATATATGAATGCAAGAATATCCAGGTGCATATTGACAATAAAATAGTATATCTATAGTAAAGTATATCTGATTTTCAGGTAATAGAAAAAAGTTAAGTTAGTTTTAATTCGATATGATTAACCATTATAATATTCTACTTTTAGATATAAGAGATTGTGGAATGAATCCTCAATTAAATCAACCGCGGATAATGTCTAAAGATCGAAGTCCACACGCAAGAACATTAATCGACCGTACTTCTCCTACATCCCGTCGTAATCAACGTTCCGAAAGAAGACGCTCATCAATATCGCGTGACCATCAATCTTTTTATTCATATTCCGATGAACGATCACGAAGTAGACGTTCGTCACGTGACTATCGTTCTTTTGTTACTTCTAATTCTGATCGCCGTTCACGAGAAAAATATTCTTCAAGAAACAATCGCTCGTCGCCATACCGCCGTTACCAGCGTTATCGTCGTGAAGATCGTGACCGTAGTTACCGTAATGATCGTCGTTACCCTCGTGAAGATCGTGACCGTCGTGATCATAGTGACCGTAGTTACCCTAGTGATCGTAGTGACCGTAGTAACCGTAGTGATCGTAGTGACCGTAGTTACCGTAGTGATCGTCATTACCGTCGTGATCTTCATGACTATCATTATTCTTCGAGAGATCGATCGCCAACGCCCTATCGTCCATATATTGAACACTCACCGAGAGAACTTCATTATTCTCCTATTGAACGATATCAACAATATTATTCACAAACAAGATACTCACAACCTAATATGAGTAAAACAGAACAACTGAAATTCATGTATACAAATGGTTTGTATTCAATCATTATTCTTCACCCCCCCCCACAGCATGCAAACAATTAAAGATATAATAGTTATAACACTCGGGGATCCTTGCTATCAAATATATTAAAAATATCAGAATATTGTCCATAGACAATAATAGTTGTGATGAGCCGATATGGGTTTTAACGAATATCTCAATATTCCAATATTTGCTACCAATATAAGGTATGTAAATCGTATAAAATCGTAGAAATGTCTTACTAATTTCAGAATAATTCTAATAAATTTGCTTAGGGCCAGCAGAAAATTACAAAAACTTGAGTTAAAGTGTACCGTAAGATTTACATTGCGATAGAAATAAAAAAAGTTAAGCCTACTGCAGTAATTCTATTAAACATCATCCAAATTTTGATAAAAATCGTATAATTCACGACACTTTAAAGTATGGTTTTCCGAACTTCTATGGGTATAATATTCTCCTCTAGATTTTCTACCTATCCAAATTCACACCTACAACAGTAACCCACCCATAAGCTGTAATTTTTTTTTTAGAATTGAATTATTTATCGTAATTGTTTAAATAAATATACTTGACATTTTATATTTTAATTCTCTATAAATATTAATTATACTAAAAAGATATTGTTTTTTTTTTTATGACTATCATTAGGAGCCAATGCTAAAAATTTGATGCTACGAGTAAGTATATTTTATGAACTAATTAGGACATTGAATATGATAATGTTTTTTTTTAAATTTCTTTTAGGATCAACAACAACATACAATTCAGCACAATACATTTCCTGCATCTTTCCAACAATTGGAATATCCACGTAAGTTATTCAATAAATTAAAAAAATAGTAACGGACGTATCGACGACCCCCCACCATTTAGAAATAATCTCTATTAACATTCCGAAATTTAGTCTGTATTGTATGACTAATACCCGAATTTATAAAGTGTTTTTTATTACAGTTAATCGACTTTTAAATATGAGGGAATGGAGTCGTCTAGACAATCGCCCCCCTTATTTGTAAATGTACGTGAATTAAACATTTAACGACACCAAATTTAAGTACGTCTTCAGTGTGTATTTGTACAGCTAATCCCTAAATTCCTTCTGCTTTCCTTGATGGTCAAATATTGGTAACATGTTTCTTATGTTATGAATATACTTATCCACATAATCTATTTAAATTATTTTCTCAACATTTATGAATTCAATTACACATATAATATGTACATAAGTACATAATATTTCTACTATAATGCATGTCGGGTAGACGAATAAGTAATTATTTTATTTGTATAAAGTACATTTGTTTTCTTCATACGCCATGGACCTCATTAATAACCTAATTTAAAAAAAATTGATTCATTTATCATGGAGTGTAATATATCTATATAAAACTACAAATACATTTTCATAGATGTACTAAAGTACGTTAATTATAAGAATGTTATGTAGTTTATAGGTACGTTTTTTAAAAAAATTTGAAATTTGATAAATGAATTGAATTAAAAAAGAATATGGTAAAAATTATAGAATAAGGTAAAGTAATGTTATGTTTCAAAATTTTTAAAATATATCCATTTGGGAAGAGACAGGCTAGTTGTCTCTCCATTCCATATTACTTAAAAGCTTATTATCTACAATACAAAATGATATGCCGGACCAATGTGCTAAAAAATATATTTTATTAATTGAAAAAAAGAATACTTAACCCAGCGACTTCTTTCCGAATTTTTCCCTGCTACAACTTTGCAATTATTAAAAAAGTGGCCGATTAAAAATATTTCCCGACCTAAATGTTTCTGGCAGGTCTACTCGAAGAGCTTTGGTAGTTTAAAAAAAAAAAAAAAAAATCTCTAATTCCATAATTCTCATTTATTATTTATATATTTTATATCTTTATACTTATAATTATGTTTTTTAATATTTTAATGTGTTGTATTATAGTAAACAATTCATCTCAAACTCAAGATTTACCAAATGCATCAAAACAGAGGCAGTACACAATTTCATTTGTTTCGCCAAGCAAAAATAAAAAAACATTATTTCAATTTCAAGACGTTGGCGATTATAAGTCGGACAATGTCAATAATTTGACACATGGCAATGATACACAAGGATGTAGCAGCTATACCATGAATAAACATTTAAAACTTCAAATACCAGCAATTTATGTATACGACCTTTTAAATTATAATAGCATTTACAAATGGTTATCCATCAAAATATTCAATGACTATTCCATTTTTTACACTAAGGATTCGCTAAAATTAACATTGTCTTCGGTTCAGGACTATAACTCGATCATAGAATTTTTCGAAACAAAAAATATCAAATATCTTACTTTTAAATATCCAATTGAAAATCCATTATCACTGGTTATCCATAACATTCCAATACAAGTACCAGAAGATGAGATCTTTGTAGAGCTTACAAAACTTAAGTACGATATAGTTCAAGTAACAAGACTCAATAACCGATTTTTATGTCCAATACCTTCTGTCGGTGTCCTACTCGCCAATCCAGCAATTAAAATATATTCCATGAAAAGACTTCTAAACTACGATGTAATAATTAAACCAAAAAATCCTATCAATGTTACCGCTCCTCCTTTCACAAATTCCCAAAAAGTGTAACTTATTCAAAAATGTTGCTGTTGCACAACTATCTGTATCAAATGTAATAGAGACCAAAACTAAAATCTTCCCATTTAAAAGCACAAAATACATAAGTACTCCATCAATAAATTGTTTTTTTTTTTAAAAAAAACTATACTCTGATATTATTAAATGGCCATAATTATTAAAATAATACATTATGACATAATTTAACATGATTAGAAACGCAAAATAATTTTATTATGATTATTGAATTATGGAAAAATTAAATTAAATTCAATTTTGATATAAAGTATCTTTTATGTATTAGTTATAGAGAGATTGTTGTCTATAGGCCATATAACATAATTAGTATTTATAATTTAATTGATTATTTAATGTTCAATTATATAATGTAACATGTTTAGTTTTTTTTTCTTTAAAACTATACTCTGATATTAAAATCCCTATTATTATTAAATTAATACATTATATCATTATATTGTAACATGTTTAGAAAAACAAAATTATTTTATAATGATTAACAAATTATAAAAAAATTAAATTAAATTAAATTTTTATTTTAAGTATCTCTCGTGTATCTGTTAAGTTATAAGTTATAGAATAGATGATTATCTATAGTATGTATAATTTAATTATTAGTTTTAAATGTAGATGATAATTTAATGTTCAATTATTAAAATTATTAATTTTTAATCAATAACATAATTTAGCTTATTTATGTAGGTACTATTATTGTGGTTATGGATTTTTACTATAGTGTTTAAATTTTTTTTTAATTATCTTGTTTACTTATAATTACAATAGATAACAATAATATATAATAATTAATTTTTTTTTTTTATAAAGACTAATAGAGACCAAAACTAAAAAATTCCCATTTAAATGCGTCTATCACAGAAGTAATTATCCATCAAACCGCAAAAGTTGCTAATCAAATAAAAATATTCTCTGATATTAATATCACTATTATTATTAAAATAATACATTATGGCATTATAATTAAACATGGTTAGAAATACAAAATAACTCTATTATGATAATTAAAGAATGAAAAATACAAATTAAATTAAATTATGATTTTAAGTATCACTTATGTATCTGTTAAGTTATAAGTTATAGAACAGCTATAGATGATTATCTATAGTATGTATAATTTAATTGTTAGTTTTAAATGTAGATGGTAATTTGATGTTCAAATTTTATTATTAATAATTTTTAATCAATTATAAAATTTAGCTTATTCATGTAGGTACCATTATTGTGATTTAAAGTTATTTACTATAGTTTATTTTTTTTTTTTTTTATTAACTTCTTTACTTGTACTAAAACTAGACAACAATAATATATAATATTTTTGTTTTTTTTATAAGAATTGTTAATTAGGCCCTAACTTTATTCTTTATATAAAATAATAAAATACATTTGTGAAATCACAGAATATTTATATAATTTAAAATAGTATCTATAACATGGTTAGTAAAACAAAATAATTTTAATAAGAATGAAATAGCTAATGTAAATTTAATTTTGATTTTATATAAAGAAAATTATTATCTATAACATAGTTAGAAAAACAAAATAACTTTATTATGATTATTTATGAAGGAAATAGTTGAGGTAAATTTAATTTTGATTTGAAGTATCTTTTTTGTATCTTTGTGATTAACCTTGTAGTTTATGAATTATAAAAAATTATTATATACTTAATAAATTGTATTATTTTATATGATACTAATTGACCCGTCGCGCGTTGCCGCGATCTCGGAATGAAAGAATTTCAAGCTAAAAAATGTTGAAGAACACATTAAATTTTAACTGCAAATTTTAATTCGCCATTTTGTGGTAACACGTAGAGTTCTCGTGTATTGGATACTCATGAGCACATGCCATACAGATGCCCGTAAAAGAAAGAGTTATATTCTTAATGTACACCTGCTACTGTGTTTTCCCTTTAGTCATTGTAAATGATGATTTTAGAGGGTATAGAAATCATTAATATAGCCAAAATATATACGATTTAAAAAATACAATACAAATAATTGTATAATTAATAGCGTTTAATATTATCTATACATTAAATATGTTTTCCTTATACTATTTGTTATTCGATTATTATTGTATAATGATATTTGGTTAAAAAAAAAAATGTATAGCACAATGTTTAACTTTTTATGTAAACAAACTAGTGTTATTTCAAACATTGCAGGTATTATTTTTCGGGTTTATTGAGAGGTAAATGAGTTAGTGAAATAAACTGTCCAAGAAAAATAAAAAGATAACAAAAGTAACCTAATTGTGACCGACCCGCTGCGCATATTCGGCAGAGGTCGTTGTCCGCATTTTACCGACTCACCACACCATACGAGGTTATCGGTACGACGCATCGGCGCGGGGATGTACACGGGTATAACGACTGAGCATTATTGATTTCTCGAACCCTCCGCAGTTTTGTGAAACACACCCAGAAATTGCTATGTGCACAGTGACCTTTAGAAATATATATTTAGGCAGCACTAACCCTCCTTTGTAATACAAGGGTGTGAAGTTTATACCTTTATATTTATATATTTAGTGTCGAAATATAACCGACAAAAATAATAAGTAAAAGAAAAGTATAATAATTTAATTTATATTAATATTATTAATATAATATAAGGTTAAATAAAGAAATAAAAAAATAAAAAATCAAACATTTGCAATTTACATATACTAACATTAGATAACAATAATATATAATAATTTTGTTTTTTTTTTATAAAAACTGTTAAACTAATAAAAGTCTTAATATTTTCAGAATAATTCTAATAAATTTGCTTAGGGACAGCAGAAAAATACGAAAATTTGAGTTAATGTGCACCGTAAGATTAATATTGCGATAGAAATAAAAAAAGTTAAGCCTAATGCAGTAAATCATTTAATAATCATCCAAATTTTTATAAAAATCGTATAATTCACGACAATTTAAAGTATGGTTTTTCGAACTTCTATGGGTATAATATTCTCCTCTGGATTTTCCTACTTTCTACCTACAACAGTAGCCCACTCGTAAGCTGTAATTTTTTTTTTTAGAATTGAATTATTTATCAAAATTGTTTAAATAAATATACTTGACGTTTTATATTTTAATTCTTATTTATATTAAATTAATATTTTAATACTTTATAAATATTCATAATTCTAATAAGATATTGTTTTTTTTTTTTATTTATTTTTTTTTTTTATGACTATCATTAGGAGCCAATGCTAAAAATTGTATGCTACCAATAATATATTTTTTGAAGTAATTAGGAAATTGACTATGATAATGTTTCTTTCTAAATTTCTTTTAGGATCAACAACAACATACAATTTAGCACAATACATTTTCTGCACCTTTCCAACAATTGGCATATCCACGTAAGTTATTCAACAAATAAAAAAATAGTTATGGACGTCTCGATGACCCCCCACTATTTGGAAATAATCTCTATTAACATTCCGATAATTAGTCTGTATTTGTATGACTAATACCCGAATTTATAAAGTTTTTTTTATCACAGTTAATCGACTTTTAAATATGAGGGACTAGAGTTGTCTAGACAATCGCCCCTTATTTGTAAATGTACGTGAATTAATCATTTAACGGTACCAAATTTTAGTACGTCTTCAGTGTGTATTTGTACAGCTAATCCATAAATTCCTTCTACCTTTCTTAATGGTCAAATTTTGATGACATGTTTCTTATGTTATGAATATACTTATCCACATAATCTATTTAAATTATTTTCTCAAACATGTTATGTTTTAAAATTTTTAAAATATATCCATTTGGGAAGAGACAGGCTTAGTTGTCTCTCCATTCCATATTACTTAAAAGTTTATTATCTACAATACAAAATGATATGCCGGACCAATGTGCTAAAAAATATATTTAATTAATTGGAAAAAAGAATACTTAACCCAGCGACTTCTTTCCGAATTTTTCCCTGCTACAACTTTGCAATTATTAAAAAAGTGGCCGATTAAAAATATTTCCTGACCTAAATGTTTGTTGCAGATCTATAGAGCATTGGTAATAAAAAAAAAAAAAAATAGAAATCTCATTTCATAATTCTCATTTATTATTTATATATTTTATATCTTTATACTTATAATTATATTTTTTAATATTTTAATGTGTTTTTTTAAAGAATTTAATTCATATCAAACTCATGATCTACCAAACGCCTCAAAACAGAGACAGTACACAACACAGTTTACAGTGGTTTACAGTTTTTTACTTTAGATTTTTATTACCTTGTTTACTTATTCTGACAATAATATATAATAATAACTTTTTTTTTTTTTTATAAAGACTAATAAAGACCAAAACTAAAAAATTCCCATTTAAATGCGTCTATCATAGAAGTAATTATCCATCAAACTGCAAAAGTTGCTTTTTAAATAAAACTATACTCTGTTATTGACATTGCTATTATTATTAAAATAATACATTATGTCATTATAGTTTAACATGGTTAGAAATACAAAATAACTTTATTATGATAATTGAATAATGAAAAAATTAAAATAAATTAAATTATGATTTTAAATATCACATATGTATCTGTTAAGTTATAAATTATAGAATGATGATTATCTATAGTATGTATAATTTAATAGTTAGTTTTAAATGTAGATGATAATTTTATGTCAATTTTTATAATTATTAATTTTTAATCAATAATAAAATTTAGCTTATTTATGTAGGTACTATTATTGTGATTTACAGTTGTTTACTATAGTTTAATAATTTTTTTTTTTATTAACTTGTTTACTTTAACTAATAATAGATAACAATAATATATAATAATTTTGTTTTTTTTATAATAACTGTAAATTAGGCCCTAACTTTATTATTTATAAAAAATAATAAATTACATTTGTGAAATTACGGAATATTTATATAATTAAAAATAGTATCTATAAAATGGTTAGAAAAACAAAATAATTTTATTATGATTATTCATGAATGAAATAGTTGAGGTATATTTAATTTTGATTTAAAGTATCTTTTTTGTATCTTTGTGATTAACCTTGTAGTTTATGAATTATAAAAAAAAATAACTTTTTGGAATTATTATATATTTAATAAATTGTGTTATTTTATATGATACTAGTTGACCCGTCGCGCGTTTCCACGATATCGGAATGAAAGAAATTTAAAAAATCTCTATTTTGTGCGTTAAATGTCGATAAAAAAATTGAAAGAATGATTAAAATTTATCTGCAATATTATATGTTAACACATATTTGTAAACTACAGTTTTTGTTTTGCTATTTTGTGTGAACACGTAGAGTTTTCGTGGATTGGATACTCATGAGCACACCACATATATTTGACTGTTGAAAAAACAGTTATATTCTAAATGTACCCCTGGTTACTAAATGTTTAGCCTAGTGTGTTTGTTTCTAGTCATTGTGAATGATTATTTCAGAGGTTAATGTACTCATTTATATATAGCTAAAATATATATACAGTTTAATATATACGATACAGATAATTGTATAATATATATTGTTAAATATTATCTTTACATCATATATGTTTTCCTTATACTATTTGCTATTCGATTATTATTGCGAAATATTTTTTGGTTAAAAAAAAAATAATGTATAACATGATGTTTATCTTTTTATATAAAAAAATGGCTGTGTACCTAGTGTTATTTCAAACATTGTAGGTATTATTTTTAGGGGTATCAAGGGGCAAATGAGGAAGTGACAAAAATTGTGCAAAAAAAATAAAAAGATTTTAATTGTGACCGACCCGGTGCGCATATTCGGCAGCGGTCGTTGTCGGCATTTTACAGACTCTCCATTCCTCACGAGGTTATTGTTTTCGGTACGACGCGTCGGCGCGGGGATGTACATGTATATGACGACTGGGCATTATTGATTTTCTCCAACCCTCCGCAGTTTTGTGAAACACACCCCGAAATTGCTATGTGCGCAGTGACCTTTAGAAATATATATTCACGCAGCACTAACCCTCCTTTGTAATACAAGTGTGTGATGTATATATCTTTATATATATATATATATATATATATATTCATTTAGCGTTGAAATATAACCGACGAAAATAATAAGTAAAATAAAAGTATAATAATTTATTTTATATTAATATTATTAATATAATATAAGGTTAAATAAAGTAATAAAAAAAAAAAAATCAATAAATATTAGGATACTAATGTATACGTGTATCTGTTGTCCTGAATATATTTTAAAATGGAAAACACCGACGCAGTGCACCTGAACTCTAATTAAATAATAATATTGTCAATGATATATTATATTGCCTTTCTTCTTTCACATTGGCGTTTGTTGTTATATAGTAGTTTATAGGATGGTATATCATATTTTTATATATTTTTTTTTATTTGATTATACTTTATCGTTATTTAACTACATTTATAATTACAAAATATTTTTAATATGTGTAAATAATCACAAATGACAAATTGTTTCAAACGACCATCAAACACTTCGGCTTATCAATACTTAACATTTACTGATAAACATAATAAACTAAATAAACTTATAAACAGCCTAACCTAACATCCATGAGAATATTGATGAACCACCACTTAAATTGGTAAAAATATTAAAATATAATAATAGTTTTATTGCATATCGTTTTATATACTTCCACGAAAATTGATAGAATGTTCCTCAACAAGCCATGGTCAGTACAGAAATAATGAAAGGGAAATTTTTTAAATAAAATTCGATATATTTTAAAAAAATAAAAAAATTACAAACGCTCATACTTTTGATGATAAAATCAATCTTAAATGGTTTTTTTGGCAGCACTAAATATAGCTGAATCAAGAAAATCGTAATCGACTGGGAAAAATTGTTAAAACCATTTATTATTGATATTTGAACAGAAATATTTAGTTATGAACACGTGAATTAAATCAAAACAATATCTATATCTTATGGTACTATCAGTAGAAGAATAAATACTAAGCCTAATGATACTGAAAAACAGTTTAATAAAAAATTAAAAAAAATCAATATTTTACGCAATACGAATCTACTGATATTATAAATCAAGCTCTATTATAGAAAATTAAATTAAATTCACGAGAAATACTTAGATACAAATCTAATCGAAAGACATGAAGAATATTTTTAGTGCATAAATTTAAATACGTACTGTACTTTTGAAGACATTATTAAAATTGTTTCATCTCAATTCCAAAAAATTGATTTAGAATTTTCTAACTGTATTGGTGTTATCTGTACTGATGGAACTGCAGCTATGACCGATCAATCAAATGGTCTTGTCACAAGTATTTACCAAATTGCTCATAAAAACTTTATATCAACTCACTGTTTCATTCTTAGTGAGCAATTAGCTGCTAATGATATGAATGAAGACCTATTGGATGTTCTAATATATCCATAAAAATTGTAAATTTTTTTCGAGCTAGAGTGCAATAAACACTCCATATTCAAAATGATATGCTGAGAAATGAACTCAGGTTTTAAAAATTTGGTATTACACACTCATGTTTAAAGGCTGTCATAAAAAAGTTTTGGCACGGTTGTTTGAACTGAAAGAGAAGTAAAAATTGTTTGAAAGAAAAATATCACCACATAGTGATTATTTCGAATTAAATGTACGGTAAGCAAAACTTGTACACCATTCTGATATATGTTAAATTATAAATTATATAATTATGCAAGGACTACAATTTTGTTAATATCGTACAACTAAATTAAGGCAATTCTAAAAAAAATTGGTCTATGGATAAATCGCATAAAAAGCTATACATTTGATATGTTTACAAATTTTTTTTAATATGATTCAGGAAATTATATTGACAAAAAATGAAATTTATGATTTGTATATAATATATGAAGAACACATGTAAATTATAAGAAAAATTTTCTAAATATTACGACTTTACAAAATATATTCGTACAAATTATAATTGGGATATAATCCCATTCGTCCCATTAGATCAAAATACACTTTTAGAAATTAATGAAGAAAATCGAATTGAATTGAGATCAGATGTGGACTTTCAGGAGATTTTTAAAAGTTACTAAAATGTAGTTCAATTTTGGATAAAGGTTCAAAATGAATATCCTAGTTTAGCCGAAGAAGCATAAAAGGATTCGATCCATATTCAACTATATATTTATGTGAAAATAGATGTTCCACAATGACAGCAACAAAAAAAAAAAATAGAAATAGACTAGAAAAATCATCAACTATGAGAATGAGTTAAACAAAATCGATTAAACCATAAATAGATGAAATAATTTCAGGTCAACAGCAATAACTATGCCATTGAGGTTCTTAAATTAATTATGATATTTAGAATAAAATTAAATATTTGGTATAAATATTACTGTATAACAACTGTAACAAAATAAATTAAATTTAATATGTATTATATAATATGCATTTTTCTTATTTACAGTAATTCTAGTATTGATTATTAATAATATCCATGTGAATATTTAAAAAAAAATATATATATATATAAGGGTCGTTAAAAAATGTCAAAATCAAAAAAGGGATTGCCTCAGTAAAAAGATGAGAAACACTGAATTACACAATCAATAAAACGCCGCCGCCGCCGCCGCCCGCCTGCTAACGCCACCACCGACTGCTAACGCCGCCACCGAATGCTAACGCCGCCACCGAATGCTAACGCCGGCGCATCCGCTACAGTCGTCGACCTAACTGACGCCAGCAAATAACGCCCAAAAAGAGGGATTCCATGCTATTGCTGAGTACAGCGTCAAGGAGAGTGTACGTGCTCATTGTGAAATACTGCCTTTGCATTAAAATATCTAAGTGTAGACATACATTCGACATACACGTCCGCCAATTCAAATGTGAGTAACATATAAAGTGTTTATTAATTAAATAGAATACACTCTTATTTTATTTATTATAAAAGGATAAGGGTTAATAATGATATTCTACTATGTCTTCATTTATTTTTGCGGGACCTCGTAATGTATATACATATATAATATTATATAATAAAACCGTTTGCGAGGACGGACAAGATACTTCAAATACAGTAATTCAGTAACTATAGATACCCGTTATTATTATAAAAATTGTATACGAATATATTATAGGAATGCTCATTATAATAATGCATATATTAAACTTACCTACTAGATAAAAATATTTATCATATTAGTAGTCAAACAGTGAAACATTAAAAGAACAACTTTTTTTTACATAAATTCCGCAGATAAAATCATGCAGTATACCGATGTTTGTGAGCACAAATTAAAATTAAAAAAAAAATTGTTTCAAGGTGACTTTTTAATGCATTGAGTATAATTCGTTGATATCAATTGATTAAACACTAGATACATTACGTAACGCCATAGACCATCCTGGGAACCGACCAATTAAGGTTATATAAGTGTCCTCCGGAAGCTAACGTTTGAAAATTATTTTGAATTTCCCGAGAATGTCCTATTTCGGTGCAAAAATCGATCGAGCTCACTGCCCACTACCCCCAATACCCCACCATAACATACAACTGGTGAAATACTACCACTGCCCGCCTATCTAAATTCCTACCACCCGCCTATACACTTCTTCCCGACGGTACCGCTCCGTCCGTTGAATCCCCCATACCCTACAGAAACACACCCACATTTCACACACATACTCACCACTAGTATATACAAGAGATATTTTACCACTAAATATTTTGTAGTTTCGTTTTATGAGTGAACTAAGCTTAAAGATTGGAATCTAACCAGATACAAAAGAGTCTGAACATGTAAACGATATATTAGATGTTTTAAAGGTTGTATCAGGGATGGAAATACAAAATATATAAAAGTATACAAGTCCTTCCAAAACTAATTTAAAGGTGCAAAAATGACACTTTCCAAATCGTTTGCGGTTGAGTGGTTTTTTTACATATTATGCACAGGCCGAGCATTCATCATATGAGGTGTCACGTCGTGACGCTCCAATCTATCTTAAAATATATTAAAAAACCGAAGACAAGGGTATGAGGAGGGAAAGGTGAAAAAAGCTTTTCGATGGGAATTATTTCGGCCTACGTCCTTTTTTGGCCAAAAAATCATTGAGACAACTTCCTCCGGTATCCCCCCCACCATGTGCAACCGCCATCGATTCCCCACTGCCAGCCGAAAAAAACTGCGACCACGCACCAATACACACACCTCAATTTTCGGGAAAGGGAGGAGAAGCAGTTAGAGCAGAGTGGGAGTGTCAGTATATGACGCATGGTGAGTATTTTGTAATATAAATGTTATAAGAATAAAGATATATTTCGGTGTGATGTCGACTTTATTCAAATTAAAATCCCAATTGGAATACATACCAAGTGGCTGATCTAATAGACGAGGAGGAAGTGCGGGGCCACACGACCGTCAGCTCATTATTGCTGGTAAAATAGATCTCTTATTAAGTCACGGTATTCATATAAATTTGTTTAAGATTAATCTTTTACATAATACAAATTAAAAAGATATTTAACGTTATCAATAGTAATTATTATAATAACTATTTGATCGTAATTAATAATTCAAATTAGTAGCCTCTCGATGAAGCCACATTTACCTGTCTCTAAGTATAACAATAAGTGTACTATAGGCAACAATATCCAATGTACAATACACAAATAAATGATACCAAAAACAAAATCGTTGGTAACCAAAATAAATTTATCAACAGACGCATTGTCCTACCGTCAATTGAATGTTCCTAGTAATTATTATTTAATATTTGGAAGTGTGGAAAATAATAACAAATATATTTTTTTCTCAGGCGTTGCCCAACGGTACAGACTATTGCAGCGATTAGACTTTTCCAGTTAAAATAATTTAGTGCACTGGGTTTCAATTAATTTACCACCACAAACAAAACGAAAATTTACACACTATTATTAGCAGTATAAGTTGCAGGTCTCGTTTTGAACGTAGACTAAACATATTGATTTTTCACTTAAATGTCATGGGACTCCATCATAAATAGTATAACAGATAAACTGAAAATACCTATTTTATTACATTAAAGAAAACACAATGAAAAAAACTACAAATATATCATAAAAAAAATCTGATCTAAATGTACAAGTCTCAAATATAACTGATGAGTGTCTTTTATAAAATTAATAAATACAATTTTCTTTTACTATCCACTTCTCAGATTCTATGTCGTATGTTAATAACGCTTGGAGGCAAATATAAATTATAATAAGTGATGGAATTTTTAATGTCCAATGTCACGTTAATATAACCTTAGTAAAACTATCTTATAAAACATACTTTTTTTTATTTGTTCATTATAGAAAAGATCCTTGTACATCTCGTTTCGATTAACGAAACTGATCATATCGCAAAGAAGACTTTGATCTGAAACATTCTAAAATCACCGAAATAATACTATAAGGTATATATATTATGTAAGTTTAATATTTTATTTATTGAGTTTTTTGTTATAACAACAAAATATATAATATAATGTGTCACATTAGGGATCGAGATATTATTGTGGAGACCTTCGCAAACATGTATCCATCACCAATTAACCCTAATCATGCAAATCAAATAATACAAGTCGGACAAAAAAATGCAATACCCGACCGCCACTGCCCTTCAATGATTCAGTATGTTAATATTCATGATAAAAATTAAATTTTAAATTGTATATTGTATGTGTTTATACATATATTAACTACTTATATAATAAATAAGTTTATTGAAATTTTATTAAATATTAATATTTTATCACATTAATGAATAAAAATTGTCTACATACAAGCATTATTTATAGAAATTTAACGGAACAAAGTGTGCAAAGCGAACAAACAACAATAGAACAACAAGCCACACATAACAAGTCCAACGAATTTAAAAATTCAATAAATGGGCCAGTGTCTAATGGTAGGTGATATTTGTTACATACAACATACAATAATTTTCAACTGTCAAGGGTAAAGTACATTTAAAATAAATATAATTATTTTTAGAAATTAATAATTATATATTATTATTGTTTTTATTAATCTACATATCGTTTTATATTTTAATTCGTAATAATGATGAATGATTCTAATGATATACTGTTTTTTTTTTTTATATAACTATCAGTAGGAGCCAATGATCACAATTCTATGCTACCGGTAAGTATATTTCATGAACTAATTTGCAAATTGACTATGATAATGTTTTTTTTTTAAATTTCTATTAGGATCAACAACAACATACAATTCAGCAAATTAAATCGTCTGCACCTTTCCAACAGTTGGCATATCCACGTAAGTTATTCCATTAATTGATAACATAGTACCGTACGTTTTAAAAAACCCCCACTATTTGGAAATAATCTTAATAAAAATTCCGAAATTTTGACTGTATTTTTATGACTAATACCAGAATTTATAAAGCGGTTTTAATTACAGTATATCTACTTTTAAATAGAAGGGACTGATGGAGAGTCCTTTAGACAATCGCCTCCCCTTTATGTAAATGAACACGAATTAAAAATTTAATGACACCAAATTTAAGTACGTCTCCAGTGTGTATTTGTACAGCTAATCACTAAATGCCTTCTACCATCCTTAAAGGGCTCTTATGTTATGAATATATTTATCCACATAATCCATTTAAATTATTTTGTCGACATTTATAAATTTAATTACACATATAATATGTACATAGGTAACTAATATTAAAAGTTTAAAGCATTTCAGATAGACCAATAATGTAATTATTTGATTTTTATAATATATTTTTGTTTTCTTCATATGCTCGGACCTCTCAAATATCCTAACTTAAAAAAATTGATTAATTTATCGTGGAATGTAATATTACTAAATAAAACTACCTATACATTTTCACAAATGCGCATAAGAACTTTAATTATATGAAAGATGTAGATTGTAGGTACATTTTTCAAAAAAAATTTATTATTTGATAATTGGAATTTATTAAAATAATATATGATACAATTATGGAATTATGTTAATTAAAGTTATGTTTTGACATTTTTCGTAAATTTTCATTTGGGAAGGGACTGGTGGTCTCTTCATTCTCTCTTACATAAAAGTTGATTAACTGCAAATTAAAATGACATGCCGGACCAAAGTGCTGAAAAATAATTTAAAGTGATTAGGAAAAAAGAAAACCTAACCCAACGCCTTCTTTCCGATTTTGTTCTATGCTATATTTTTGAAGTTATTTTAAAAAGTAGCCGATTAAAAATATTAACCGGCCTAAATGATTCTACCAGGGCATCTCGATAGGCCTGGGGAGTTGGATAGAAATCTTTTATTACTAAATTCTCATTTATTATTTATACATTTTATATGATTACACTTATATTTTAATTTATACCATTTAAATGTTTTCTATTAAAGTGAATATTACTTCTCAAACTCAATATTTACCGGACACCTCAAGACAGGGGCAGTATACATCTTCATTTGCTGCGCCAAGCTTAAATGTAAACAATTTACATCAATTTCAAGACATTGAGGATTATGATTTGGACAATTACAATGATTTCACACATGACAAGGATAAAAAGTTAAAACTTCAAATACCACCAATTTATTTATACGACTATTCAAATTATGATGACATTTTCAAATCGTTATCCAAAAAAACACCCAATGACTATTCAATTTCATACACACACGATTCGATTAAATTAGTTTTGTCTTCGGTTCAAGACTATAGATCGGTAATAGAATTTTTCGAAACAAACAAAGTCAAATATCTTACTTTTAAATATCCAATTGAAGATCCATTATCAATGGTTATCTATAATATTCCAATACATGTATCAGAAGAATTGGTCCTTACAGAGCTTAAAACACTTAAATACGATGTAGTTTCAGTAACACGACTCAATAACCGATATTTATATCCATTACCAATTGTCGGTGTCCTACTCGCCAAACCAGCAATTAAAATATGTACCATTAAAAGACTTTTAAACTATGATGTATTGATTAAACCAAGAAAACCTTCCAATGTTACCACTCCTTCGAGCACAAATTCCCAAAAACTCTTGCATATTAAACAATGCCGCTGTAACACTTACTTAAATGCGTCACAACATAAGTAAATATCTATCAAACGCAAAAGTTGTATTTAAAAAAAAATAATACTCGGATATAAAAATCGCATTTTATATTTACTGTAGCAAATGCATTGCAACACTTCTTCATTCAATTTAAATTTGTATGAAAACAAATGAATTCATATTGAGCCAATTAAATATACTTTCGATTTCAATGCGTTTAGCATTCATTCCACACCCTAAAAAAAAATATATGGTTTTTTTTTCTTTAAAATGATTAATTATTGTTTTAATAAATTGACCTTAAATAACGCATCTATTTTGGTTTATAAAAATTATTTTACCACTAAAAAAAAAAAAAAAAAATTTAACATTATTTAGTATACAGAAAACAATTGGAAATCTGTCAATCGTAGAAAACATTTTAAACTTGTACACCAACTTCATAGTCTTATTGTAATAATTTAATCGTTAAAAGATTAAAAAAAATAATATTCACAGTTATGATATAAAATGATTTAAAATCTAGTTCATTTTATTCGTCATAAATGTGACAACAGATTAGTCATTGCTATTTTAATTTAAAAAAAATTAGTTTTGCAGATGTTATGATTTTGTTTTTGTTATTTAGCTTAGCTTAGTTTAATTATTAGTTTTAATGATAGATGATAATTCATGATTAATTTTATAATTTAATCGTAGCGGCTGACATGATCTTAATGGGTATAGTAATTCATCGCGTGTCAGTTCCCTAGTGCCTTATCATACAGATACTAAACTTTTGTAGAGCATAGAGAATTGCTTTTTAGAAATCTACAATAAATACCAAATTATTTATTATTATTTCTATATAAACATAATAATAATATTTTCCTACCAAAAAAAAATGAACAAAAATTTCTTACTTCTAAATATTTAATTAAAAATCCATAATCAATGGTTATCCACAATATTTTAATCCATGTACAGAATTATATGGTCTATAAAGAGCTTACAAGTCTCAAATACCAAATAGTTTCAATAACACAATTCAATAACCGATGTATATATCCAATATCAATTGTCAGCGTTCTACAAGTCAAATCAGCAATTAAAATATATTCCATAATGAGACGTTAACATTTTAATGTAATATTTGAACCATGAAATCCTTCCAATGTTACCCCCCTTCAGTGCATGACTTCTCAAAACCTCTCGCTTTTTAAAAAATGTCGCTACTATGTCAAATATCTGTATCTAATGTAAAGAGAAAAAACTAAAAAAATTTCAAAGAAATGCGCCAATTAAATAAGTAATTATCTATCAAACCGCAATTTTGTTTCTTTAATGAAATAATACTCAGATATGAAAATCGCAAATATTATTAATATGATTTATTATTAGTACTTTATGACTATTTAATTTAACATATTTAGAAAAACAAAATAATTTTATTAAGACTATTAAAATATGAATAAATTCAATTTAATTTAATTTTAATTTTACTTATCTCTTATGTATCTGTTAAATTATAAGTTATAGAGAGATTCTTGTCTATAGGCTACATAGTTTTATTATGAGTTAAAATGTAGATGAATATTTAATATTCAATTTTATAATATAACATATTTAGAAAAACCAATTGATTTATTAAGACTATTGAAGTATGAATAAATTAAATTTAATTTAATTTTGATTTTAAGTATCTCTTATATATCTGTTAGTTTATAGGTTATAAGTTATAGAAAGATGCTTGTCTATAGTCTATATAATTTATTTATTAGTTTTAAATTTATCGATAATTTGATGATCAATTATTATAATTATTCATTTTTAATCAATTATGGAATTTAGCTTGTTTATGCAGCTAGTATTATTTTAGTTTACGGTTTTTAACTATATATATAATTTTTTTTTTAAAGTGATATTGTTTACCTTTACTAACCATTAATTAACAATAAAATATAGCAATTATTGTTATTATTATAAATAGTGTTAATTGGGTTCTAATTATATACATTAAATAATCAAATACATTTGTGAAATCTTAGAATATTTATAAATTAGAAATAATGTCTATTACATACTTAGAAAAACAAAATATTACTATTATGATTATTCAATTATGAAATAATTTAAGTAGTTTTAATTTAGATTTTAAATATCTCTACTTATCTGTGTGTTTAATCATGTAGTGTATTGATTTTAATAAATAAAAATAACTATTTGAATTGATCATAGAGCTAATTAATTGTATTATTTTATTTGATAATAGCTGACCCGTCACGCGTTGTTGCTATCACGAAAGAAAGAAAAGTCAATAAAAACTCTCTTTTGGGTTATGAATGTCGATAAAGTAGTTAAGGAATAAATAAATTATAACTGCAATATTTAATGTAAACTAATTTTTGTAAACTACAATTTTGATTTCGTCAACTTGTTCCATCACATAGAAGTTATCCCAAAGAACGATTTTCTTCCAATAACAACCAATTACACCGACTTCAGCTATTCAATACATAACTATCACAAATAAACAAAATTTTGATACTTTGGATTATTATTTAACTGATAACTTACTTATTGAAAAAACAAATATATTATATACTCCTATAAATGGAATCAAAAAAAAGTATTAAATTTAATTTTTTTGTTAAAGTATTTAAAAACAATTTATTGATTTCATTGTTTATCTTAGTTTAATAAACAATTAATAAAATAATATGTAGAAATGATAATATATTTTCATTTGAAAGTTAATTTCGAATTATTAGGATTTATTTATCTCTCATTAATGGAATCCTTCTTTTTGAAAATAATATTAAACAAAATGAAAATTTTTTAGAATTTTTAGTCATATATAAATATTATTATTAACAATTTGTATAAAATTAAAAATATCAACGAATGTGGTAAGACTACATCGTTATGGAATAATTTTAGAAAATATTGGATTCCATTTAAAAAATCTGAATATTTTTCAAAATTTATCTATCAACCAATTTATTAAAAATTACCAAAAATATTTAATATTTTTGAAGAAATGATACAATTATATCTAACAATAATTTCAATATAATATAATAATGATAAATCATCTCCAGCTGTTGGAAAATATGTGATTGAAGAACGTAAAATGAAAATTCCATCAGTGGAGTATTAAAACATATATTAATTAAAATTAATAAAATAATTAACAGATTTATTCATGGCGAATATTTATAAATTGACAATGTACAGAAGAAAAAAATTTGAAAGGTAGATCATTTTGAACAAATATTGCTACTTAATATAGAAATATTCTTAATCCTAAATTTGCTTTTGTATTTTTTTCAACGGATCAAATAGATAATCAATTAAAGGCCCGAGTATGTTTAACCGCTGTAACGCAATAAATATTTGATTAGAGATTGATGAATAGGTGTCTACAATAACTATTGAATTTAGACAGAAAATCTGGTGATGCTTATGACATGCTAATGTCTTATAAAAGAATATTTTTAAAACTCACCAAAAAATTCCATTGTTTTATCATGATCCTACTCAATTTAAAGACTCTAGAACAATATATGTCCTATATCTTACTAGACATCCTGAAAATATAACTGCAACTAGATATAATATTTTAAATGTTGATTTTAATGAAAATATTCCAACCAACAAAATTAGCTATATTAATTTTGTTTCAAAATCTGAATTTACATATTATATTTTACTTAATAATTAAACACTAATATTATGGGTTTTAGATACAAGCTGTTTTATACTTAATAAAAAAATAAAAAATAAATTGGTTCTAATATAAAAGAAATAAATAAGTAGTAGAACTTATGTACTGTGACAAGGGTAAAGTGAAATATAAAAATATTAATTCAATTAAGTTTCAAAAATTTAATAAAAGATGGAGAATTCCATTACAATGTTTCATATGTAATACTAATAAAAGAAAATTTTTTGAAACTCCATTAGAGAACCAAAAAGTAATACATATTATTTAGAAAAAAAATCAGAACATGACTAGTAGTTTAGTATAAATTACAGCAAAAGAACATTACAATCCAGTAAGATCACGATTTTCAAAAAGGAGAATAAAAACTCTAGATATTGATAATTTGTGTGCCGCAGATTTAGTTAAAATGAGAAATTATGGAGATGAAAATAAAGGATACTTAAACATGTTAGCTGTTGTAGACTTTTTTAAAATTTGCTTGGATAGATCTCAAAAAGAAAGATGAAAAAAATGTTACAAAAGGATTTGAAAAAATATAAGAAAGAGCTAAATTACATAATCAAATGCTACTATTTTTATGCATACACATAAAATATCATAATTTGAAAATTACCAATTTAGAACAATGTTAGAAAAATCTAAAAAAATTGTTTAAAAGGTTAAACTATTTAAAAGTAAATACTGTAGTATTTGTTAATCATTTTAAAAGAATAAAAGAGAAAACAATAGCTGAAATTAATTTAAAACAGAAAATGTAATTTTATCAAAAGTTTCTGATTTGCAAGAATATTATTCAGTACTAAAAGATAAATTATTAAAAGAAATGGATACAATTATAGCTAAATGATTTGGTTGAAAAATGCAATCAATTAAGTTTATTAATAAAATTAAGTTTAAAAATAAAAAAATATACCTCATTCATATATTGATTTACCAAAAAAAATAAAAAATAAAAAAAGCTATTATTAATATTTAAAATAAGGATAATAAATGTTTTCTTTGGTCGATACTTCCTGCTTTATATCTAATAGACAAAAATGGAACTAGAGTTGAAAAATATTATCAATATGAAAATATGTTTAATTAAGTATTTAATAGTTTAAAATTGTTCATAAAATTAACAGATATTCCTAAATTTTAGTAAAATGTAGATTTTTTAATGAACCTATATTGTGCATATGGTAATACAATTGTTTCATTAATAGTAATATTAACCGAAAAAAAGAAACATATTGATTTATTTTATTTGAGAGGTAAAAATAATGATCATTATAGTTACACAAAAAATGTATGGAAATTAGTGTGTAATCAATTAACAAATAATGATCATATACGAAAGTTATGTAAAATAAATTTTAACTCATTCCCTGACGAAGATACATTAAAAAATTATAATGATTATTGTGTTGATCATAATAATATTACCACATAATTACCACAACCTAGCAAACAATTTTTGCTATTTAAAAAATACAAAAACTCCTTAAGGGTTCCTTTTGCAATTTATGCTTATTTTAAGAGTATGCTACAGAAAATAAAAACTTGTAATCCAGAAGATATATCCTCTTATACTAATAATTTTCAAAAACATGTACCTTATAGTTTTGTTCTTTATGTTAAATATACTAACGGAAAAATATGATCCACCTGTAAAATATTCAGTTAAACGTGCAGGTTAGATCCGTCATTATTATCATGAAGGTTGTGTCCGTGACAACCGTAGTGACCTTCCTGGGAATCGTTATTCTTCAATTGTCCTTATGCTTATGCCATAACGTCCATATATTAA
The DNA here is from genome assembly GCA_956483605.1 of Tuberolachnus salignus. Classification (NCBI taxonomy): domain Eukaryota; kingdom Metazoa; phylum Arthropoda; class Insecta; order Hemiptera; family Aphididae; genus Tuberolachnus; species Tuberolachnus salignus. Next base: position 9,476,952 of record OY101431.1, on the reverse strand, counting down.
AATTTCGCTGATCTTAGAGAGCAGCATTAAAAAAATCTCTGAATACTAATTTATCTTTTAATTAATGCATAAATACTTTTTCTATATAAATTCAACAATTCTTTTTACCATTCAAATGTGTTTTATCATAGCAAACATTTCATTTAAAAATCAATAATTATAAAATATAAAAATATAATAATTTAAACGCCAACAAATTAAAAAATAATAATAATCATAATAATAATTTTAAATGATTTACATCTAGTTAATTTTATTCTTCATAAAAGTGAAAACAGTTGATTTATTATTGCTAGTCTAATTTTAAATAAATTTGTTAAAATTTGATGTCGTCTTAGTAATTTACCCATAGGATTACAGTTTAATTATTAGTTTTAAATGTAGATGATAAATGGATTTTAAATTTGTATAATTATTGATTTTTAATTGAATATGAAATTTAGCTTGTTTATATAGGTACTATTATTATGGTTTAGAGTTTTTAATATTTTTTTTTTTAAGTTATAATGGTAACTTATACTAATAGAGGATAACAATATAATTTAAAAATTATTGTAGTTATTATTAATATTGTTAATTGGATTCTAACTGTATTATGCACATAAAATAATAAAATACAATTGTAAAATCTCAGAATATTTACATAAAGTAAAATATTCTTTTATTATATTTTGAAAAACCAAATAATTTTATTATGATTATTCAATTATGTAATAATTTAAGTAGTTTTAATATAGATTTTAAGTATCTTTACTTATCAGGATTTTCCACAATGACATCATTAAAAAAAAAAAAAAAAAAATGGAAACCGTCTAGAAATGTCATCAACTATGAGAATTAGATTAACAAAGTCGGTTAACCCAAAAATTGATAAAATAATTTCAAATCAACAGCAACAACCAAGCCATTAAGATTGTTAATTTAATTATATTATTTAGATTAAAAATAAATATTTGGTATTCACATCACGGTAAAATAACTAAAACAATAAAAATTAAATTTGAATAAAAATTAAAAATAATTATAACATAATATGAATAATACATATTATTATGTACAGTATTTCTAGTACTGATTTTTATAATATACATGTGGAAATTAAAAAAAACAATATATATAAGGGTCGCAAAAAAATGTAAAATTCATAAAGGGGTGGCCAAAGTAAAAAGTTAAGAAACACTGTATTAAACGATCAATACGTACGCGGCCACCGCTGCCGCAGCCATCGCTGTTAACGCCGGCGCAACCGCTGCGGTCGCCGAACCCGCCAACACCGGCGTACAACGTCCAAATAATGGGATTCTATGCTATTACCAAGTACAGCATCAAGGAGAGTGTAAGTGCCCAACGTGAAATACTGCCGTCGCATTAATATCTCTACGTGCAGGCAAGCATTGGTATTCCGAGTTCACAATTACAAATGTGAGTTACATTTATTAATTAAATAATCCGTTGATATCAATTGACTGTTTAGTCGATACTTTCCCTAAAAATATAAGGTATATATATATATATATATATATATGGTAATAATATTATTAATATTTTAATAATATTTATTATTAATATTTATTTTTATTCGTTTATGTTTTTGTCCTTACAACAAAATATATAATATTATGTATCTCAACAGGCATCGACATAATATTGTAAAGTCCATCGCCAACATGAATCCATCACCAATTAACGATGTACATGAAAATTTAGATTATTTAATGAGTATAATCCAAGACAAACAAAATAATGCGGAATCCGGCCAGGACTGCCCTTCAACTTTTCGGTATGGCAATATCCATAATATTAATTAAATTTAAAATTGTATATTGTATGTGTTTATATATCTGTATTAATCTAATTGGATTAAAAACATCAGTTATTAACATATATATTTAAACGGAACTAGCAAGCTTTATTTACGGGGGAAAAAAAAAAAACATCTCATTATACACTTCTCAGACAGTTTTTGTATAATTATAAACATATAATATCACATTTTACACAAAATTGTTCAGTTTGCATTTAGACTAAAAGTAATGTAACTGACGATTGTGTTTTATGAAATTATTCATATGCGATATCTCATAAAGCTGTTAGTCGAAGAAAATAGTGAGATAAAAAACTAATAATTTCATTGATATTTATGTGTAGGAACGAATCTACTTCCAGGGAAGGTACAACAAGTTACGAAGTGTTTATGGATGACCAATCTACAAAATATGAAGAACGTCAAGAAAATGTCCAAATACATAATAATAATAGGTAACTTTAAGAATACATATTATTTAATTTTATATATTTATGTTTTTAATTTACATTTATATAAATATATATAATGTAATATATTGGTGGATCCCAAGGGAATAAGAAAGTATGTTGAAATGTACACTTTATACATAGAATTATGCGAGTACATATTAACTTAGTTAAAAATTAAATATTTTTGTTGGCAATCATAATATCCATATAGTCTTTATATCAGGGGGCTACAGGTTTTTTTTACAGTACATCAATATGCTTTGTAATTGTTATCCATAAATAACTAGGTGAATATTAAAAATGATAAATAAAAAATAGTTACAACTTTTTTCATTTAATTAAACTAGGTAATATATTTTCAAAACATCGATTATCTTTGATTAAGATACACTGTAAAAATCAAAATTGCTCCAAAGTAGGTAAATATATATATTATAGCATTCTTATGTACACTATCAAAATGACCTTTAAAATAAAAAATAATTCCATGGCCATTGGAATATCCCATGCTCCATATTTTATGATATGTTATAAATATTCATGTTATCGAAAATAGTTTTGTAAATTTAAAAGAAAATATATAAATATATATGTATATATATTACTAGATTTATCGAGAAAGTAATAATAACAAAAATAAATGCATAATTATACAAGATTAATAAAATTAAAATAACAAAGTTTTCATCAATATTTTTTTTATTTAAACAACTATTCTAATTCCAGAAAATGTTCAACTCAATGCGACGAACATATCGATAAATCCAACGAACACGGAAGTGATGAAAATGTTCTGGAAAATATAAGGAAAATGCAAATAATCGAAAGGTTTGTTATTTGCAACTTTTTTTTTTTATATTTACACCAATAGTTATTATGATGTGTGTCATATGAGGAATAAAGTATAATTCCGATATCACTAAACGATGAGATTATTATTGATGATCATAAGATACTTCGAGGAACCTATTAAAAGTCAAGTATGATTATATAAAACCCTGTCATTCAACTGTTCTGTATATCTAGTGAAGCGCGTAAAAATTTCTTTTTTATTTTATAGTGACATTTAATTCGGATTGAAATTGTAGTGTTGAATAGTTTGTTAACATAAACCCACTACAGACACACCACGTAGATTAGTTTTTTTTAATATCTGTTATACAATTTTTCAACTGGCTAGGATTTGGAAATTCTCCGGTGAGAAACGTTTTATGAATTTCGTTTTGTTTATAATTAATTTAAATATAATTATGTTTACGGCAATGAAATACAAATTCATTATGCTGCACTCATTAGCGTAGTTACAAATTAAACCGTCCCGAGGCAAAATTTTATTCCTTTCTTATTAAAACAATGCCTTGATCGTATATTTGACTAAGATAGTGTTTTTTTTTTCTTTTTTGCTGGATAAAATAGTAACATTATTAAATGTTTAATGTCAATTTAAAATTGAGATCAATAAATTTACATTTCCGTCATTCGAGATTATAGGTACATATTTGTACTTTATATTTATGACTGTATCTAATACCTTATTATGAAAAATAAAACCTAACATTTCTTTATACATAACAATAATAATAAATTTGCTATATATTTATAATAATTAAATAATGAAAATAATACATAACAACACAAAAATAACTAATCAATATTTAATTTCTTGCTTATACTTTGGCCATAACGACAATTAGGTTATCAAAAATGAAAGTTCTCTTTCAGCATATTATCAGCTTTTTCAGTTGCTGTGGTTGCATATTTTTACCACATCTGTCATTGAATCTGGTCTTAAAATCACGAGTAATGTTGTTTAAAAATTATAGAATCATTGTATTTTTAAACTACATTGATTCTTTGAATTTGTTTTTCACAATGACGAGGAATTTTAGAATATTATCCAAAAATGTGTGCCTTTTTAGAAACACTCTAAATAACTAATTAATTTGATTATGACTATGCATACAATTATACCAGTTTGACCAACTGCCAAACGCAGTATTACATATTTTTTCACATAACTGATAGTAGCTCTTGACTATAGTGGATATATTGTCTGTTAGATCACAGTAGATAAAATATTTACTTTAGATTATTCTTACCAAAGAATTATATAAATAGTAAGTAATATTATAACTAAAACAAAAAAAAAAATATATATATATAAATCAACACAGGTCAAGAACAGTGCTAGAGCATCCAAGCTCCACCACTAGATCTGCTTCTGAAAAGCAACATAGTTTTTTTGTACATCTTAGAGCAGCAATAAACATATGTAGAATGTAACTAGAAGAAAAAATGAAGACACAAATAAGATGACTCATCGCACAACAATACTATAAAATAAAAATAAAATTATTTAAAAGTGGTGACATTAATAGCAGTGACGGCTGTCATTATATAAAATAATGTTATTTTCTAAAATGCTTTCCAACTCAAAAATACTAATTTGTATATTAAAAAATAATATTATAAGTTAATTATACATGATAGAGATCATTAAAATTGATCTTATTATTATTACAATAATGTGGAAATTATATTGTGTCACAAAGGGATCCAGTCAATGGTCCAATGTCTGAGGTTAATATTATACAGGTTGTTTCTTTGTTTAGACAAATATGTATTTAATTACATGCTCAGTATGCCTTTGAATGCTAATTACGCACTTTAAATTCGTTTATTATTTATATAAAAAAATATATTTATATAAAATAAAAATGATATAAGTATAATTAATAAGATCATTGAAATTTTAATGAATATTAATATTTTATCACATAAATGAATAACTGTCTATACATACATGAATTAATTTATAGGAATTTAACAGAACAATGTGTGCAAAGCGAACAAATAACAATAGAACAACAAGCCACACATAACAAGTCCAACAAATTTAAAGATTCAATAAATGGGCCAGTGTCTAATGGTAGGTGATATTTGTTACATACAACATACAATAATTTTCAACTGTCAAGGGTAAAGTACATTTAAAACAAATTTAATTTTTTCAGTGTGTATTTGTACAGCTAATCCCTAAATTCCTTCTACCATCCTTAAAGAGCTCTTATGTTAAGAATATATTTATCCACATAATCCATTTAAATTATTTTCTCGACATTTATGAATTTAATTACACATATAATATGTACATAGGTCCCTAATATTAAAACTTTAAAGCATTTCAGATAGACGAATATGTAATTATTTGATTTTTATAATATATATTTTTGTTTTCTTCATATGCTCGGACCTCTAAAATAACCTAATTTAAAAAAAAAATTGATTAATATATCCTGGAATGTAATATAACTAAAAAAAACTACCTATACATTTTCACAGATGTGCATAGGTACTATAATTATATAGAAATGTAGATGGTAGGTACTTTTTTCAAAAAAAATTTGCTAATTGTTAATTGGAATTTATTATAAAAATATATAATACCAATTATGAAATTATGTTAATTAAAATTATGTTTTGAAATTTTTCGTAAATTTTTATTTGGGAAGAGACTGGTGGTCCCCATTTTTTTGGTCTTCCTTCTCTCTTACTTAAAAGTTGATAAACTACAAATTAAAATAACATGCCGGTCCAAAGTGCTGAAAAATAATTTAGATTGACTAGGAAAAAAGAAAACCTAACCCAACGCCTCCTTTCCGATTTTGTTCCCTGCTACGGCTTTAAAGTAATTGTAGCCGATTAAAAATATTAACCGGCCTAAATGCTACTGCCAGGGCATCCTGATGAGCTTGGGAAGTTGGCATATAGAAATCTTTCATAATAAAATTATCATTTATTATTTATACATTTTATATTAATACACTTATATTTTTATTTTTACCATTTAAAAGTGAATATTTCTTCTCAAACTCAATATTTACCGGACACATCAAGACAGGGGCAGTATACTTCTTCATTTGCTTCGCCAAGGATAAATGTAAACAATTTATTTCAATTTCAAGACATTAACGATTATGACTTGGACGATTACAATAATTTCACACATGACAAGGATAAAAAGATAAAACTTCGTATACCACCAATTTATTTATACGACTATTCAAATTATGATGCAATTTTCAAATCGTTATCAAAAAAAACACCCAATGAATATTTAATTTCATACACTCAGGGTTCGATTAAATTATTTTTGTCTTCGGTTCAGGACTATAGATCGGTAATAGAATATTTCGAAACAAACAAAGTCAAATATCTTACTTTTAAATATCCAATTGAAGATCCATTATCAATGGTTATCTATAATATTCCAATACATGTATCAGAAGAATTGGTCCTTACAGAGCTTAAAACACTTAAATACGATGTAGTTTCAGTAATACGACTCAATAACCGATATCTATATCCATTACCAATTGTCGGTGTCCTACTCGCCAAACCAGCAATTAAAATATGTACCATTAAAAGACTTTTAAACTACGATGTATCGATTAAACCAAGAAAACCTTCCAATGTTACTCCTCCTTCGTGCACAAATTCCCAAAAACTCTTGCATCTTAAAGAATGTCGCTGTAGTACTTACTTAAATGAGTCACAACATAAGTAAATATCCATCAAACTGAAAAAGTTGTTTTTAAAAAAAAATAATACTCGGATATAAAAATCGCATCTTATAACTACTGTAGCAAATGCATTGCAACACTTCATCATTCAATTTAAAATTGTATGCAAATCAAATGAATTCACTTTCATTATTCATATTGAACTAATTAAATGTACTCTCGATTTTTATGCGTTTAGCATTCATTCCAAACCCTAAAGAAACATATATGGATTTTTTCTTTAAAAAGATTAATTATTGTTTTAATAAATTGACCTTAAATAACGCATCTATTATATAAATTATTTTACCACTAAAAAAAAAAAAAAAAATTTAACCTTATTTAGTATACAGTAAAACAATTGGAAATCTGTCAATCGTAGAAAACATTTTAAACTTGTACACCAACTTCATCTACGTCTTATTGTAATAATTTAATCATTAAAAGATTAAAAAAAAAAATATTCACAGTAATGATATAAAATGATTTAAAATCTAGTTCATTTTATTCGTCATAAATGTGACAACAGATTAGTCATTGCTAATTTAATTTAAAAAAAATTTGTTTTGCAGATGTTATGATTTTGTTTTTGTAAATTAGCTAAGCTTAGTTTAATTATTAGTTTTAATGATAGATGATAATTCATGATTAATTTTATAATTTAATCGTAGCGGCTGACATGATCTTAATGGGTATAGTAATTCATCGCGTGTCAGTTCCCTAGTGCCTCATCATTCAGATACTAACCTTTTCTAGAGCATAGAGAATTACTTTCTAGAAATCTGTAATAAATACTAAATTATTTATTATTATTTCTATATAAAAATAATAATAATATTTTGCTAACAAAAATAATTAACAAAAATGTCTTACTTCTAAATATTTAATTAATAATCCATAATCAATGGTTAAAATGAAGTGCTCACATGTCACAAATACCAAATAGTTTCAGAAACCCGACTCAATAGCCGATTTATATATCCAATATCAATTGTCAGCGTTCTACACGTCAAATTAGCAATTAAAATATATTCCATGATGAAACGTTAACATTTTAATGTAATAATTGAACCATGAAATCCTTCCAATTTTACCCTCCTTTAGTGCATGACTTCTCAAAACCTCTCACTTATGAAAAAATGTCGCTAACTAAGTCATATATCTGTATGTATATGTAATGTAAATGAGAACAAAACTAAAAAAATTCCAACAAAATGTGCCAATTACATATGTAATTATCTATCAAACCGCAAAGGTTGCTTATGTAAAAAATAATACTCAGATATGAAAATCGCAAATATTATTAATATTGTACATTATGACTATTTAATTTAACATGTATTGAAAAACAAAATTATTTTATTATGATTATTGAGTGCGAAAAACTCTAAAAAAAATTTTATTTTATTTTAATTATCTCTTATGTATCTGTTATGTTATAAGTTATAGAGAGATTATTGACTATAGGCTATGTAGTTTAATTATGTATTGAAATATAGATCTTATTTAATATTCAATTGTATAATATAACAAATTAATTTTATTAAAATTATATAAGTATGAACAAATTTAATTTAATTTAATTTTAATTTTAAGTATCTCTTATGTATCTGTTAGATTATAGGATATAAGTTATAGAAAGATGCTTGTCTATAGTCTATATAGTTTATTTATTAGTTTTAAATCTATGGATAATTTGATGATCAATTATTATAATTATTCATTTTTAATCGATTATGGAATTTAGCTTCTTTATGCAGGTACTATTATTTTAGTTTACGGTATTTAACTATAGTTTTAAAATTTTTTTAAGTTATATTGTTTACTTATACTAACTATTAAATAACAATAAAATATAGCAATTATTGTTATTATTGTAAATAGTGTTAATTGGGTTCTAATAATATACATTAAATAATCAAATACATTTATGAAATCTTAGAATTAATAAATAATTCTAATAAATTAGAAAGAGTGTCTACATTTTTAGAATCCAATATCCAATATCAATTGTAAGCGTTCTACACGTCAAATCAGCAATTAAAATATATTCCATGATAAGACGTTATAATTTTAATGTAATAATTGAACCATGAAATCCATCCAATGTTATCCCCCCTCAGTGACTTCTCAAAACCTCTTGCTTATTAAAAAATGTCACTACTATGTCAAAAATCTGTATCTCATGTAAAAGAGAAAAAAACTAAAAAAATTCCAACCAAATGCGCTAATTACATAAGTAATTATCTACCAAACCGCAAAGGTTGTTTCTATAGAAAAATAATACTCAGATATGATAATCTCAAATATTTTTATTTATAGTACATTATGACTATTTAATTTAACATATTTAGTAAAACAAAATAATTTTATTAAGATTATTAAATTATGAAAAAAATTAAATTAAATTAAATTTTGATTTTAAGTATCACCTATGTATCTGTTATGTTATAGGTTATAAGTTATAGAAAGATGCTTGTCTATCGTATATATAGTTTATTACTAGATTTAAATCTATTGATAATTTGATGTTCAATTTTAAGAATTATTCATTTTTAATTGATTATGGTATTTAGCTTCTTTATGCAGGTTATTATTTTAGTTTACAGCTTTTACCTATAGTTTTAAATTTTTTTTTTAAGTTATATTTTTTACTTATACAACCATTAATTATCAATAAAGTATAGCAATTATTTTAAATATTGTTAATTGGGTTCTAATTATATACATTAAATAATCAAATACATTTGTGAAATCTTAGAAAATTTATAAATTAGAAATAGTGTCTATACCATTTAGAAAAAAAAAAAATATTATTAGGATTGTTTAATTATGAAATAATTTAAGTAGTTTTAATTTAGATTTTAAATATCTCTACTTATCTGTGTGTTTAATCGTGTAGTTTATTGAATTAAATAAATAAATAACTATTTGAATTGATCATAGAGCTAATAAATTGTATTATATTATATGGTAATAGCTGACCCGTCACGCGTTGTCGCTATCTCGAAAGAAAGGAAAGTCAATTAAAACTCTCTTTTCGATGATAAATGTCGATAAAGTAGATAAGGAATAAATAAATTATAACTGCAATATTTAATGTAAACTAATATTTGTAAACTACAATTTTCATTTCGTCAACTTGTTCAATCACATAGAGTTTATCCCAAAGAACGATTTTCTTCCAATAACAACCAATTACACCGACTTATATTAGATAAAGGTTTAAAATGAATATCGTAGTTTTGTTGAAGAAGCATAAAAATAAAAATTCCATTTTTTACTACATGTTTATGTGAGACTGAATTTTCCACAATGACATCATAAAGAAAAAAAAAAAAATAGAAACCGTCTAGAAATATCATCAACTATGAGAACTTGATTAACAAAATTTGTTAACCCAAAAATTGATAAAATAATTTCAAATCATCAGCAACAACCAAGCCATTGAGATTGTTAATTTAATTATATTATTTAGATTAAAAATAAATATTTGGTATTCACATCACGGTAAAACAACTATAACAATAAAAATTAAATTTAAATTTAAAGTAAAAATAATTATAACAAAATGTTTATGATACATATTCTTAGGTACATTATTTCTAGTACTGAATTTTATAATATGCATGTGAATATTTGAAAAAAAAATATATGTAAAGGTTGCTAAGAAATGTAAAATTCATAAAGGGGTGGCAATGTAAAAAGTTGAGAAACACTGAGTTAAACGATCAATACTTTCGCGGCCACCGCTAGCGCAGCCATCGCTGTTAACCCCAGCGCGACCGCTGCGGTCGCTGACCCCGCTAACACCGGCGTAGAACGTCCAAATAATAATCACTTTGTTAAAAGATCAATACGTACGCAGCCGCCGCTGCTGCAGCCATCTTTGTTAAAGCCGCCACCGCTTGCTAACGCCGGCGCATCCGCTACAGTCGCCGACCTAACCGACGCCAGCAAATAACGCCCAAAAAGTGGGATTCTATGCTATTGCCGAGTACAGCGTCAAGGAGAGTGTGAAATACTGCCTTTGCATTAAAATATCTACGTGTAGACATACATTCGACATCCGCGTCCGCCAATTCAAATGTGAGTAACATTTAACATGTTTATTAATTAAATAAAATACACTATTACTTTATTTATTACAAAAGGATAAGGGTTAATAATGATATTCCACTACGTCTTCTTTTACTTTTGCGGGACCTCGTAATGTATATGCATATATAATATTATATAATAAAACCGTTTGCAAGGACGGACAAGATACATCGAATACAGTAATTCAGTATCTATAGACACCCGTTTTTATTATAAAAATTGTATACGAATATATTATAGGAATGCTCATTTTAATAATGCATATAATTAACTTACCTACTAGATAAAAATAATTATCATATTAGTCAAACAGTGAACCATTCAAAGAACAACTTTTTCTTTCTTTGTATAGTAGAGGTAATAATTGATAAATAATATATAATGTATAATACTATATTATTACATAGTAACATTCCGTATTATACTATTGTTATTATTTTATTACAATGAACCGTGCCAATAAAGTATTTGTATTTTAATCAGCTTATTTCAATTCAAAAATAACAATTGTTCACCCTGAAATATCGGACAGTAAATTTTTCTTAGATGAATTTTTACATAAATTCCGCAGATAAAATCATGCAGCATACCGATGTTTGTGAGCACAAATTAAAATTAAAAAAAAAATTGTTTCAAGGTGTCTTTTTAATGCATTAAGTATAATTCGTTGATATTAATTTATTAAACAATTGATATATTCCGTAATGCCATAGACCATCCTGGAAAACCGACCAATTGAGGTTATATAAGTGTTCTCCGGAAGCTAACGTTTGAATTTCCCGAGAATGTCCTATTTCGGTGCAAAAATCGATCGAGCTCACTGCCCACTACCCCCAATACCCCACCATAACATACAACTGGTGAAATACTGCCACTGCCCGCCTATCTAAATTCCTACCACCCGCCTATACAATTCTTCCCGACGGTACCGCTCCGTCCGTTGAATCCCCCATACCCTACAGAAACACACCCTCATTTCACACACATACTCACCACTAGTATATACAAGAGATATTTTACCACTAAATATTTTGTAGTTTCGTTTTATGAGTGAACTAAGTTTAAATCTAACCAGATACAAAAGAGTCTGAACATTAAAACGATATATTAGATGTTTTAAAGGTTGTATCAGGGATGGAAATACAAGATATATAAAAATATACAAGTCCTTCCAAAACTGTTTTAAAGGTGCAAAAATGACACTTTCCAAATCTTTTGCGGTTGAGTGGTTTTTTTTACATACTATGCACAGGACGAGTATTCATCATAAGAGGTGTCACTTCGTGACTCTCCAATCTAACTTGAATACAATATATTAAAAAACCGAAGACAAGGGTTTGGGAAGGGAAATGTGAAAAAAGCTTTTCGATGGGAATTATTTCGACCTACGTCCTTTTTTGGCCATAAATCATTGAGTCTAGATCCTCCAGTATCCCCCCTACCATTTCCAACCATCATCGATTCTCCCACTGCCTGCCAAAAAAAACTGCGACCACGCACCAACACACACTCCTCAATTTTCGGGAAAGGGAGGAGAAGCAGTTAGAACAGAGTGGGAGTGTCAGTATATGACGCATGGTGAGAATTTTGTAATATAAATGTTGTAAGAATAAATATATATTTCATTGTGATGTATTATTCAAATTAAAATCCCAATTTGAATACATACCAAGTGGCTGATCTAATAGGCGAGGTGGTGGAGAGGGGCTACACGACTGTCAGCTCATTATTGTTGGTAAAATTGATCTCTTATTAAGTCACGGAATTCATATAAATTTGCTTATAAGTAATCATTTACATAATACAAATTAAAAAGTTATTTAACGTTATCAATAATAATTATTATAATAACTATTTGATCGTAATTATTAATTCAAATTAGTAGCCTCTCGATGAAGCCACATTTACCTGTTTTTGAGTATAACAATAAGTGTACTATAAGCAACAATATCCAATGTATAATACACAAATAAATGATACCAAAAACAAAACTTTGGTATCCAAAATAAATTTATCAACAGACGCATTGTCCTACCGTTGATTGAATGTTCCTAGTAATTATTATTTAATATTTGGAAGTGTGGAAAATAATAACAAATATATTTTTTTTCTCAGGTGTTGCCTCACCGGTATAGACTATTGCAGCGGTTAGACTTTTCCAGTTAAAAAAAATTAGTGCGCTGGTCTTCAATTAATCTACACCACAAACAAACCGAAAATTTACACACTATAATTATCAGTATAAGTTGCAGGACCCGTTTCGAACGTAGACTAAACATATTGATTTTTCACTTAAATGTCATGGGACACCATCATAAATAGTATAACAGATAAACTGAAAATACCTATTTTATTACATTAAAGAAAACACAATGAAAAAGACTACAAATATATCATAAAAAAAATCTGATATAAATGTATAAGTCTCAAATATAACTGATGAGTGTCTTTTATAAAATTAATAAATACAACATTCTTTTACTATCCACTTCTCAGACACTATGTCGTATGTTAATAACGCTTGTAGGTAAATATAAATTATGAAAAGGGATGCAATTTTAAATGCCTAATGTCGCATAAATATTACCTTAGTATAACTGCCTTATAAAACATGCATTTTTTTATTTTTTTATTATAGAAAAGATCCTTGTACAGCTCGTTTCTATTAATGAAGCCGATCTTATCGCAAAGAAGACTTTGATCTGAAACATTCTAAAATCACCGAAATAATACTATAAAGTATAATAATACTATATATTATGTAAGTTAAATATTTTATTTATTGAGTTTTTTGTTATAACAAAAAAATATATAATATTATGTGTCACATCAGGGATCGAGATATTATTGTGAAGACCTTCGCAAACATGTATTTAACACCAATTAACCCTAATCATGTAAATCAAATAATCCATGTCGGACAAAATAATGTGATACACGACCAGCACTGCCCTTTAAAGTTTCAGTATGTTAATATTCATGATAAAAATTAAATTTTAAATTGTATATTGTATGTGTTTATATATATATTATCTACTTATATAATAAATAAGTTCATTGAAATTTTAATGAATATTAATATTTTATCACATTTATAAATAAAAAATTGTCATTACATACAAGCATTAATTTATAGAAATTTAACGGAACAAAGTGTGCATAGCAAACAATTAACAATAGAACAACAAGCCACACATAACAAGTCTAAAGATTTTAAAGATATAGTAACTGTACTTTTATCTAAAGGTAGGTGATATTTATTACATACAACATAAAATAATTTTAAACTGTCAAGGGTAAATTACAATTAAAACATATTTGATTTTTTTTAGAAAATAATAATTATATATTAATGTATTAATTAATCTACTTCTCGTTTTACATTTTAATTCTTTATAATAATTAATGATTCTAATGAAATACTGTTTTTTTTTTTTTTTTTTTTGACTATCATTAGGAGCCAATGATAACAATTCTATGCTTTCGGTAAGTATATTTCCTGAACTAATTTGAAGTTTGACTATAATATTGTTATTAAATACAATTCTTTAGGATCAACAACAACATACAATTCAGGAAAATATATCGTCTGCACCTTTCCAACACTTGGTATATCCACGTAAGTTATTCAATAAATTAATAACATAGCAACATACGTTTTAAAAGATCCCCACTATTTGGAAATATAATCAAATCTTTATAAAAATTCCAAAATTTAGTCTGTATTTGTATGACTAATAACCGAATTTATAAAGCGTTTTTAATTACAGTATATCTACTTTTAAATAGGAGGGATTGATTGGAGAGTCATCTAGATAATCGCCTCACTTAAATGTAAATTAACACGAATTTAAAATTTAATGACACCAAATTAAAGAACGTCTCCAGTGTGTATTTGTAGAGCTAATCCCTAAATTCCTTCTACCATCCTTAAAAGTCAAATATTGGCAACATGCTCTTATGTAATGAATATGTTTATCCACATAATCCATTAAAATTATTTTCTCGGCATTAATGAATTTAATTACACATATAATATGTACATATGTACCTAATATTAAAACATAAAAGCATTTCGGATAGACGAATATGTAATTATTTGATTTTTATAATGTATTTTTGTTTTCTTTATATGCTCGGACCTCTCAAATAACCTTATTTAAAAAAAAATTGATTAATTTATCATGAAATGTAATAAAACTAAATAAAACTACCTATACATTTTCACAGATGTGCATAGGAACATTAATTATATGAAATATGTACATTGTAGGTACATTTTTCAAAAAAAATTTATTATTTGTTAATTGGAATTTATTAAAAAAATATATTATACAATTATGGAATTATATCAATTAAAGTTATGTTTTGACATTTTTCGTAAATTTTCATTTGGGAAGGGACTGGTGGGCCCATTTTTTTTTGGTCTTCCTTCTCTCTTACTTAAAAGTTGATTAACTACAAATTAAAATGACATGCCGGAACAAAGTGCTGAGAAATAATTTAAAGTGATTAGGAAAAAAGAAAACCTAACCCAATGCCTTTTTCCGATTTTTTTCCATGCTACATCCTTGAAGTTATTGTAAAAAGTAGCCGATTAAAAATATTACCCGGCCTAAATTATTCTACCAGGGCATCTTGACGAGCCTGGGGAGTTGATTATAGAAATCTTTTATTACTAAATTCTCATTTATTATTTATACATTTTATATGAATACACTGATATTTATATTTATGCCATTTAAATGTTTTCTATTAAAGTGAATATTTCTTCTCAAACTCAATATTTACCGGGCACCTCAAGACAGGAGCAGTATACATCTTTATTTGCTTCGCCAAGGATAAATGTAAACAATATATTTCAAATTCAAGATTATGATTTAGACAATTACAATAATTTCACACATGACAAGGATAAAAAGTTAAAACTTCAAATACCACCAATTTATTTATACGACTATTCAAATTATGATGACATTTTCAAATCGTTATCCAAAAAAACACCCGATGACTATACTATTTCATACACTCACGATTCGATTAAATTAGTTTTGTCTTCGGTTCAGGACTATAGATCCGTTATAGAATTTTTCGAAACAAACAAAGTCAAATATCTTACTTTTAAATATCCAATTGAAGATCCACTATCAATGGTTATCTATAATATTCCAATACATGTATCAGAAGAATTGGTCCTTACAGAGCTTAAAACACTTAAATACGATGTAGTTTCAGTAACACGACTCAATAACCGATATTTATATCCATTACCAATTGTCGGTGTCCTACTCGCCAAACCAGCAATTAAAATATGTACCATTAAAAGACTTTTAAACTATGATGTATCGATTGAACCAAGAAAACCTTCCAATATTACCCCTCCTTCGAGCACAAATTCCCAAAAACTCTTCCAAATTAAACAATGTCGCTGTGGCACTTACTTTAATGCGTCACAACATAAGTAAATATCCATCAAACCGCAAAAGTTGTTTTTAAAAAAAAATAATACTCGGATATAAAAATCGCATTTTATATCTACTGTAGCAAATGCATTGCAACACTTCATCATTCAATTTAAATTTGTATGCAAAACAAATGGATTCATTTACATTATTCATATTGAACCAATCAAATATACTTTCAATTGCAATACGTTTAGCATACATTCCAAACCCTAAAAAAGTATTAATGGTTTTTTTTCTTTAAACAGATTATTTATTGTTATTATAAATTGACCTTAAATAACGCATCTGTCTTGGTTTTTTATAAATTAATTCATTACTAATAAAAAAAAAAATAATTTAACCTTATTTAGTATGCAAAAACAATTTGAAATCTGTCAATCGTAGAAATCATTTTAAACTTGAACACCAACTTCATAATCTAAAAGTAATAATTTAATAGATTAAAAAATAATATTATTCACAGTAATGATAAAAAATGATTTAAAATCTAGTTCATTTTATTCATTATATTCGTCATAAATGTGTCAACAGATTAGTCATTGCTATTTTAATATAAAAAAAATTTTTTTTGTAGATGTTATGATTTTGGTTTTGCAATTTATTTTAGCTTAGTTTAATTATTAGTTTTAATGTTAGATGATAATTCATGATTAACTTTATAATTTAATCCTAGTGACGGTCGGATCTCAATAGGTATCGTAATTCATCGAGAGTCATTTCGCTAGTGCCTTATCATCCAGATACTTAACTTTTGTGGACTTAAATACTAAATTATTTATTATTATTAATATATAAACATAATAATAATATTTTCCTACCAAAAAAAAATGAACAAAAATTTGTTACTTTTAAATATTTAATTAAAAATCCGTAATCTATGGTTATCCACAATATTACAATCCATGTACAGAAAGATATGGTCTATAAAGAGCTCACAATTCTCAAATACCAAATAGTTTCAGTAACACGAATCATTAGCCAATTTATATATCCAATATCAATTGTCAGGTTTCTACACGTCAAATCAGCAATTAAAATATATTCCATGATGAGACGTTAACATTTTAATGTAATAACTGAACCATGAAATCCTTCCAATTTTACCCCTCTTCAGTGCATGACTTCTCAAAACCTCTCGTTTATTTAAAAATGTCGCTTCTATGTCATATATCTGTATGTATATGTAATGTAAATGAGAACAAAACTAAAAAAATTCCAACAAAATGCGCCAATTACATATGTAATTATCTATCAAACCGCAAAGGTTGCTTATGTAAAATATAATACTCAGATATGAAAATCGCAAATATTATTAATATTGTACATTATGGCTATTTAATTTAACATGTATTGAAAAACAAAATTATTTTATTATGATTATTGAGTGCGAAAAAACTCTAAAAAAAATTTTATTTTATTTTAATTATCTCTTATGTATCTGTTAAGTTATAAGTTATAGAGAGATTCTTGACTATAGGCTATGTAGTTTAATTATGTATTGAAATATAGATCTTATTTAACGTTCAATTGTATAATATAACAAATTTAAAATAACAAATTAATTTTATTAAAATTATTGAAGTATGAACAAATTTAATTTAATTTAATTTTAATTTTAGTTATCTCTTATGTATCTGTTAGATTATAGGTTATAAGTTATAGAAAGATGCTTGTCTATAGTCTATATAGTTTATTTATTAGTTTTAAATCTATCGATAATTTGATGATCAATTATTATAATTATTCATTTTTAATCAATTATGTAATTTAGCTTGTTTATGCTGCTAGTATTATTTTAGTTTACGGTTATTAACTATAGTTTTAAATTTTTTTTTTAAGTTATATAGTTTACTTATACTAACCATTAAATAACAATAAAATATAGCGATTATTGTTATTATTATTAATATAGTTAATTGGGTTCGGATTATGTACATTAAATAATCAAATACATTTGTGAAATCTTAGAATATTTATAAATTAGAAATAGTGTCTACATTTTTAGAATCCAATATCCAATATCAATTGTCAGCGTTCTATACGTCAAATCAGCAATTAAAATATATTCCATGATGAGACGTTAACATTTTAATGTAATAATTGAACCATGAAATCCTTCCAATTTAACCCTCCTTCAGTGCATGAATTCTCAAAACATCTCGCTTATGAAAAAATGTGGCTACTATGTCAAATATCTCTATTCAATGTAAAAGAGAAAAAAACTAAAAAAATTCCAAAAAAATGCTCCAATTACATTAGTAATTATCTATCAAACCGCAAAGGTTGCTTATGTAAAAAATATTACTTAGATATGAAAATCGCAAATATTATTAATATAGTACATTATGACTACTTAATTTAACATATTTAGAAAAACAAATTAATTTTATTAAGACTATTGAAGTATGATTAAATTCAATTTAATTTAATTTTGATTTTAATTATCTCTTATATATCTGTCAGGTTTTAAGTTATAAGTTATAGAAAGATGCTTGTCTATAGTCTATATAGTTTATTTCTTAGTTTTAAATGTGTTAATAATTCAATGTTCAATTTTTATATTTATTCATTTTTAATCGATTATGGAATTTAGATTCTTTATGCAGGTTCTATTTTTTTAGTTTACGGTATTTAACTATAGTTTTAAATTTTTTTTAAGTTATATTGTTTAGTTATACTAACCATTAAATAACAATAAAATATAGCAATTATTGTTATTATTATAAATAGTGTTAATTGGGTTCTAATTATATACATTAAATAATCAAATACATTTGTGAAATCTGAGAATATTTATAAATTAGAAATAGTGTCTATTACATACTTAAAAAAACAAAATATTATTATTATGATTATTCAATTATGAAATAATTTAAGTAGTTTTAATTTAGATTTTAAATATCTCTACTTATCTGTGTGTTTAATCATGTAGTTTATTGATTTTAATAAATAAAAATAACTAATTGAATTGATCATAGAGCTAATAAATTGTATTATTTTTTTTGGTAATAGCTGACTCGTCACGCATTATCGCTATCTAGAAAGAAAGGGAAGTCAATAATAACTCTCTTTTGGGTGATAAATGTTGATAAATTAGTTAAGGAATGAATAAATTATAACTGCAATATTTAATGTATACTTATTTTTCTAAACTACAGTTTTTATTTCGCCATCTTATACTAACACATCCCAAATGTCACAACACATCACAATCCCAAATGACGATTTTTTTCGAACGACCACCAAATACACCGATTTCAGCTATTCAAAACCTAACTATCACAAATAAACAAAATTTTGATACTTTGGATTATTATTTAACTGATAACTTACTTATTGAAGAAACAAATGTATTATATACTCATATAAATGGAATCAAAAAAAAGTATTTAATTTTTTTGATAAAGAAGGAAATATTTAAAAACAATTTATAGATTTAATTGTTTATCTTAGTTTAATAAATAACTAATGAAATAATATGTAGAAAAAATAATATATGTTCATTTAAAAAAAAATTTCAAATTATTAGGATTTATTTATCTCTCATTAATGGAATCTTTCACTTTGATAATAATATTAAACAAAATGAAAATTTTTTAGAATTTTTAGACATATATAAATATTATAATTAATCAGTTGTATAAAATTAATAATATCAACGAATCTGGTAAAACTACATCGTTATGGAATATTTTTAGAAATTATTGGATTCCTTTTAAAAAATCTCAATATTTTTACCAAATTAATCGAACAACCAATTTATTAAAAATTACCAGAAATATTTAATATTTTTGAAGAAATGAAACATTTATATCTAACAATGATTTAATTTCTGTAGACGAATGTAAATCTGATTGTTTAGATATTATCGATGATTGTACTATTGTCAACTAAACATAAATTAAAGAGTATTTAGTAAGAGAAAGACGGAAACATATTACTTGTATTTATTTTAGCCAGTGTTATAGTTTGGTTGATTTACAACTTATAAAAAATGATTTAAACTTTGTAATTGTTTTTAATCAATCAGATTATTATATAATAAAAAAATATAGCCAATTTATTTATAAATATAAATCTTTTATTGAATTAAAAAAACTTTGTTTATTTTGTTGGAAAAATCATCTTATCGATTAATATAACAAATAAGCTCATTTACAATGAACTCGAACTGGTGTGTGAAATATAAATCATAATCCCCCACGTTGGGTATCAAGCTAATAGGAGTTGAGTTGTCACTTAAAATGTTTATTATTTTTTTTTATTTTAAATGAATAGTATTGAATTAATTTATAACAATTTATACTGGATCTAATATAAAAAATATAATAAAAAATTATTAAGTCCTAACTAATTACCATTATCAACAGAGGTTTATGAATCAATTATACATGAAAAAGAACTCATAAATTTATATTAAAATAAAGAAGGAACACGAATAAATAATGATATAGATAAACAAAAAGCTCTTGAACCTATGACAAATGGATTAAAATATATTGATGAATCTGTTAAAAATACAGATGACGATATTAAAAAATGTATAATACCTGTGAATCTCAGTTTAATTGATATACAGCATCCTAATATGATCACTGCTTCTCAGACACCAACAAGAGGAATTGGAACACAGACTGTTTCTAATACTTATTTCGGATCACTTGCAGGAGTATATATAAAACAAATAAAGTATAAACAGTTTGGAAAATGATATGACATGTTATCAAAGGAATAAATCGTTAAATGATTAGTAAATGAAAAATATATTTCAAAAATGATAACATTGTTTTTAACGAAAATATATAAAAAGGTAAAGAGGAATTAAGGGAATTTATCAACAGATAAAATTTGTAATATTCATCTTTATATACCACTGACGATTTAAATACTTATAAAAAAATTTTACTTCAAACAGATAGAATGTATCAAAACAATGATAATAAAGATACAAATCCAAAAGCAAGTAAAGGGACTAAATTAATATATCTAATCTCCCCTATTTAAACTGAAATTAAAGAATGAAAAAAAAAACCTTCATTCAAAATAAAGGATCAGGTTTACTAAATTATACAGAAAACACTTTAAAAAATAAATATATAAATAATTTAAATAATTGTTAAAAAGGTTATATTTTAATTACTGCAGAAAAAGGAGTTGGATAAAATAATTTCCATTATTAAAAATTAGGTGTTATACGTTTTGTTAGTGAAGAAATAGATTAATTAATTTATGATATTTTTCTGATGGTTTCCAATATCCCTAATACCCCCATACTCCCACTCCGAAAATTTTGATAATCTTTTGCAAATTTATTAAATAAATAATTTTGAGTCCAGTTCAGAATATACTCCTGATTCATTGATATAATTGATTTTAAATCAATATTTTATGGACCTTTAAATTATTGTTCAAATTGTGGTTATTTAACTTATTTTCCGAATTTTCCAAAAAACATAATATTTTGTAAAATAAACGGAAAAAATTTTTTAAAAGTATGATGATGAAATTTACGATCATAATCTAAAACCTATGAAGCAACCTCAGAATTACATTTGAATAGGGTTGGTAATACAACATCTTTTGAAATTAATAAAGCAGATAATTCATTAAATATTAAAGATGCAAAATATAAAAATTATGGTAAATATTTACAAGCAGATGGTGCTGAGTATAAGCCAATAGTAACATAAACTTATGTGATAAGTTAGTATCAAGTTTATTTTCTCGTTTTGAAATGATAAAAATGGTGTACAGTAGATGAAATAGACAATGAAGGTAAAGCAAGAACAATTAGAGAAGTGTCAGTTTTTCTTTTGATAATAATAAAACAACGGATTCTGGTTTTCAATCAAAATTTGAAGGAAATGGAAAATTTCAAGCAATTGAAAAATTATCAAATCTAAGATTAGATATCATTAAATATATTTGTATTATTTTCATAGGGGATTTTCAATAATTGACACAAGAAACTGAGATAATTATGCTTTCGATAGAAAAACAAATAATGATAAATCATCTCCAGATGTTGGAAAAATAGTGATTGAAGAATGTAAAATAAAAATTCCATCAGTGGAATATTAAAACATAAATAAATAAAAATTAATAAAATAATTAACAGATTTATCCATGGCAAATAATTATAAATTGACAATGTACAGAAGAAAAAAATTTGAAAGGTAGATCATTTTGAACAAATATTACTACTTCATGTAGAAATATTCGTGATCCTAAATTTACTTTTGTATCTTTTTCAACTGATAGAATAGATAATAAATTAAAATCCCGAGTGTGTTTGATTACGGTAACGCAAAAAATATTTAATTAGAGATTAAAAACTCTCTAAAAACTCTCTTTAGGGTGATAAATGTCTATAAATTAGTTTAAGGAATGAATAAATTACGACTATTTAAATTATGATGACATTTTCAAATCGTTATCCAAAAAAACACCCAATGAATATTCAATTTCATACACTCACGATTCGATTAAATTAGTTCAGGATAGGTTCAGGACTATAGATCGGTAATAGAATTTTTCGAAACAAACAAAGTCAAAAATTATACTTTTAAATATCCAATTGAAGATCCACTATCAATGGTAATCTATAATATTCCAATACATGTATCAGAAGAATTGGTCCTTACAGAGCTTAAAACACTTCAATAAGATGTAGTTTCAGTAACACGACTCAATAACCGATATTTATATCCATTACCAATTGTCGGTGTCCTACTCGCCAAACCAGCAATTAAAATATGTACCATTAAAAGACTTTTAAACTATGATGTATCGATTAAACCAAGAAAACCTTCCAATGTTACCCTTTCTTCCAGCACAAATTCTCAAAAACTCTTGCAAATTAAACAAAATCTTATTGTAATAAATTAATCGTTAAAAGATTAAAAAATAATAATATTTACAGTAATGATATAAATTGATTTAAAATCTAGTTCATTTTATTCGTCATAAATGTGACAACAGATTAGTCTTTGCTAATTTAATTAAAATTAATTTGTTTTGCAGATGTTATGGTTTTGTTTTTGTAATTTAGCTAAGCTTAGTTCAATTATTAGTTTTAATGTTCGATGATAATTCATGATTAATTTTATAATTTAATTGTACCGACCGTCATGATCTTAATGGGTATCGTAATTCATTGAGAGTCAGTTCGCTAGTGCCTTATCATCCAGATACTAAACTTTTGTGAAGTTAAATATTAAATTATTTATTATTATTTCTATATAAACTTAATAATAATATTATACTAACAAAAAAAATGAACAAAAATTTGTTACTTTTAAATATTTAATTAAAAATCCGTAATCAATGGTTATTCACAATATAACAATCCATGTACAGAAAGATATTGTCTATAAAGAGCTCACAATTCTCAAATACCAAATAGTTTCAGTAACACGACTCAATAGCCGATTTATATATCCAATATCTATTTTCAGTGTTCTACAAGTCAAATCAGCAATTAAAATATATTCCATGATGAGACGTTAACATTTTAATGTAATAATTGAACCATGAAATCCTTCCAATTTTACCCTCCTTCAGTGCATGACTTCTCTAAACCTCTCGCTTATTAAAAAATGTCACTACTATGTCAAATATCTGTATTTAATATAAAAGAGAACATAACTAAAAATACTTCAAAAAAATGCGCAATTACATGAGTAATTAACTAACAAATTAATTTTATTAAGATTATTGAAGTATGAATAAATTCAATATAATTTGATTTTGATTTCAAGTATCTCTTATGTATCTTTTAAGTTATAAGTTATAAAGAGATTCTTGTCTATAGGCTATATACTTTGATTATGAGTTTAAATGTAAATAATTATTTTATATTCAATTGTATAATATAACATATTTAGAAAAACAAATTAAATTTATTAAGACTATTGAAGTATGACTAAATTTAATTTAATTTAATTTTGATTTTAATTATCTCTTATATATCTGTTAGGTTATAGGGTATAAGTTATAGAAAGATGCTTGTCTATAGTCTATATAGTTTATTTATTAGTTTTAAATGTGTTAATAATTCAATGTTCAATTTTTATATTTTTTCATTTTTAATCGATTATGGAATTTAGATTCTTTATGCAGGTTCTATTTTTTTAGTTTACAGTTTTTAACAATAGTATTAAATTTTTTTTTTAAGTAATATTGTTTACTTATATAAAGGATTAAATAACAATAAAATACAGCACTTATTGTTATATACATAAATAGTGTTAATTGGGTTCTAATAATGTACATTAAATAATAAAATACATTTGTGAAATCATAGAATATTTATAAATTAAAGATAGTGTCTATAACATATTTCGAAAAACAAAATAATTTTATTATAGTTATTCAATTATGAAATAATTTAAGTAGTTTTAATTTAGATAGTTTTAGTTTATATGATACTGGATTTTCCACAATGACATAAAAAAAAAATAGAAACCGTCTAGAAATGTCATCAATTATGAGTGTTAGATTAACAAAATCGGTTAACCCAAAAATTGATAAAATAATTCCAAATCAACAGCAACAACCAAGCCATTAAGATTGTTAATTTAATTATATTTTTTAGATTAAAAATAAATATTTGGTATTCACATCACGGTAAAACAACTATAACAATACAAATTTAATTTAAATGTAAATTAAAAATAATTAAAACATAATATGTATAATATATTCTTATGTACAGTATTTCTAGTATTGATTTTTATGATATCTATGTGAATAATAAAAAAACAATATATATAAGGGTCGCTAAAAAATGTAAAATTCATAAAGGGGTGGCCAATGTAAAAAGTTGAGAAACACTGAGTTTAACGATCAATACTTTCGCGGCCACCGCTGCCGCAGCCATCACTGTTAACGCCGGCGCAACCGCTGCGGTTGCCGACGCCGCCAACACCGGCGTAGAAGGTCCAAATAATGGGATTCTATGCTATTACCAAGTACAGCGTCAAGGAGAGTGTAAGTGCCCAACGTGAAATACTGCCGTCGCATTAATATCTCTACGTGCAGGCAAGCATTGGTATTCCGAGTTCACTATTACAAATGTGAGTTACATTTATTAATTAAATAATCCGTTGATATCAATTGACTGTTTAGTCGATACTTTCCCTAAAAATATAAGGTATATATATTTATATATGGTAATAATATTATGTTAGTTAATATTTATTTTTATTCGTTTATGTTTTTGTCCTTACAACAAAATATATAATATTATGTATCTCATCAGGCATCGAAATAATATTGTAAAGTCCATCGCTAACATGAATCCATCACCAATTAACGATGTACATGAAAATTTAGATTATTTAATGAGTATAATCCAAGACAAACAAAATAATGCGGAATCCGGCCAGGACTGCCCTTCAACTTTTCGGTATGGCAATATCCATAATATTAATTAAATTTAAAATTGTATATTGTATGTGTTTATATATCTGTATTAATCTAATTGGATTAAAAACTTCAGTTATTAACATATATATTTAAACGGAACTAGCAAGCTTTATTTACGGAAAAAAAAAAAAAAAATCTCATTATACACTTCTCAGACAGTTTTTGTATAATTATAAACATATAATATCACATTTTACACAAAATTGTTCAGTTTGCATTTAGACTAAAAGTAATGTAACTGACGATTGTGTTTTATGAAATTATTCATATGCGATAACTCATAAAGCTGTTAATCGAAGAAAATAGTGAGATAAAAAACTAATAATTTCATTAATATTTATGTGTAGGAACGAATCTACTTCCAGGGAAGGTACAACAAGTTACGAAGTGTGTATGGATGACCAATCTACAAAATATGAAGAACGTCAAGAAAATGTCCAAATACATAATAATAATAGGTAACTTTAAGAATACATATTATTTAATTTTATATATTTATGTTTTTAATTTACATTTATATAAATATATATAATGTAATATATTGGTGGATCCCAAGGGAATAAGAAAGTATGTTGAAATGTACATTTTATACATAGAATTATGCGAGTACATATTAACTAAGTTAAAAATTAAATATTATTGTTGGCAATCATAATATCCATATAGTCATTATATCAGGGGTCTACAGGATTTTTTTACAGTATATAAATATGCTTCGTAATTGTTATCCATAAATAACTAGGTGAATATCAAAAATGATAAATAAAAAATAGTTACAACTTTTTTCATTTAATTAAACTAGGTAATATATTTTCAAAACATCGATTAGCTTTGATTTAGGTACACTGTAAAAATCAAAAATGCTCCGAATTAGATAAATATATATATATTATTGCATTCTTACGTACACTATCAAAATGACCTTTAAAATAAAAAATAAATCCATGGCCATTGGAATATCCCATGCTCCATATTTTATGATATGTTATAAATATTCATGTTATCGAAAATAGTTTTGTAAATTTAAAAAAAATATATAAATATATATGTATATATATTACTAGATTTATCGAGAAAGTAATAATAACAAAAATAAATGCATAATTATACAAGATTAATAAAATTAAAATAACAAAGTTTTTATCAATATTTTTTTATTTAAACAACTATTCTAATTCCAGAAAATGTTCAACTCAATGCGACGAACATATCGATAAATCCAACGAACACGGAAGTGATGAAAATGTTCTGGAAAATATAAGGAAAATGCAAATAATCGAAAGGTTTGTTATTTGCAACTTTTTTTTTTTATATTTACACCAATAGTTATTATGATGTGTGTCATATGAGGAATAAAGTTTAAATTCCGATACCACTAAACGATGAGATTATTATTGATGATCATAAGATACTTCGAGGAACCTATTAAAAGTCAAGTATGATTATATAAAACCCTGTCATTCAACTGTTCTATAACACTAGGGAAGCGCGTAAAAATGGCTTTTTTATTTTGTAGAGATATTTAATTCGGATTGTGATTGTAGTGTTAAATAGTTAGTTATTATAAACCCACTACAGACACACCACGTAGATTAGTTTTTTTTAATATCTGTTATACAATTTTTCAACTGGCTAGGATTTGGAAATTCCTCGGTTAGAAACGTTTTATGAATTTCGTTTTGTTTATAATTAATTTAAATATAATTATGTTTACGGCAATGAAATACAAATTCATTATGCTGCACTCATAAGCGTAGTTACAAATTAAACAGTCCCGAGGCAAAATTTTATTCCTTTCTTATTAAAACAATGCCTTGATCGTATATTTGAATATGATAGTGTTTTTTTTTTCTTTTTTGCTGGAAAAAATAAAAACATTATTAAATGTTTAATGTCAATTTAAAATTGAGATCAATAAATTTACATTTCCGTCATTCGAGATTATAGGTACATATTTGTACTTTATATTTATGACTGTATCTTATAACTTTTTATGAAAAAATAAAACCTACATTTCTTTATACATAACATTAATAATAAATTTGCTATATATTTATAATAATTAAATAATGAAAATAATACATAACAACACAAAAATAACTAATCAATATTTAATTTCTTGCTTATACTTTGGCCATAACATCAATTAGAATATCAAAAATGAAAGTGCTCTTTCAGCATATTATCAGCTTTTTCAGTTGCAGTGGTTGCACTGTATTACCAAATCTGTCACTGAATCTTGTCTTAAAATCACGTGTCATGTTGTTTAAAAATTATAGAATCATTATATTTTTAAACTACATTGGTTCTTTGAATTTGTTTTTTACAATGACAAGAAAAAATGAAGATACATATAAGATTACTCATCAAACAACAATACTATTAAATTATAATAAAACCATTTAAAAGTGGTGGCATTATAGCAGTGACGGCTGTCATTATATAAAATAATGTTATTTTCTAATATACTTTCCACCTCCAAAATACTAATTTGTATATTAAAAACTAATATTATAAGTTAATAATACATGATAGGTAGAGACCATTAAAATTGATCTTATTTTTATTACAATAATGTGGAAATTATATTGTGTCACAAAGGTTTGGATTATTGGATCCATTTAATGGTCCAATGTCTAAGGTTAACGTCATACAGGTTGTTTCTTTTGTTTATACAAATATGTATTTTATTACATGCTCAGTATGCCATTGAATGCTAATTACGCACTTTAAATTCGATTATTATTTATGTAAAAAAATATATTTATATTTAATAAAAATGATATAGTAATGTATAAAGTAAAATTAATAAGACCATTGAAATTTTAATGAATATTATTATTTTATCACAATAATGAAGAAAAATTGTCTATACATACATGCATTAATTTATAGGAATTTAATGGAACAAAGTGTGCATGGCAAACAATTAACAATAGAACAACAAGCCACACATAACAAGTCTAAAGAATTTAAAGATATAGTAACTGTACTATTATCTAAAGGTAGGTGATATTTATTACATACAACATAAAATAATTTTCAACTGTCAAGGGAAAATTACAATTAAAACATATTTGATTTTTTTTAGAAAATAAGAATTATATATTGTTTTAATTAATCTAGTTTTTGTTTTATATTTTAATTATTTATAATAATTAATAATTCTAATGAAATACTGTTTTTTTTATTTTTTTTTTATGACTATCATTAGGAGTATATGATAACAATGATAACAATTCTATGCTTCCGGTAAGTATATTTCATGAACTAATTTGAAGTTTGAATATAATATTATTATATACAATTCCTTAGGATCAACAACAACATACAATTCAGCAAAATATATCGTCTGAACCTTTCCAAAACTTGGTATATCCACGTAAGTTAATCAATAAATTAATAACATAGTAACGTACGTTTTAATGAATCCCCACAATTTGGAAGTATAGTCAAATCTTTATAAAAAATCCAAAATTTAGTCTGTATTTGTATGACTAATACCCGAATTTATAAAGCGATTTTAATTATAGTATATCTACTTTTAAATAGGAGGGACTGATTGGAGAGTCATCTCGACAATCGCCTCCCCTATTTGTAAATGTACACGAATTAAAAATTTAATGACACCAAATTTAAGAACGTCTCCAGTGTGTATTTGTACAGCTAATCCCTAAATACCTTCTACCATCCTTAAAGGTCAAATATTGGTAACATGCTCTAATGTTACAAATATATTTATCAACATAATCCGTTTAAAATATTCTCATGACATTTATGAATTTAATTACACATATACTATGTACATAGGTCCCTAATATTAAAACTTTAAAGCATTTCAGATAGACGAATATGTAATTATTTGATTTTTATAATGTATTATTGTTTTCTTCATATGCTTGGACATCTAAAATAACCTAATTTAAAAAAAAAATTGATTCATTTATCGTGGAATGTAATATAACTATATAAAACTACCTATACATTTTCACAGATGTGCATAGGAACATTAATTATATGAAAGATGTAGATTGTAGGTAAATTTTTCAAAAAAAATTTAATATTTTTTAATTGGAATTTATTAAAATAATATATAATACAATTATGGAATTATGTTAATTAAAGTTATGTTTTGACATTTTTCGTAAATTTTCATTTGGGAAGAGACTGGTGGTCTCTTCATACTCTCTTACTTAAAACTTGATAAATTATAAATTAAAATGACATGCCGGCCCAAAGTGCTGAAAAATAATTTAAAGTGATTAGGAAAACAGAAATTCTAACCCAACGCCTTCTTTCCGATTTTTTTCCATGCTACATCCTTGAAGTTATTGTAAAAAGTAGACAATTAAAAATATTACCCAGCCTAAATGATTCTACCAGGGTATCTCGATGAGCCTGAGGAGTTGGATTATAGAAAACATTTATTGCTATATTGTCATTTATTATTTACACATTTTATATTAATACACTTATATTTTTTTTTATACCATTTAAATGTTTTCTATTAAAGTGAATATTTCTTCTCAAACTCAATATTTACCGGACACGTCAAGACAGGGGCAGTATACATCTTCATTTGCTTCGCCAAGGATAAATGTAAACAATTTATTTCAATTTCAAGACATTAACGATTATGACTTGGACGATTACAATAATTTCACACATGACAAGGATAAAAAGTTAAAACTTCAAATACCACCAATTTATTTATACGACTATTCAAATTATGATGACATTTTCAAATCGTTATCCAAAAAAACACCCGATGACTATACTATTTCATACACTCACGATTCGATTAAATTAGTTTTGTCTTCGGTTCAGGACTATAGATCCGTTATAGAATTTTTCGAAACAAACAAAGTCAAATATCTTACTTTTAAATATCCAATTGAAGATCCACTATCAATGGTTATCTATAATATTCCAATACATGTATCAGAAGAATTGGTCCTTACAGAGCTTAAAACACTTAAATACGATGTAGTTTCAGTAACACGACTCAATAACCGATATTTATATCCATTACCAATTGTCGGTGTCCTACTCGCCAAACCAGCAATTAAAATATGTACCATTAAAAGACTTTTAAACTATGATGTATCGATTGAACCAAGAAAACCTTCCAATATTACCCCTCCTTCGAGCACAAATTCCCAAAAACTCTTCCAAATTAAACAATGTCGCTGTGGCACTTACTTTAATGCGTCACAACATAAGTAAATATCCATCAAACCGCAAAAGTTATTTAAAAAAAAAATAATACTCGGATATTAAAATCGTAATTTATATTTACTGTAGCAAATGCATTGCAACACTTCTTCTTTCAATTTAAACTTGTATGCAAAAAAAATGAATTCACTTTCATTATTCATATTGAACCAATTAAATATACTTTCAATTGCAATACGTTTAGCATACATTCCAAACCCAAAAAAAAAATATATGGTTTTTTTTCTTTAAAAAGATTAGTTATTGTTATAATAATTGGACCTTAAATAACGCATCTATTTTGGTCAGGTTAAGCATTCATTCCAAACCCTAAAAAAATTTATATGGTTTTTTCTTCTTTAAAATGATTAGTTATTGTTATAATAAATTGACCTTAAATAACGCAATCATTTTAGTTTTTATAAATTAATTCATCACTAAAAAAAAAGGAAATAATTTAACTTTATTTAGTATGCAGAAAACAATTGGAAATCTGTCAATCGTAGAATACATTTTAAACATGTACAAACTTCATTATCTTATTGTAATAATTTAATCGTTAATAGAATAAAAAATAATAATATTCACAGTAATGATATAAAATGATTAAAAATCTAGTTCATTATATTCATTATAAACGTGACAACAGATTAGACATTTCTAATTAAATATAACAAAATTTTGTTTTGCCGATGTTATATTTTGTATATGTAATTTAGCTTAGCTTAGTTTAATTATGAGTTTTAATGTAAGATGACAATTTATGATCAATTTTATAATTTAATCATAGTGACCG
This sequence comes from Tuberolachnus salignus, assembly GCA_956483605.1. Taxonomy (NCBI): domain Eukaryota; kingdom Metazoa; phylum Arthropoda; class Insecta; order Hemiptera; family Aphididae; genus Tuberolachnus; species Tuberolachnus salignus. Next base: position 9,445,129 of record OY101431.1, on the reverse strand, counting down.
TCATGATCTTAATGGGTAACCTTATTTATTGAGAGTCAGTTCGCTAGTGCATTATTATCTAGTTATTAACCTTTTGTGGAGCATAGAGAATTACCTTCTAGAAATCTCTAATAAATACTAAATATACAATAAATACATAAGCATGTAAAAAATAATACTCATATATGAAAATCGCAAATATTATTAATATTGTACATTATGACTATTTAATTTAACATGTATTGGAAAACAAAATTATTTTATTATGATTATTGAGTGTGAAAAAACTCTAAAAAAAATTTTATTTTATATTAATTATCTCTTATGTCTCTGTTAAGTTATAAGTTATAGAGAGATTCTTGTCTATAGGCTATGTAGTTTAATTATGTATTGAAATATAGATCTTATTTAATGTTCAATTGTATAATATAACAAATTTAGAATTACAAATTAATTTTATTAAAATTATTGAAGTATGAACAAATTTAATTTAATTTAATTTTAATTTTAAGTATCTCTTATGTATCTGTTAGATTATAGGTTATAAGTTATAGAAAGATGCTTGTCTAAAGTCTATATAATTTATTTATTAGTTTTAAATTTATCGATAATTTGATGATCAATTATTATAATTATTCATTTTTAATCAATTATGGAATTTGCTTGTTTATGCAGCTAGTATTATTGTAGTTTACGGTTTTTAACTATAGTTTTAAATTTTTTTTTTAAGTTATATAGTTTACTTATACTAACCATTAAATAACAATAAAATATAGCAATTATTGTTATTATTATTAATATAGTTAATTGGGTTCGGATTATGTACATTAAATAATCAAATACATTTGTGAAATCTTAGAATATTTATAAATTAGAAATAGTGTCTACATTTTTAGAATCCAATATCCAATATCAATTGTCAGCGTTTTACACGTCAAATCAGCAATTAAAATATATTCCATGATGAGACGTTAACATTTTAATGTAATAATTGAACCATGAAATCCTTCCAATTTTACCCTCCTTCAGTGCATGACTTCTGAAAACCTCTCGCTTATGAAAAAATGTCGCTAACTAAGTCAAATATCTCTATCTAATGTAATAGAGAAAAAAACAAAAAAAATTCCAACAAAATGCGCCAATTACATTATTAATTATCTATCAAACCGCAAAGGTTGCTTATGTTAAAAATATTACTTAGATATGAAAATCGCAAATATTATTAATATAGTACATTATGACTACTTAATTTAACATATTTAGAAAAACAAATTAATTTTATTAAGACTATTGAAGTATGATTAAATTCAATTTTATTTAATTTTGATTTTATGTATCTCTTATGTATCTCTTATGTATCTGTTAAGCTATAAGTTATAGAGAGATTCTTGTCTATAGTCTATATAGTTTTATTATGAGTTTAAATGTAGATGATTATTTAATTATAATCTGTTAGGTTATAGGTTATAAGTTATAGAAAGATGCTTGTCTATCGTATATATAGTTTTTTATTAGTTTTAAATCTATTGATAATTTGATGTTCAAGTTTTATAATTATTCATTTTTAATCAATTATGGAATTTAGCTTCTTTATGCAGGTACTATAATTTTAGTTTACGGTTTTTACCTATAGTTTTAAATTTTTTTTTTAAGTTATATTGTTTACTTATACTAACCATTAAATAACAATAAAATATAGCAATTATTGTTATTATTATAAATAGTGTTAATTGGGTTCTAATTATGTACATTAAATAATCAAATACATTTGTGAAATCTTAGAATATTTATAAATTAGAAATAGTGTCTATTACATACATAGAAAAACAAAATAATATTATTATGATTATTCAATTATGAAATAATTCAGGTAGTTTTAATTTAGATTTTAAATATCTCTACTTATCTGTGTGTTTAATCGTGTAGTTTATTGATTTAAATAAATAAAAATAACTATTTGAATTGATAAATTGTATTATTTTATTTGGTAATAGTTGACTCGTCATGCATTGTCGCTATCTCGAAAGAAAGGAAAGTCAATAAAAACTCTCTTTTGGGTGATAAATGACGATAAAGTAGTTAAGGATTAAATAAATTATAACTGCAATAATTAATGTAAACTAATTTTTGTAAATTACAATTTTGATTTCGTCAACTTGTTCCATCACATAGAGGATATCCTATAGAACGATTTTCTTTGAATAACAACCATTTACACGGACTTATATTAGATAAAAGTTTAAAATGACTATCGTGGATTTCCTCAAGAAGCATAAAAGTACTAATTCCATTTTCTACTACATGTTTATGTGAGACTGGATTTTCCACAATGACATCATTAAAAAAAAAAAAAAAAATAGAAACCGTCTAGAAATATCATCAACTATGAGAACTAGATTAACAAATATTGTTAACATAAAAATTGATAAAATAATTTCAAATCAACAGCAACAATCAAGCCATTGATATTATCTATTTAATTATATTATTTATAATAAAAATAAATACTTGGTATTCACATCACGGTAAAACAACTATATAAATAAAAATTTAATTTAAATTTAAATTAAAAATAATTATAACAAAATATGTATAATACATATTCTTATGTACAGTGTTTCTAGTAATGATTTTTATAATATACATGTGGAAATTAAAAAAAACAATTTATATATAAGGGTCACTAAAAAATGTAAAATTCATAATGGGGTGGCCAAAATAAAAAGTTGAGAATCACTGAGTTAAACGATCAATACGTACGCGGCCTCCGCTGCCGCAGCCATCCCTGTTAACGCCGGCGCAACCGCTGCAGTCGCCGACCCCTCCAACACCGGTGTACAACGTCCAAATAATGGAATTCTATGTTATTACCGAGTACAGCGTAAAGGAGAGTGTATGTGCCCAACGTGAAATACTGCCGTCGCATTAATATCTCTACGTGCAGATCAAAATTCCTTCCAACTGACGATACCCCTCAGATCCCACAGTAACCTCTCATCTCATACAGCTACTCACCGATATTATATACAAGAGATATTTTGCTACTGAATATTTGAAATTTCGTTATATGAGCGAGTTAAGTTTAAAATATGGAATACCCCATATAAAAAATTTTCTCACCATTAAAACCATATTTTAGATATTTTAAAGGTTGGAACGGGAAGGGAGGGGTACAAGCAATAAAAACTATACACGTCCTCACAAAACATTTTTAAAAGTACAAAAGGTACTTTTCTAATTTTCTGCGGTTCAGTGGTACATTACATATTATGCACAGGACAAGTATACATTATAGAAGTAATCACTTTGTGACGCTTGAATCTATATTAAATACAATATTTTTAAGAACGCAAGGCATTGGCTAGGGTGGGTAAGGTGAGATAAGCTTTTCGCCATAAATTATTTCGTCCTACCCTAGAACGTCCTTATTTAACATTAAATCAATCAAGCCCGCCTTCTATGGTATCCCCCCATGTCTGACCATAAAGGATACTCCCACTGCCTGCCGACCAGAGGTTATCCCAAACAACGATTTTCTTCGAATAACAACCAATTACACTGACTTATATTAGATAAAAGTTTAAAATGAATATCGTAGTTTTGCTGAAAAAGCATAAAAGTACTTATTCCATTTTCTACTACATGTTTATGTGGGACTGGGTATTCCACAATGACATCATAAAAAAAAAAAAAAAAGATAGAAACCGTCTAGAAATATCATCAACAATGAGAATTAGATTAACAAAATCGGTTAACCCAAAAATTGATAAAATTATTCCAAATCAACAGCAACAACCAAGCCATTACGATTGTTAATTTATTAATATTTTTTAGATTAAAAATAAATATTTGGTATTCACATCACGGTAAAAATTATAGCAATAAAAATTAAATTAAAATTTAAATTAAAAATATTTATAACAAAATATGTATAATAGATATTCTTATGTGCAGTATTTCTAGTATTGATTTGTATAATATGCTTGTGAATATTTAAAAAAACAATAAATATAAGGGTCGCTATAAAATGTCAAAATCATAAAAGGGGTCGCCTCAGTAAAAAGTTGAGAAACACTGAATTACACGATCAATAAAACACCGCCGCCGCCGCCTGCAAACGCCGCCACCGCCTGCTAACGCCGGCGCAACCGCTACAGTCGCCGACCCCACCGACGACAGCGAATAACGCCCAAAAAGTGGGATTTTCTGCTATTGCCAAATAGTGTCGAGGAGAGTGTACGTGCCCATTGTGAAATACTGCCTTTGCATTAAAATATCTACGTGTAGACATACATTCGACATCCACGTCCGCCAATTCAAATGTGAGTAACATATAAAGTTTTTATTAATTAAATAGAATACACTCTTATTTTATTTATAACAAAAGGATAAGGGTTAATAATGATATTCCACTATGTCTTCATTTATTTTTGCGGGACCTCGTAACAAATATACATATATAATTTAATATAATAAAACCGTTTGCGGGGACGGCCAAGATACTTCGAATACAGTAATTCATATAGATACCCGTTTTTAATATAAAAATTGTATACGAATATATTATCGGAATGCTCATTATAATAATGCATATATAAAACTTACCTACTAGATAAAAATATTTATTATATTAGTAATCAAACAGTGAAACATTCATATAACAACTTTTTTTTCATTTTATAGAAGAGGTAATAATTGATAAATAATATATAATGTATAATACTATATTATTACATAGTAACATTCCGTATTATACTATTATTATTATTTTATTACAATGAACCGTGCCAATAAAGTATTTGTATTTTAATCAGCTTATTTCAATACAAAATAACAATTCTTCACCCTGAAATATTGGACAGTAAATTTTTCTTAGATGAATTTTTACATAAATTCCGCAGAAAAAACACATGCAGTTTACCGATGTTTGTGAGCACAAATTAAAATTTAAAAAAACAATTGCTTCCAGGTATCATTTTAATGCATTGAGTTTAATTCGTTGATATCAATTTATTAAACAATTAATATATTCCGTAATGCCATAGACCATCCTGGAAAACCGACCAATTGAGGTTATATAAGTGTTCTCCGGAAGCTAACGTTTGAATTTCCCGAGAATGTCCTATTTCGGTGCAAAAATCGATCGAGCTCACTGCCCACTACCCCCAATACCCCACCATAACATACAACTGGTGAAATACTGCCACTGCCCGCCTATCTAAATTCCTACCACCCGCCTATACAATTCTTCCCGACGGTACCGCTCCGTCCGTTGAATCCCCCATACCCTACAGAAACACACCCTCATTTCACACACATACTCACCACTAGTATATACAAGAAATATTTTACCACTAAATATTTTGTAGTTTCGTTTTATGAGTGAACTAAGTTTAAAGTTTGAAATCTAACCAGATACAAAAGAGTCTGAACATTAAAACGATATATTAGATGTTTTAAAGGTTGTATCAGGGATGGAAATACAAGATATATAAAAATATACAAGTCCTTCCAAAACTGTTTTAAAGGTGCAAAAATGACACTTTCCAAATCTTTTGCGGTTGAGTGGTTTTTTTTACATACTATGCACAGGACGAGTATTCATCATAAGAGGTGTCACTTCGTGACGCTCCAATCTATCTTAAATGCAATATTTTAAAAAACCCACCGCAAGGGTTTGGGAAGGGAAAGGTGAAAAAAGCTTTACGATGAGAATTATTTCGACCTACGTCCTTTTTTGGCTATAAATCATGGAGCCTACTTCCTCCGGTATCCCCCCTACCATGTCCAACCACCATCGATTCTCCCACTGCCTGCAGAAAAAAAATGCGACCACCCACCAACACACACTCCTCAATTTTCGGGAAACGGAGGAGAAGCAGTTAGAGCAGAGTGGGAGTGTTTGTATATGATGCATGGTGAGTATTTTGTAATATAAATGTTGTAAGAATAAAGATATATATTTATATATATATATTTCATTGTGATTTCGACTTTATTCAAATTAAAATCCTAATTTGAATACATACCCTGTGGCTGATCTAATAGGCGAGGACGTGGAGAGGGGCCACACGACCGTCAGCTCATTATTGCTGGTAAAATTGATCTCTTATTAAGTCACAGAATTCATATAAATTTGTTTAAAAGTAATCATTTACATAATACAAATTAAAAAGTTATTTAACGTTATCAATAATAATTATTATAATAACTATTTGATCGTAATTATTAATTCAAATTAGTAGCCTCTCGATGAAGCCACATTTACCTGTTTTTGAGTATAACAATAAGTGTACTATAAGCAACAATATCCAATGTATAATACACAAATAAATGATACCAAAAACAAAACTTTGGTATCCAAAATAAATTTATCAACAGACGCATTGTCCTACCGTTGATTGAATGTTCCTAGTAATTAGTATTTAATATTTGGAAGTGTGGAAAATAATAACAAATATATTTTTTTCTCAGGCGTTGCCCCACCGGTACAGACTATTGCAGCGATTAGACTTTTCCAGTTAAAATAATTTAGTGCACTGGTTTTTAATTAATTTACACCACAAACAAACCGAAAATTTACACACTATTATTAGCAGTATTTGTTGCAGGACCCGTTTCGAACGTAGACTAAACATAATGATTTTTCACTTAAATGTCATAGGACACCATCATAAATAGTATAACAGATATATTAAAAATACCTATTTTATTACATTAATGAAATCACAACGATAAAGACTACAAATATATCTTAAAAAAATTCTGATCTAAATGTAGAAGGTATATAAATATAACTGATGAGTGTCTTTTATAAAATTAATAAATATAATTTTCTTTTACTATACACTTCTCAGACTCTTTTTCGTATGTTAATAACGCTTGTAGGTAAATATAAATTATAAAAAGTGATGCAATTTTAAATGCCTAATGTCGCGTTAATATAACCTTAGTAAAACTGTCTTATAAAATATACTTTTTTTTTTTTTTTTCAATATAGAAAAGATCCTTGTACATCTCGTTTCGATTAATGAAACTGATCTTATCGCAATGAAGATTTAGATCTGAAACATTTTAAAATCACCGAAATAATACTATAAAGTATAATAATACTATATATTATATTAGTAAAATATTTTATTTATTAAGTTTATTTATATAACAACAAAAAAAATAATATTATGTGTCACATCAGGGATCGAGATATTATTGTGGAGACCTTCACAAACATGTATCCAACACCGATTAACACTAATCATGCAAATCAAATAAGCCAAGTCAGACAAATTAATGCGATACCCGACCAGGACTGCCCTTCAAAGATTCAGTATGTTAATATTCATGATAGAAATAAAATTTTAAATTGTATATTGTATGTGTTTATATATATATTATCTACTTATATAATAAATAAGTTCTTTAAAATTTTAATGAATATTAATATTTTATCACATTAATGAATAAAAATTGTCTTTACATACAAGCATTAATTTATAGAAATTTAACGGAACAAAGTGTGCAAGGCGAAAAAATAACTATAGAACATCAAGCCACACATTACAAGTCCAATGAATTTAAGGATTTAATAAATGGGCCAGTATCTTATGGTAGGTGATATTTATTACATACAACATAAAATAATTTTCAACTGTCAAGGGTAAAGTACATTTAAAATAAATTTGGTTTTTTTTAGAAATTAATAATTATATATTATCATTGTTTTAATTAATCTACTTCTCGTTTTATATTTTAATTCTATATAATTCTTATTAATTCTAATAAAATACTGTTTTTTTATTTTTTTTATGACTATCATTAGGAGCCAATGATAACAATCCTATGCTACCGGTAAGTATATTTCATGAACTAATTTGAAAATTGACTATGATAATGTTTTTGTATTAAATTTCTATAAGTATCAACAACAACATACAATTGAGCAAAATAAATCGTCTGCACCTTTCCAACAGTTAGCATATCCACGTAAGTTATTCAATAAATTAATAACATAGTACCGTACGTTTTAAAGAATCCCCACAATTTGGAAGTATAGTCAAATATTTATAAAAAATCCAAAATTTAGTCTGTATTTGTATGACTAATACCCGAATTTATAAAGCGTTTTTAATTACAGTATATCTATTTTTAAATAGGAGGGACTGATTGGAGAGTCATCTCCACAATCGCCTCCCCTATTTGTAAATGTACACGAATTAAAAATTTAATGACACCAAATTTAAGAACGTCTCCAGTGTGTATTTGTACAGCTAATCCCTAAATTCCTTCTACCATCCTTAAAGGTCAAATATTGGTAACATGCTCTAATTTTACAAATATATTTATCAACATAATCCGTTTAAAATATTCTCATGACATTTATGAATTTAATTACACATATAATATGTACATAGATCCCTAATATTAAAACTTTAAAGCATTTCGGATAGACGAATATGTAATTATTTGATTTTTATAATGTATTATTGTTTTCTTCATATGCTTGGACCTCTAAAATAACCTAATTTAAAAAAAAAATTGATTCATTTATCGTGGAATGTAATATAACTATATAAAACTACCTATACGATTTCACAGATGTGCATAGGAACATTAATTATATGAAAGATGTAGATTGTAGGTACATTTTTCAAAAAAAATTTAATATTTTTTAATTGGAATTTATTAAAATAATATATAATACAATTATGGAATTATGTTAATTAAAGTTATGTTTTGACATTTTTCGTAAATTTTCATTTGGGAAGGGACTGGTGGTCTCTTCATTCTCTCTTACTTAAAAGTTGATTAATTATAAATTAAAATGACATGCCGGACCAAAGTGCTGAAAAATAATCTAAAATGATTAGGAAAAAAGAAATTCTAACCCAACGCCTTCTTTCCGATTTTTTTCCATGCTACATCCTTGAAGTTATTGTAAAAAGTAGCCAATTAAAAATATTACCTAGCCTAAGTGATTCTACCAGGGCATCTCGATGAGCCTGAGGAGTTGGATTATAGAAAACTTTTATTGCTATATTCTCATTTATTATTTATACATTTTATATTAATACACTTATATTTTTATTTTTACCATCTAAATGTTTTCTATTAAAGTGAATATTTCTTCTCAAACTCAATATTTACCGGACACATCAAGACACGGGCAGTATACATCTTCATTTGCTTCGCCAAGGATAAATGTAAACAATTTATTTCAATTTCAAGACATTAACGATTATGACTTGGACGATTACAATAATTTCACACATGACAAAGATAAAAAGTTAAAACTTCAAATACCACCAATTTATTTATACGACTATTCAAATTATGATGACATTTTCAAATCGTTATCCAAAAAAACACCCAATGAATATTCAATTTCATACACTCACGATTCGATTAAATTAGTTTTGTCTTCGGTTCAGGACTATAGATCGGTAATAGAATTTTTCGAAACAAACAAAGTCAAATATCTTACTTTTAAATATCCAATTGAAGATCCATTATCAATGGTAATCTATAATATTCCAATACATGTATCAGAAGAATTGGTCCTTACAGAGCTTAAAACACTTCAATACGATGTAGTTTCAGTAACACGACTCAATAACCGATATTTATATCCATTACCAATTGTCGGTGTCCTACTCGCCAAATCATCAATTAAAATATGTACCATTAAAAGACTTTTAAACTATGATGTATTGATTAAACCAAGAAAACCTTCCAATGTTACTCCTCCTTCGTGCACAAATTCCCAAAAACTCTTGCATCTTAAACAATGTCGCTGTAGCACTTCCATAAATGGCTCACAACATAAGTAAATATCCAACTACAGCGAAAGGTGTTTTTTAAAAAAAAATAATACTCGGATATAAAAATCGCCTTTTATATTTACTGTAGCAAATGCATTGCAACACTTCATCATTCAATTTAAATTTGTATGCAAAACAAATGAATTCACTTTCATTATTCATATTGAACCAATTAAATATACTTTCAATTACAATATGTTTAGCATTCATTCCAAAACCTAAAAAAAAATATATGGTTTTTTTCTTTAAAAAGATTAAATATTGTTTTAATAAATTGACCTTAAATAACGCATCTATTTTGGTTTTATATAAATTATTTTACCACTAAAAAAAAAAAAAAAATTTAACTTTATTTAGTACAGAAAACAATTGGAAATCTGTCAATCGTAGAAAACATTTTAAACATGTACACCAACTTCATTATCTTATTGTAATAATTTAATCGTTAATAGAATAAAAAATTATAATATTCACAGTAATGATATAAAATGATTAAAAATCTAGTTCATTATATTCATTATAAACGTGACAACAGATTAGACATTTCTAATTAAATATAACAAAATTTTGTTTTGCCGATGTTATATTTTGTATATGTAATTTAGCTTAGCTTAGTTTAATTATGAGTTTTAACGTAAGATGACAATTTATGATCAATTTTATAATTTAATCATAGTGACCTTCATGATCTTAATGGGTAACCTTATTCATTGAGAGTCAGTTCGCTAGTGCTTTATTATCTAGATATTAACCTTTTGTGGAGCATAGAGAATTTCCTTCTAGAAATCTCTAATAAATACTAAATATACAATAAATACATAAGCATGTAAAAAATAATACTCATATATGAAAATCGCAAATATTATTAATATTGTACATTATGACTATTTAATTTAACATGTATTGAAAAACAAAATTATTTTATTATGATTATTGAGTGTGAAAAAACTCTAAAAAAAATTTTATTTTATGTTAATTATCTCTTATGTCTCTGTTAAGTTATAAGTTATAGAGAGATTCTTGTCTATAAGCTATGTAGTTTAATTACCTTCTAGAAATCTCTAATAAATACTAAATTATTTATTATTATTACTATATAAACATAATAATAATATTTTTCTAACCAAAAAAATGAACAAAAATTTCTTACTTTTAAATATTTAATTAAAAATCCGTAATCTATGGTTATCCACAATATTACAATCCATGTACAGAACGATATGTTCTATAAAGTGCTCACAAGTCTTAAATAACAAATAGTTTCAGTAACCCGACTCAATAGCCGATTTATATATCCAATATCTATTTTCAGTGTTCTACAAGTCAAATCAGCAATTAAAATATATTCCATGATGAGACGTTAACATTTTAATGTAATAATTGAACCATGAAATCCTTCCAATTTAACCCTCCTTCAGTGCATGACTTCTCAAAACCTCTCGCTTATGAAAAAATGTCGCTAACTAAGTCAAATATCTCTATCTAATGTAATAGAGAAAAAAACTTAAAAAATTCTAACAAAATGCGCCAATTACATTAGTAATTATCTATCAAATTGCAAAGGTTGCTTATGTAAAAAATAATACTTAGATATGAAAATGCAAATATTATTAATATAGTACATTATGACTATTTAATTTAACATATTTAGAAAAACAAATTAATTTTATTAAGACTATTGGAATATGAATAAATTCAATTTAATTCAATTTTGATTTTAAGTATCTCTTATGTATCTATTAAGTTATAAGTTTTAGAGAGAATCTTGTCTATAGTCTATATAGATTAATTATGAGTTTAAATGTAGATGATAATTTAATGTTTAATTGTATAATATAACATATTTAGAAAAACAAATTAATTTGTTAAGACTATTGAAGTATGAATAAATTCCATTTAATTTAATTTTGATTTTACTTATCTCTTATATATCTGTCAGGTTTTAAGTTATAAGTTATAGAAATATGCTTGTCTTTCGTATATATAGTTTATTTATTAGTTTTAAATCTATTGATAATTTGATGTTCAATTTTTATAATTATTCATTTTTAATCAATTATGGAATTTAGCTTCTTTATGCAGGTACTATTATTTTAGTTTACGGTATTTAACTATAGTTTTAAATTTTTTTAAGTTATATTGTTTACTTATACTAACCATTAAATAACAATAAAATATAGCATTTATTGTTATTATGATAAATAGTGTTAATTGGGTTCTAATTATATACATTAAATAATCAAATACATTTGTGAAATCTTAGAATATTTATAAATTAGAAATAGTGTCTATAACATACTTAGAAAAACAAAATAATATTATTATGATTATTCAATTATGAAATAATTTAAGTAGTTATAATTTAGATTTTAAATATCTCTACTTATCTGTGTGTTTAATCATATAGTTTATTGATTTTAATAAATAAAAATATCTATTTGAATTGATCATAGAGCTAATAAATTGTATTATTTTTTTTGGTAATAGCTGACTCGTCACGCATTATCGCTATCTAGAAAGAAAGGGAAGCCAATAATAACTCTCTTTTGGGTGATAAATGTTGATAAATTAGTTAAGGAATGAATAAATTAAAAATATTTGCAATATTTAATGTAAACTTATTTTTCTAAACTACAGTTTTTATTTCGCCATCTTATACTAACACATTGAGTTAATCCCAAATGACGATTTTTTTCGAACGACCACTAAATACACCGACTTCAGCTATTCAAAACTTAACTATCACAAATAAACATAATTTTGATATTTTGTATTATTATTTAACTCATTACTTACTTATTGAAAAAACATATATATTATATACTCCTATAAATGGAATCAAATTAAAAGTATTAATTTAAATTTTTTTGATAACGAAGGAAATATTTTAAAACAATTTATTGATTTTATTGTTTATCTTAGTTTAATAAACAAGTAATGAAATAATATGTAGAAAAAATGATATAGGTTCATTTAAAAGTTAATTTTGGATTATTAGGATTTATTTATCTCTCATTAATGGGATCATGCTCTTTGAAAATAATATTAAACAAAATGAAAATTGTTAAGAATTTTTAGTCATATATAAATATTATAATTAATCATTTGTATAAAATTAAAAACATCAACGAATTTGGTAAAACTACATCGTTATGGAATATTTTTATAATATATTTGATTCCTTTTAAAAAATCTCAATATTTTTCAAAATTTATGGAACAAATATAATCGAAACAATTTATTAAAAATTACAATAAATATTTAATATTTTTGAAGAAATGAAACAATTATATCTAACAATGATTTAATTTCTGTAGACGAATGTAAATCTAATATTTCAGATATTTTGATGAAATAGTTACTTAGATGAAATAGACTATGTAGGTAAAGCAATTATAATTAAAGAAGTGTTAGTTTTCCTTTTGATGAACCAACAAGTTCTGGTATTCAATCAAAATTTGAAGGAAATGGAAAATTTCAAGCAATTGAAAAATTATCAAAACTAAGTTTACGTATCTTTTAATATATTAGTATTATTTTCAACGGGGGATTCTCAATAATTTATACAAGAAACTGAGATGATGATGCTTTCGTTAGAAAAACAAATAATGATAAATCATCTCCAACTGTTGGAAAAATTGTGATTGAAGAATGTAAAATGAAAATTCCATCAGTGGAGTATTAAAACATTTATAAGTTAAAATTAATAAAATAATTAACAGATTTATCCATGGCGAATATTTATAAATTGACAATGTACAGAGGAAAAAAATGTGAAAGGTTTTGAACAAATATTGCTACTTCATATAGAAATATTCGTAATCCTAAATTTGCTTTTGTATCTTTTTCAACGGATCAAATAGATAATCAATTAAAGGCCCGAGTGTGTTTGACCACTATAACGCAAAAAATATTTGATTAGAGATTGATGAATATAGGTGTCTACAATAACTATTGAATTTAGATAGAAAAAATGAAAAATTTGGTAACCTGTAAAAAATTCAGTTAAACGTGCAGGTTAGATCCTTCATAACTATCGTGAAGGTTGTGACAGTGACAACCGAAGCGATCTTCCTGGGAATCGTTATTCTTCAAGTATCCCTATGCTCATGCCATATCGTCCATATATTAAACTTTCGCCGATCATTGAGAGTAGAGTTATAAAAATCTCTGAATACTAAATTATCTTTTAATTAATACATAAATACTTTTTCTATATAAATTCAACAATTTTTTTTACCATTCAAATGTGTTTTATCATAAGAAACATTTCATCTAAAAATCAATATTAACCATACGTCTCAAGCACCCAGTCACACCCCAGTTGCTTTACCAATTGAAACTATAAAGACAATATCTCACTTTCAAGACATTTACGATGTTATAATTTAATAAGTATATTAAAATATACTGTATGAACAGTATTAATAAACTTGATAATGCAAATTTGAATCCCATTTTTATATAAAAGACTTATTAAATAAATGAAACATTCTTTTTTTTTTAATTTAAATTCAAAACATTTATTTTTAATGCACTGCATTAAATTCAATTTGAAAGCAAAATAATTGAATTCACATTTATATTTCATATTATACGAATGGAATATAATCTTGATAAAAACTCATTTACCATTAAAAAAAAAAAAAAAACATTTTTAACCCTACATAGTATGCAGAAAATAATTGGATATCTGTCAATCATAGAAAACATTTTTAACATGAACACCATCTTCATAAAATTATTATAATAATTTAAACGCCAACCGATTAAAAATTAATAATAATATAAAATGATTTACATCTAGTTAATTTTATTCTTCATAAAGGTGACAACAGTTGCTGTATTATTGCTAGTTTAATTTTAAATAAATTTGTTAAAATTTGATTTCGTCTTAGTAATTTAACCACTAGGATTACAGTTTAATTATTAGTTTTAAATGTAGATGATAATTGGATTTTAAATTTTAATAATTATTAATTTTTAATTGATTATGAAATTTAGCTTGTTTATGTAGGTACTATAATTGTGGTTTAGAGTTTTAAATATTTTTTTTTTTAAGTTATAATGGTAACTTATACTAATAGAGGATAACAATATAATTTAAAAATTATTGTAGTTATTATTAATATTGTTAATTGGATTCTAACTGTATTATGCACATAAAATAATAAAATACAATTGTAAAATCTCAGAATATTTACATAATGCAAAATATTGTATTTATAATATTTTAAAAAACAAAATAATTTTATTATGATTATTCAGATATGAATAATTTAAGTAGTTTTAATTTAGATTTTAAGTATCTTTATTTATCAGGATTTTCCACAATGATATCATTAAAATAAAATAAAAAAATAGAAACCGTCTAGAAATGTCATCAACTATGAGAATTAAATTAACAAAATCGGTTGTCCAAAAATTGATAAAATAATTTCAAATCAACAGCAACAATCAAGCCATTGAAATTGTTAATTTAATTATATTATTTAGATTATAAATAAATACTTGGTATTCACATCACGATAAAACAACTATAACAATAAAAATTTAATTGAAATTGAAATTAAAAATAATTATAACATAATATGTATAATATACACTTATGTACAGTATTAATAGTATTGATTTTTATAATATCCATGTGAATATTAAAAAAAACAATATATATAAGGGTCGCTAAAAAATGTAAAATTCATGAAGGCGTGGCCAATAGATTGTAAGCTATTATTGTATGTTAATATGTCTGGTGTCTAAATTGTTTCGTTAGATAGGTATAGGGTAAGATAAAGACCGTTATGTTTGATGAACTTATTCTACGGATGATATTGTTAAGATCTAAGCATTCCAAGAGACAACTAAAGATTAAAATGGGGATTATGATCCTATTGTAGAATATTCCGGTCTTGATGCAGGTAAAGTTTTTTTTTTTAAAAGATTGAAAAAGTTGCTTTTGATATTGCTGTAAATTATTATGATATAAAAATTCCTATTAAAGAATTAAGTAAAGAACAAGAACATGTATATCAAAATGCAAAAACTTGTCATACTTGGGAAAGAAATTTAAATGAGTTACCACCAGTAATAGAACAACATTATGAAATTATTAATACAACTATTTCATTAATTTAAAGACCAAAAAAATGTTAAAAAATATAGATTAAATCCAAAAGAACAAACTGAAAATGTATAAATAGTATATAAAAGTTTAAAGATCATGTTCATTTAACATAAAATTTTATAGGAGCAGCTCACTCTTATTGTGTTTTAAATTTTCAAAATCCCAGATTTATTTCAATATTTTTTCACAACTTATCTGGTTACAATGCTCGTCTATTTATAAAAGCGTTTGGTAATGATAATAGTATACAGTTAATTCCAAACAATGAGAAACATATATATATATATTATTTACAAAATTATGTATATAATTTTTGAGATGTTAAAATTGAGTTTGATTTATGGATTCTTTAAAATTCTTATCAGATAAATTAGACAATTAAGCAAATAAGTTTAAAACAATCAGTTTAAAGATTTGTCTTAATGTTTCTTAAAGAACATTTAGATTTAGTAATTAGAAAATAAGCCTATTCTTATGGATTCTATAGAGAAATTTAATGAAACATGTCTACAGAAAAGTGTTCAAAAAAAATGTTGCGAAAAACATGTGTAAAATTAGAATAAACAACAGATATAAATATGAATTTAATGGTTGAAGGCGCGATTAGAGGTGAGGTTTCCCAATGTAATCATAAATATTTTAAGGCTAACAATAAATATATGGATGGAAATTATAATAAAAATAAAAAATCTAGTTACTTATTATACTTAGATGCAAATAATCTATTTCGTTATGCAATGAGTAAATATTTTCTTTATGGTGGATTTAAATGGGCAAACTCTGATGATTTTAGTGATAATTTAATATTAAATATAAAGGATGATTCAAAATTAGGATATATTTTTGAAGTTGATTTAGAATATCCTAAATAACTATATGAATTACACTCTGATTTCTCCTTAGCTCCAGAAAATGAAATTGAAAATGATCGGCTTCCTAAACCTTTAAAAACATTGTATGATAAAGAAAAATATACTTTACATTATGTTGTACTTAATTTATATCTTAGATTAGGATTTAAATATAAAAATTTAACTCCATAGTTAAAACCATACATAGATTTATATACCTCATAAAGAACAAAATTAAAAAATAATTTGGAAAAGATTATAATAAATAAATAAACAACAGTGTTTTTGGGAGGACAATGACGAACAAGATAAATTTTGTTGATATTTTATTAAGTTCAAAGTATAATGATATGCAAAAACTTATTATTAAACAAAATTTTGATCATAGAAAAATTTTTACAGAAAATTTAGTAGCAGTTCACATGTAAAAAGATCTCTATTAAATTAGAACAACCTACTTATGTAGAAATGAGTATATAAGATTTATCTAAAACAATAATGTATGATTTTTACTATAATTTGATTAAGAAAAAATATGGAAATAATGATTTTTTAATGTAGACTGATACTGATTCCATAATATTAGCAATAGAAATCGAGGATTTTCACGAGGACATGAAAAATAATTTAGATTATTAAAATACCACTAGTAAATAAAAATAGATTGGGTAAATTCAAAAATGAATTAATTTAACAAAGTTTGTAAAAAAAAATTTTAACATTTAAACAGAAAATGTTTAATGTTAAAAATATATAACAAAGAACAGAAAATGTTTTATAAGAAAAATGTATACCAAAGATCAGATAATATTTAATAAAAAAAATATGTGCGAAATAGTTAATGAGAAAAAGATCGTTCAGCCAGAACCGGCATAGTTATACTACTCGTACGAATCGAATTGATACTAGACTTTTTGTAATTTTGTTTTATGTATTGTAATCGTGGCCACTCTTAAAAGAATTTCGCTTACGTTACGAAGCGTCGGCCTGATGTACACTGGGCATTATTGATTTTCTTGAACGCTCCGCCTTTTTTGTGAAACCAAACGGGAAATTGCTATGTGCGCAGTGACCTTAATATATATAGAAATATACGTAACACTAACCCTCCTTCGTTATACAAAGGAGCGGTGAATATATTATATAACACTATATATATAGTGTCGAAATAAAATAGACGATCAATACGTACGCCGGGGTCGCCACCGTCGCTGCTGCGTCGCCGCCATTACCGCTGCCGACGCCGCCGCGCCAGCAAACGACGCCCTAACCACCGAGATTCAGTACTATTGCCGAGTACCGCGCCGAGCAGAGTAGTACGTGCCCGTGTGAAATACCGTAGTTTTTTTTTTAAATCACTACGTGTAGACATACACCCGACATCCGCAACCGCCAATTCAAATGTAAGTTACATTTATTTATTAAAAATAATACTCTTTTCTTAAATTTAAAATAGAACAATAACGGTTAATAATGATAATCCACTAGGTCTTGTTTTATTTACGGGGGCCCTAGTAATGTGTATACGTATTTAATACGTAATATAATATAATATACCCGTTCGCAGGCACGGGCAAGATACTTCGAAACAGCTATTTATTATCTATAGACACCCGATAACTTATAATTAAAATAATACGTTTATATTATTAAAATTATATACGAACGATCATTATAATATGATATATATTATACATAAATTGAAAAAAAAAAATCGTTTCAAAGTATCTTTTTAATGTATTGAACATAATTACTATATCAATTAATTTTAAACTCGATACATACTATGACGGCACAGACGATACCCAGAGCTGACCAATAAGGGTCAAATTAATGCCCTTCAACAGCTATCCGTCGAAAAGTATTTCGACTTTGCCGGGAATATCTTAGTTTAGTGCTTTAATCGATCGAGCTCCCCGCTACTCCCCCCGAAAATTCCTCCATAACACACCCCTGGCGTTTCTGCCACCGCTCACTGATAGAAACTCCTACCACCAGCCAATACACACCCCTCCCGACAATACCCCACCGTCCGACGTAATCCTCGATTTTCCACAGATACCCCACCTCTCTCACACAAACTCCCCACTAGTTAAAAACAAGTGAAATTGTACAACTAAATTATTTGTAGTTCCTTATACAGAGCGAATTAAGTTAAAAGTTAAGAATTCCCGATCCCGAAAAAGGTCTGTCCATTAAATCATATTGTAGATGTATGTATTAAGATTTGTATCGGGGAGGTGGGTACAATATTTAGATATATAAATACATATTTTAAAAGTACAAAAATGATACTTATATAATCTTCCTTCACTTCGTGACGCTCGAATATGTCTTGAATACAATATTCTTTGGACTTTGGAAACCAAGTACCGTTGAAAATTATTTCGACTTACTCGTAAACGTCCTAGATTTGTCCTTAAATCAATCAAACTCACTTCTTCTGGTATCCCCTACATATCCAATCCCAAAGATACTCCCGCTGCCCGCCGATATTGAATCCATTCACTCGTCGACCTACACTACACATTGAGTTGGGAGGGGCTGCAGTTAGGGCAGAGTGTTAGCGTTGGGTGTGGCGTATTTTGAGTATGTTGTAATTCAAATGTTTTATGAATACAAATATATCTAATTTCAATTTTATTTAAATTAAAATCGCAATTTGTGTAAATAGTTATTGGCTGTTCTAAGACAAGAGGATGAGGCTTGGGGCCATCTGACTTCCAGATAATGATTGCTGGTAAAATTGGCCTCTTATTTAGCCATGGATTTCGAATGAATTTGTTTAAATGTTATATTTTACAGAAAACAAATTGAAAATTAATTTAATGTCATCAACAAAAATTACTTTAATAACTATTTAATCGATATTTGTTTATCGAATAAGTGGTCTCTCGGTAATGGCCGACCCACAGTTGCCTAGCTCTAAATCCGCTACTTATTGAAACGTAGGCAACAACGTTCAATATACAATACACGATTAGTGATAACGAAAACAATACCATTGGCTACCAAAATAATTTTTTTAATAGACGCATTGTATTACCATTTTGTGCATGTTTCTTGGAATTGGTATTTAACATTTTGAAGAATACAAAATTAAAAAAATAATATATATTTCTCAGGTGTTGCATTACCAGGAGTCTCTTGTAAAGACTATTGGACTTTTCCAGATAAAATCACTTAGTGCATATCGATCATGTACCATGTTTTAATTTCTAAAAAATCGTTCCACGGTATATCCGCCACAGGCAAAACGGAAATTTACACACGACTATCTTTAGCAATATAATTTGCAGAACCCCTTTCATACCTATACTAAACATATTAATTTTTCACTTTAAAGTCATGGGACACCATCATATAAATTATAACAGATTTACTGAAAATACTTATTTTTTTTTCTTTTAAAGTTAACACATCGAACAAAACTACTTAAACAGCATAATAAAATCTGTTCTAAATTTACAAGTATAAAAAAGAAATGGTAAGCGTCTTTTATCAAAAGACAAATACAATTCTCATACAATGTTCACTTTTCAGATACTTTGTCGTGTGGTAAAAAAACTTGTAATCAAATATAAATTGAAATTAAAAATGTGTTTACTGAAATTATTAATATGTAATATTGCATAATATCACCTTAAAAAAAAAGTCTCCTAATTTATAATATATTTATTGAAATGTTTCTATAGAATAGATTCCCGAAACTATACATCTCGTTTCGAATAATTTAACCGATCTAATCTCAAAGAAGTCTTTGATCTGAAACTTTCTACAAATCACAGAAACAATACTATAAGGTAATAATATTATGTTAGTTAATGTTTATTTTTATTAATTTATGTTTTTCTTCTTACAACAATATATATAATATTATGTATCACATCAGGCATCAAGATAATATTGTAAAGTCCATCGCCAACATGAGTTCATTACCAATTAACGATGATCATGAAAATTTAAATTCTTCGATAATTATGATTCAATACGAACAAAATAATGCGGAACCTGGCCAGGACTCCCCTCCAACTGATCGGTATGGCAATATCCATAATAATAATTAAGTTTAAAATTAAATATTGTATGCGTATTTTATCTACTTGTATCATAAAAAATATAATTTATAATCGTATATAACTATAATAGAACAGCAGATCTTCTCAGACGAATTTTGTTATAATTCTAAACATAAGTTATCATATTTTAACAAATTTTCCATGCTTGCAGTTAGATAAAAAAATAAAAATCATACCGACGATTGTGTTTTATGAAATAATTAATATTGCAATACCCCATATAGCTAGAAATCGAAGAAAAAAGTCAGATAAAAACTAATAATTTCATTGATATTTATGTGTAGAAACGAATCTACTTCCAGAGAACCTACATCTCATTCCGCAAAAGATACCGACGACAAATCTAACAAATATGAAGAACGTTGTGAAAATGTCCAAACATATAATAATAAAACGTAATTAAAAAAAATATTTTATCAACTTGTATCATAAAAATATACCATTTTTAAACGTATTTAATTAGAATAGAATTGGGGAGCATCTATTTATACAAAATATTTAAATATCTTAAATACATCCCATTTCACAGACACTTTTAGTTGTACTAATAAAAATAAATTATCATATCTTAACATATATTTGCCAAGTTTGCAATTAAATAAAAGGTAATGTAACTGAAGATTATGTTTTATGAAATTATTCATATACAATAACCCATAAAGCTATGGGTCAAAAATAATAGTCAGATAAAACACCAATAATTTCATTGATTTATTCGTGTAGGAAGGAATGGTACTTCCAGAGAACGTACATCTCGTTTCGAAGAGTGTATCGAGTGTCACATGCTCGGTATAGCTATGTATAATCATAATGCATTTGAAAGTTGTTTATTATAAAGTTTAAAATATATATTTATATTAAATATAAATAGTATAAAGATTATAAATGCGTTTTGAGATTCAGCCAATGGATATTCTTGTAAGATTTCTAAGTACTTCTCAACAAAATACCACCTAGTGCACCAAAGAAGGAAATGCCTGTAATAATATAATACATATGTAAAGAAAACATTTCTATAACCAATCAAAATTACTATGTTTAGTTTATTATAATATTATAAATAAGTTCATTGAAGTATTAACGAATATAAATATTTTCTAATCACATTAATGGATCAAAATTGTCTATACATATATACGTTAATTTATAGAAATTGTAAGGAACAAAGTGTGCATGACGAACGAATAACTGTAGAAGGACAAGCCACAGATAACATGTCCGATGCAGTTGAAAATTCAGTGGCTGGGCTGGATTCTCAAGGTAGGTGATATTTATTCTAAAAAAACATATATTAATTTCCAACTGCTAAGGATAAATTACATTTAGAACATTTTTTTTTTTTTTTTAAATATTTATAGTCTAAATAGAATTCTACTAAAAGTAGGTTTTATAATATCTTATTCAACTACCCTATTTAATTCTTATAGCAAAAATATTATTGTATATAAAAATAAAAAAATATGTTCAATATACATAATTTAAAAATTCTAAAATTGGCAAGTCGTGTAAAATATAAATCATGCCATGTGAATTCATTTTTATTCAATTATACATTTTTATTAAGGTCACTTTTTTTACTAAAATATTATAGTAAACTATTTTCATCATCAGTTCTAGTTGCAACTCTGATTATATAATTCAATGTATTTTATACAAATAAATATTCTTTTTCTAATGTTAATTAAGTTATATTTTAGACAATGTACATTTGTATTTATTTTGTGTTCGTGCTGCCGCACCATTTAATAAAATTAATTTAAAAATGTCTATATAAACTTATGGCACATTCATCAGTGGCTTATTTAGGAATTTTTATTTGTGGTGAATGTGCATTATCCATTTCTAGTAAATTCTGTATACCTCATACCACTACCTCCAAAACACCCTGTAATAATATAAAGAACAGATTTCATCATTATATAACTAAATACAGGTTAATCTTAGATTATATTTAAAGTAGATATACAATATGAAATTGATAGGTTGCTTATTGCTAAATATGTTTATAAAACTAGTTACAAGTTCTCTGTTCTTTTGAAATATTATCTATGATATATTCAGGATTAATTTGTATGTTTAATGAACAGCTAACATAGTCACCTATCACGAAATTGTTTTGAATCGAAAGATATTAAATTTAATTTAAAAAACAAATTTTAATTTAATTTTATAAATTTATTTAAAATATTGTAATTAAAAATATTATTAAAAAAAAGTTTTTGGAGTATATATTTCCCACATCACTCCCCCTTTATTACTTTCAACTTGAATATTTGATTGCAAAATATTCAGGTCCATAATGATAATAGAATTAAGTATATTAAATCTGATTATTAGTAAATAGAAAAAAGTTAATTATTAATCGATTTGATTATTTTAATTTTAAACATTTAGATATCAATGATTGTGGAAAGAATCCTGTATTAAGTCAACCGAGGATAATGTCTACTGATCGAAGTTCACGCTCAAGAACATTAATCGACCCTACTTCTCCTTCATCAAGGCATAATCTTAGTTCACGTAGAAGACGCTTATCGACATATTATTCTACATCATATTCTGATGGAAGGTCACGAAGTGGACTTTCGTCAATTGACCGTTATTCTTTAGCTAATTCTTATTATTTATCGTATTCTGATCGCCGCTCACGAGAAAAACGTTCTTCACGAGACGATCGTTCTGCTTGGTCTTATTCTACCTTAAATTCTTATCGTCGTTTACGTAGAAGACGCTCATCGCCATACCGTCATTACCGTCGTGACTCTCATTACAGTAGTGACAGTCGTGAAAGTCGTAACCGTCGTTACCGTAGTGACAGTCGTAACTCTCGTTACCGAAGTGACAGTCGTGAAGGTCGTAACCGTCGTTACCGTAGTGATAGTCGTGACTCTCGTTACCGTAGTGACAGTCGTGAAGATCGTAACCGTCATTACCGTAGTGATAGTCGTGATTCTCGTTACCGTAGTGATAGTCGTGACTCTCGTTACCGTATTGATAGTCATGACTCTCGTTACCGTAGTGATAGTCGTGACTCTCGTTACCGTAGTGATAGTCGTGACTCTCGTTACCGTAGTGATAGTCGTGACTCTCGTTACCGTAGTGAAAGTCTTGGTTGTCGTAACCGTCGTTACCGTAGTGATAGTCGTGACTCTCGTTACCGTAGTGATAGTCATGACTCTCGTTACCGTAGTGATAGTCGTGACTCTCGTTATCGTAGTGATAGTCGTGACTCTCGTTACCGTAGTGAAAGTCTTGGTTGTCGTAACCGTCGTTACCGTAGTGATAGCCGTGAAGGTCGTGACTTTCGTTACCGTAGTGACAGTCTTGAAAATCGTATCCGTCGTTACCGTAGTGACAGTCGTGACTATCGTTACCGTATTGACAGTCATGACCGTGACGACCAAAGCGACCTTCGTGGGAATCGTTATTCTTCAAGTGTCCATAGGGTTCTGCCTTACCATCCATATATTAGAGTTTCGCTGCCTTATAGAAATTACTGAATACTAAATTCTCTTTTAATTTATATATATAAATATAATATAATATAATATAATATATAATATAATATATATATATTTATTTATATACTATTTCTATATAAATATAATAATTTTATTTTTTATTATTATTCAAATGTATTATATCAAAGCGAACACTCATCTAAAACTCAAGATCTATCATACGTATTAAGACCCCAATCACATCTCTGTTGCTTCACCAATTATAAATATAAACACAATATCCCACTTTCATGACATTGACGATATTATAATTTAATTAGTATGTTATAATATATTGTATGAGCAGTACCAATCATCTTGGTAATTTATATTTGAATTACGCACGTGTTATATTGCATATAAATTGATTAATAAAATACAAAAGATAATAATTAAAAACGCATTTTTATATATTATGCTTATTAAATAAATGAAACAGTATCTTTTTTTTAAAAAATTCAATACTTAATAAATTTTTTTTTAATGCACTATTGCATTCAATTTAAATATGCAAGCAAAATAATTAAATTCACATTCATAACTTTTGATTTCATTAATTCTATGCTTTCATTCAAAACCATGAAAAAAAAACACATGTGTCTTAAAAATATTAATAAATGTAAGAATAGGTGACCTTAAATATCTATAATAATTTCATAAAAACTCTTTTACCACTAAAAAAAAAATAAATTTATTACCCTACTTAGTATACAGAAAATAATTAGAAATCTGTCAATCGTAGAAAGCATTGTAAACTTGAACACAGTCTACTATTATAATAATTTAAACGCCAACGGATTAAAAAAAAATAATATTCATAGAAATAATATAAAATACTTTACATCTAATTAATTATATTCGTCATAAATGTGACAACAGTTGCTTAATTATTACTATTTTAATTTTAAAATGTCTTCAAATTTGATTTCGTTTTTGTAATTTAGCATATAGGCTATACTATTATTAGTTTTAAATGTAGATGATAATTTAATGTTCAATTTTTATAATTATTATCTTTTAATCGATTATGAGATTTAGCTTGTTTATGTATTTATTGTTATTGTGGTTACGGTTTTTAACTATAATTTAACATTTTTTTGTTTTTAAAGTTATATTGTTTACTTATACTAACACTGGATAACAATAAAATAAAGCAATTATTTTTATTATTATAGATAATGTTAATTGAGTTCTAACTGTAATATGTATATTAAATAATCAAATACATTTGTAAAATCTTAGAATATTTATATAATACGAAGTGTCTATAAGATATTTAGAAAAACAAAATAATATTATTATGATTATTCAATTGTGAAATAGTTCAAGTAGTTTTAAATTTAGATTTTAAGTATGTCTACTTATCTGTGTGTTTAATTGTATAGTTGATGGATTTTCAAAAATAAAACTTATTATTTGAATTGATCATATATCTAATAAATTGTATTATTTTATTTGATAATAGCTGACTCGTCACGCGTTGTCGCTATCTCGAAAGAAAGGAAAGTCAATAAACTCTCTTTTGAGTGATAAATGTCTATAAAGTAGTTTAAGGAATAAATAAATTATAAGTGCAATATCTAATGTAAAATCATTTTTGTAAACTACAGTTTTCATTTCGCCAACTTGTGCGAAATTTTTCTTTGAACGATCACCAATTACACCGACTTATTTTGGATAAAGTTTTAAAATGAATATCCTAGTTTAGCCGAAGTCGAATAAAAGTTCTCATTCCATTTTATACTACATATTTATGTGAAAATGGATCGACTAGAAATATCATCAACTATGAGAACTAGTTTAACAAATTCGATGATATAATAATTTCAGATCAACAGTAACAACCAAGCCATTGAGGTTATTAATTTAATTATGCTATTTGGATGAAAATTAAATATTTTGTATACTTATTGCGGTATCATAACTATAACAAAAAAAAATTAAATTTAAAATAATTAAAACCTGATATGTATTTTATGTTATTGATATTATTAAAAATCCATATGAATATTTAAAAAAAAAATATATGTAGGGGTCGCTAAAAAATGTAAAATTCATTAGGGAGTCGCCACAGTAAAAATTTGAGAAACACTGAGTTAGACGATCAATAATTACGCCACAATCGTTGTTGCTAACACCGTCGCAACAGCTGCGGTCGACGACCTCGCCGACGCCGGCGAACAACGTCCAAATAATAGGATTCTATGCTATAACCGAGTACAGCATCAAGGTACGTGAGTGTACGTGCCCAGCGTGAAATACTGCCGTTGTATATAAAATATCTACGTGCAGACATACATCCGTCTTCCGAGTCCGCCAATTCAAATGTGAATTACATTTATTAGTTAAATAATTCCTTAATATCAATTTATTAAACACACGCTACATTCCCTAAGGGCATAGACCGTCCTAGAGACCGACCAATTAGGGTTATATTAATGTCCTCTGGGAGCTAACCGTAGAAAATTATTTAGACTTTCCCGGGAATGTCCAATTTTGGTGCAGAAATCGATCGAGCTCACTGAACACTACCACCGATACCCCAACGTTACCCGCCACTGGGGATACTGCCACCGCCCGCCGATCTAAATTCCTAACACCCACCGATACACATTACTCCCGATGTTACCCCTCCATCAGATGATACCACTCAGATCCTACAGAAACCCCTCATCTCACACACCTACTCACCACTAGTATATACAAGAGATATGTTGCCATTGAATATTTTGTAGTTTCGTTATATAAGCGAGTAAAGTTTAAAATTTGGAATACTCGATCCCTAAAAAAGACTTACCATTAAAACCATATTTTAGATGTTTTAGAGAATGTATCGAGAGGGGTTGTACAAGATATATAATTGTATACACGTCCTTCCAAAACTGTTTTAAAGGTACAAAAATGACACTTTCCAAATATTTTGCGGTTGACTGGTTTTTTTTACATATTATGCGCAGGACGAGTATACACCATAAGAGGTGTCACTTCGTGATGCTCGAATCTATCTTGAATACAATATTTTAAAAATCCCAAGGCGAAGGTTTGAGGAGGGTAAGGTGAAAAAAGTTTCTCGTTGGGATTCATTTCGACCTACCCTGGAACGTCCCTTTTTGGCCTTAAGCCCACTTCCTCCGGTATCCCTCCCATGTCCAACCACTAAGGATACTCCCACTACCTGCCGATATAAACTGCGACCACCCAACAATACACCCTCCTCACTGTTCGGGAATCGGAGGAGAGGCAGTTAGAGCAGAGTAGTAGTATTGGATGTGACGCAAGGTGAGTATGTTGTAATTTTAATATTGGAAGAATTGAGATATATTTCAGTGTGATGGTGACTTTATTAAAATTAAAATCCCAATTGGGGAAGTGGGGCCATACGACCATCAGCTCAGAATTGCTGGTAAAATAGATCGTATATTAAGTCACGGAATACATATAAATTTGTTTAAATACCTGTTTTATAACTTTAAATTTGACGGATCGAACTAGACTACTTATATATCATAATAAAAACTGATCTTAAAGTCTGATATAACACTAGTGATTGTTTTTAATCAAATTAATAATTACAATTTTCTTTTACTGTCTACTTCTCAGACACTTTGTGGTATGTAATAACGTTTGTAAGTAAAAAAACATTATAAATACTAATGCAATTATTAATATGTAATGTCGCATAAATATTATCTTAATATAATTTCTTTTTTAAAATAACTTAATGATTGGCTGTTTGGCTTATTCGTGAATAGCATGATTACTATTTAGGCGTGTGGTGTCAGGAAGTCGGAAATCAAAACCGCCCAGCATTACCCAATGAACAAATACATGTATCCATGCTATTATAAACATACATCTCGCACACCAAATTTAACTAGACAAAACTATCAAAATACATGAACCTTTGTTTTTAAAATGACCTGCCGAAAGGCTGTGCATAGCACGATTACGAATACAACTTGTGGTGTCAGGAGGTCCTAAATCCAAACCGCCCGGCATTACCCAAAAAGCAAATACATGTATCCATACTATTATAGACACACACCTCGCACCCCGAATTTAACTAGACAAAATTGTCAAAGTACGTGAACATTTCTATTTCAAAAAAAAATACCGAAAGACTGAATAGCACGATTACGAACACAGTGTTTGATGTCGGGAAGTCGGAAATCCAAACCACCCGGCATTACCGAAATAACAAAAACATGTGTCAATAGTATTAATAGGACAGTTCCTGTGCCCCCGTTATAAAAAGCCTATTAAGGTATATGCGCGTATATATATTTAAATGTTTATAGTATTGGCTCATCTTCGCAAATCGTATTTTCCTAATTATTTTCCAGCAAATGTGAAAAGAGACACATTTTTAATGGACACCTATTAGACTAAATGAAACCTATAGGCCTTTCGTCGCGTATATAAAACTTATACGGACTCACGGTACGACAGTCCGCTTTTGAATTTAATCGTATAGCCTGGCTGATTTTTAAGATAAACTCGCAAAGTGTTTTCAAATTTTTATAAAGTGTTTGGAAAATTTCTACATCAAATTTAAATATGAGCAATGCTTAGGAGACGACTTCGCTGAAGAAATTTGTTTTTGTACCACCAACTACGCCGGCCGACCTCGTCGATTCAACGTGTTTCACCATTGACTTTGCAGGCCGCTAATTTCTACACGTATGTCTCGATCCTACATGTGATTTTACCGCCGTTATTTTGATAATTACACTGGCTCGTCACATAGTCGTGCCCACCGATATTTTACATCGAATATTTCATTTGATAGGGGATATTATGTCTTACCTACTAGACGCACCTAAATATAAAAAAAAAAAATTATCCTTTATTCTTCTTGCTACCACGAACGGGTGACATCGTGTTATGATTGGATATTCCGTGTTACACCTATATTTATACGGGGAAAAAAATGCGGTTTATAGAGCAAGACATAAAACTTACAGTTGACAATGTAGACCTGTCATCGTCTTTCAATCGATCGGCAAGACACGGTTCACTATTCCCCAATACTATACGGTCACTCATTGTGAATCCGTTCGGATGCGGGAATACAAATCTGGTATATGCGATGTTAACGAATATAAACGGGATACGATTCCATAATGTGTATATATATTCAAAAACATTAGATCAACCTAAATATCGCATGAAGTGCGATATTCTGAAAGATATAGACGGAATAAAATTATATACGTTTTACGACAATGATAAAGTAATCGCGCCCGAAAAAGCGTTACCAAACTCTGTGTTTGTTTTCGACGATATAATATGTGAAAACCAGAATATCGTGCATACCATTTATATCTTTAGTGCCAAGTGATTTTATCCCAATAATGTTGGATATGTTGTACATCTACTTTATTACTATTATTTATTCTTTCTGCACATTATTTCAGATTAATACTAACTAATGATATGAAAATTCATATTAATAAATGTATTTGAAATACTAAAAATGTATAGCTGAAATTAATATGTGGTCCGAACATTAAAAACCATATATATATACATTATGTAATTGTATGTAATAATGGATGGTGGTCATATTATTATTTAAAATTAAAAAAAAAATACATTTTATTTATTATATGAGTATTGATTGATTGCGCAAATATTAATATGGTAACACGATTAAAAAAACTATATAAAAATACCATTTATATCTTTAGTGGCAAGTGATTTTATTTCCAGAACAGTGGATTTTGTTTGTACCTTATAATATAGTTTATTTTTCTGCAGGTGGATCCGGATACATTTCAGCTAGTAGAATCAAAACCAAATAATAACATAATGTTGTTACAAATGCATATAAGATATCGCAAACTTGATAGCATCATAAAAAGTTATAGTTCATATAATTATCATATAGTTATCTTGTCAATGGTACAAGACTTAAATAAGTTAATTACTCTCTAATAATTAACAGTGTCATCCGCGAACATGAATTACAAAGTGATTTAAATATAACTAATTTATCATTGCTTTTAAAAGCCTTCTATATTATTTTTAATATAATGTTCTGACTGTTTTCAAATTAAATTTAAATTGGTTCTTATAATTTTTAAATCTATTAAACTATAACTCAATGTTAAATAAATACAAGAAATATTTTTTGGTCTACCCCTTAAAAAATATTAAATTTAATCATTCTGGATCTCACTAAAGAAGGAAATTTATAAATGTATTATAATTCTTATAAAGATGTTATAAATAATTCAATTAGAAAAAACATTTAAATTTCTTGTATAACAAAAAAAATTTTTATTATATTTTTTAATATATTCTGATAAAAAAAATCCATAATTTCTTATATAAAATTAACAAAGATCATCTAGAACCAATACAATGTCATAAGGTAAAAATAAAACTAAAAACATTAAACCAATCAAAATTCAAACAACAAATGGTCATTGGAGAATTTCCACACAATGTGTTAAATGTAAAACAAATAAAAGCAAATGTATTAAAAATCTAATAGAAAAAAAAAAAAAAAAAGCAAAATTATATCAAAAGAACTTTACAAACCAGTAAGAAAATAGTTTTATGTTGAACAATGTTGATACTTTTTCAAAATTTACTTGGTCTGAACCTCTCAAAAAGGAAGATGAGAAAAATGTTACAAAAGCTTTCAAAAATATAGTAGAAAGAGTTGAATTACAGAAAGATAATTCCCTTACTTTTCTCTATACAGATAAAAGATTAAAATTTGTAAATAAACAATTTAAAGAAATGTTAGAAAAATATAATATCAAAATGTATCATACACAAAATGAAGACAAATCTGCAATTGTCGAAGGATTCAACAGAACTTTAAATGGAAAAATGAGAATACAATTTGCAGTTCAAAAAAATAAAAGATGGATTGATATATTACAATCTCTATTGAATGAATATAATTTTAAAAATTATTGTTTATGTAAATAAATTTAATGAAGAAATGATTTACTTAAATAATTCTCTAATAAAAAATCTAAATCTAAAATTAAATTTAGTTGATGATAAAGTTGGAATGAGGTTCAAGAAAACGTTTGATAACAAATTTAACTCTAATTGGACTCGAGAAATATTTATTGTAACAAAAATAATGAATATAAATCCAATTACTTATAAATTTAAAGATTTAAATAATCAAATGATTGAAGGTAGTATTTATAATGAAGAATTAAATAAGAAATATTTTATGAATTAAAAAAAAAAAAAATTGAATTTTAATAAAAAATATATATTGTATAATAAAATAAAAGAAAATAAAAATCTTAAAGCACCTTTAACAAAGATGTGTAATTTATGTGGTAAAACAATCACAGACATATAAGATCTAGACATCTATAAGTCTAGACATATAAGATCAGCAAAACATCAACGAAATGATCTAAATCTAACTATAACACCTAGATTTCATAGAGTAACTAGAGAGAGAAATCTCAGTTTTCTGTAAATTTTCCAAAGACATTATTGAGAAAAAACCAGTTGAAAAAGTTAGGCCGGTTATAAATGTTTTTAAAAAAGTCTCTTGAAAGAGCTTTTAATAATAGGATGGTAACATGTGTTATCGAAAATACACAACAATTTAAAGATAGTAACCAATTTTTTAATTTTTCAAAAAAAGATCAGAAAAATTTTTTACAATATTTAAATAAGTTAGGTAATTTAAAAATAGATATTTTAGTAAATTGTGAATATGTCAGAGTTATAGCAGAAAATGAAGAAAAAGTAACACCATGTCTTGGAACAAAATAAGAAACTTTCCTTCAAAATACTAATTTTGATGATTTTTATAATAACGTAAAAGAAACAATCAATAATTGAGAAGGCTTATTTTTGACTAAGGGATCTGGCTGGAAATTTAATAAAATTATAGATCTGAATTTAAATATAAAAAAGTATAATCTACTTAGAAGATCATCTTATATTGATCTATGAGATTGGATTTCATACAGAAAAGCTATTATTAATATTAAAAACGAAAAAGATAATAAATGGTTTCTATAGTCAATCCTTGCTGTTTTATATCCCATAGAAATAGATGCACAAAGAGTTTCTAAATATAAAAAATATGAAAAAGAATTTGATGAAATATTTAAAAGTTTAAAAATAGAATTCCTATTAAATTAAGTGAAATTAATAAATTTGGAGATAGAGCTAATATATCTTTTAATGTGTTTATAATTATGTTAGAGATAACAATGATTATGTAGGAAGCACACACCCTCTGCAAATATGTTAAATTAAGAAAGAAAAACAAATTAATTTATTTTATCTTAAAAATAAACTATTGTTTGATTCAAAATTTATGTAAATTAGTAGAATCGCAAAAAAAAACAAAAAATGGATTTATGTCCATTATGTGATATGTGTTCTATATGTAATCTGTCAGGTTATGACGCTTATTTATTTATAAAAGAATTTAGTAACGATGAGTCTAATGTAAAAGTAATTGCAAATAATGAAAAAAATTATTTATCATTTTCAAAATTCTTACTATATAAGAAAAAAGATCCAATAACAGGAAATATGTTTTTAATCGTAAAACTAATAAACCTGGTTTTAATACTGTTGAAATAAGGTATCTTGATTCTTTTAAATTCTTATCTAGTTCTTTAGAAAAATTAGCTAATACTTTAAAACCAGATCAGTTTAATGAGTTATATAAATATTATCCTGAACAAATGGACTTAGTAAAGCAAAAATTGGCGTAACCTTATGAACACATGGATTCTCTAAAAAAATATAATAAAGAATCGCTACATCCTAAAGATAAGTTTTTCAACTCACTTACAGGTGAAGATGTGGTACAAAAGTTCATATGAAAACGCGGCCGACGTAAACAATATCAAAATTAACTCACCCAATTTGAACTCTTTATCGATAACTCAATTTATTATCATTTAGTGCAAGTTTCAGCTGTTTTACATGAGCTAATAGATGTATTCAGTTGACACTTTATAATTTAAAATACCCGAGAGTCACATTGTACTATAAATTGTACGCAATGTGAGACACCAATGACTCTCATGATACGTTAGAAAAAACTTTTAATATGTTAAGTAAGTATGGTGCATGTGAGAGACATCCATGACTCTAACGGTAACCGAGGTGTTAGTACTCTATGGTTGATCAATACGATGCACTGAATTGTATATTATGATACATATTAATATATAATGTACATTATAATAATACATTAAAAATGTAAATTAGTATAAATAGGTTTTTATAATGTCTATTTATAGATATTTCTATTAAAGCTTTCAATTTGTTGTTTTAATTTATTTTTAACACGTTTATCTGTAACAAAGAAAAATTATAATGCATTTTAAAATACATATTCTAAGAAAACTCACATAAATTTTTTAAAAATAGAAATTTGTATAAAAAAGTTTTTATAATTTCTATTTATAGATATTTCTATTAAAGCTTTCAATTTGTTGTTTTTATTTATTTTTAACACGTTTATCAAAGAGAATAGATTCAAAATCTGCAAATGGCTTTATTTATATTTTTATCTTTTTCATGAAAAACTAAATAATAATATACTCGTAAGTTTTTCGAGTATATTTTTGTCACTTTACCGTCATTTATCAATTTTTACGTAATTTATGATTAGATAAAAGAATATATCTTTTAAAGTTCTAAAACTGTAACAAATATGGTGTATATTAATTGAAATTCTTTAGAAATAATTTTTAAACAGTTGTACATTTAATATTTTATATTTTTTTTAGGTCACATCATACACTTAGACGGTTAATCACTCTTTACATGCATCTTTCATATTAATCAATTATTTCTATATGATAGTAGAATTATCAGCGTATATGAGTCATTATTTTGTACGTATAGTTGTATTGAAATAAGTATTAATAATCTTTTTATTGTGCTATCCTCCAAACTATTTATATAATATCTGTTACAATGAAAATTAATAATGCAGTTTTGAATACATATCCTACAGAAATTCAGATAAATTTTTTAATAATAGAAATAAGTATAAAAAAGTTTTTAAAATATCGATTTATAGATATTTCTATTATGGCTTTCAATTTGTTGTTTTAATTTATTTGTAACACGTTTATCTGTAACAAAGAAAAATTATAATGCATTTTAGATAATATAATATATAGAATCTCATATATTTTTTTTAAAAACAGAAATTAGTATAAATAGGTTTTTATAATGTCTATTTATAGATATTATTATTATAGCTTTCAATTTGTTGTTTTAATTTATTTTAACTCATTTATCTGTAACAATGAAAAATAATAATGCATTTTTGAATACGTTTTCTATAGAAACTTACATAAATTTATTAATATTAGAAATTAGTATAAATAAGTTTTTATAATGTCTATGTATAGATATTTTTATTATAGCTTTCAATTTATTGTTTTAAATTATTATTAACACGTTTATCAATGAGAATAGATTCAAAATCTGCAAATGGCTTTATTTATATTTTTATCTTTTTCATGAAATACTAAATAATAATATACTCATAAGTGTTTTAGGTATATTTTTGTCACTTTAACGTCATTGATCAATTTTTTCTTAATTTATGTTTAGATAAAAGAATATATCTTTTAAAATACTAAATCTGTAACAAATATGGTGTATATTTATAGAAATTCTTTATAAATGATTGTATAAACAGGTGTACATTTAATAATTTATATACACTCTTCGGAACATGTTGTACGTTCTTTGGGAGTAGATTCATTCCTACACGTTAATATCAATGAAATTATTTTTTATTAAGTTAACATATCTCTGCACCAGTTGCGTTTTAAGCGCCTTGGAGGATTACCCGGAATAACTTTTGATGAAAGAGCTTGAATTAGAGGATTGGCATGTGTTGCAAGTCGATTATGGAATCTATTATAATAAGTTACTGCTTCTTCTTTTACAGTTTTGATTTTTAGGTCTGATTGAAGGGTATGATTTGAGACATAAGGAGGGGAGTTCGTTAATTTTCTTAAAGCAATATTTTGAAAAGTTTGAATACGATTTAGATTTGATTTTTTAGCATTTCCCCAGAGTTGGAGACCATAAGTCCAAATGGGTTTATTAAGGGATTTATACATTAGTAGCTTTGTTTTTAGATTTGTGTGTTTGTTATTAACTAGTAAGGTTTTAAGCATACGCAGTCGAAGGTTTAATTGTAATCTTTTTACACGCGTATGATGAGCCCAGGTGAGCCTACGGTCAAGGGTTATGCCAAGATATTTAACTGTTGGAGTAGACGGAATTTCAGTACCAAAGAGAGTAACTGCTGGACAATGCCCTAACTTAAGGGTAAAATAATTAAATTTAGATATATAAACACATATAATATAGAATTAAAATTTCATTATTATTATGGATATTGCCATACCGAATAGTTGAAGGGCAATCCTAGCCGGGTTCCGCATTATTTTGTTCGTCTTGGATTATACTTATCGAAGAATCTAAATTTTCATCATCATCGTTAATTGGTGATGGATTCATTTTGGCGATGGACTCCACAATATTATTTCGATGCCTGATGTGACACATAATATTATATATTATGTAGTAAGGACAAAAACATTAACGAATAAAAATAAATATTAACGAACATAATATTATTACCTTATATTTATATATTTATACCTTATAGTATTATTTCTGTGATTTTTAGAAAATTTCAGATCCAAAGTCTTCTTTACGATTAGATCGGTTTAATTATTCGAAACGAGATGTACAAGGATCTTTTCTTATAATTTCATTACATTTCAAAATGTATATTTTAAGACAAACATTATTAACATACAACAAAGTGTCTGAGATGTGGACATTAAAACAAAATTGTAAATTAATTGAAACCCGGTCGTTATGCAGTTATTGTAATTGGAAAAGTCTAATCATTGCAATGGTCTGTGCCGGTGACGCTCGGGGGGGGGGACACCTGAGAAAATGTATATATTTTTTATTATTTTAGACTCTCCCAAATATTAAATACCAATTAAGAGAAACATGCACAGGACGGTAGTACAATGCGTCTGTTGATACATTTATTTAGGACGTTTTTAGTTATTGTTTCGGTATCATTTATTTGTGTATTGTATATTGGACGTTGTTGCCTACTGTACACTTAGTGGCGGATTCAGTGACAGGTTACTGTGGGTTGACAATTGTCGAGAGGCCACTTATTTGAATTAAAATTTACGATCAAATAGTTATTATAGTAATTGTTATTGATAATGTTAAATAACTTTTTAATTTGAATCATGTAAAAGATAACATTTAAACAAATTTATACGTAATCCGTGACTTTATTAGAGATTAATTTTACCAGCAATCATGAGCTGTCGGTCGTAAGGCCCCTTGCCACCTTCTCTCTTTTTAGAACAGCCACAGGGTATGTATATAAATTGGGATTTTAATTTCGATGAAGTCGACATCTTAATGAATTATATCTGTATTCTTACAACATTTACATTACCACATACTCACTATGCGTCATATCCCAACACTACTATTTTGCTCTAACTAGCCCTCCTCCGTTTCCCGAACAGTGAGGAAGGGTGTGTTAGGGAGTGGTCGCATTTTATATCGGCAGGCAGTGAGAGTATCCTTTATTGTTGGACATGGGAGGGATACCAGAGGAAATGGGCTTGATTGATTTAATGCCAAAAAAGGACGTTCTAGAGTAGGTCGAAATAATTCTCAACGTGAAGCTTTTCTCACCTTACATTCCCCACCCCATACTTGGGTTTTTAAAGATATTGTATTCAAGTGTATTCACGTAGTGACACCTCCCTTAATGTATACTTGTCCTGTGTATAATATGTATAAAAAAACCATAATAGATTTCATTTTTGTACTTTTAAAACTAATTTTGGGAGGACGTGTATACATTAATATATCGTGTACCCCCCTACCTGATACAACCTTTAAAACATCTAAAAAATGATTATAATGGTAAGACTATGTAAAAATTCATCTATAAAAATTCTGCTGTCAGATGTTTCAGGGTGAAGAACTATTATTTCTGAATACAAATAGCTGATTTAAATACAAACAATTTATTGGCATTAGTTCATTGTAACAAAATAATAACAATAGTAATAATGTGTTATGTTACTATGTAATAAAATAGTATTATATATTTTTTACCTACTATTACCTCTACTATGAAAAAAAAGTAGTTGTTTTTTGAATGTCTCACTGTTTGACAACTTATATGATAAATAAATTTATCTAATAAGTTTAATATATGCTTATAATGACCATTCGTATACAATTTTAATAATAAAAATATATTTTTTTTTTTATATATCTGGAATCTATAGATATTATATTACTGTATCGAAGTATCTTGCTCGTACCCGCGAACGAGTATATTATATTATATTATATAAGTATATACATTACGAGGGTCCGTATAAATAAAACAAGACCTAGTGGCATATCATTATTAACCCTTGTCCTTTTGTAATAAATAAACAAAAGAGAGTATTCTATTTAATTAATAAATGTAACTCACATTGGAAATAGCGGACTCGGATGAATGTCTGCACGTATATATTTTAATGGACCGGCAGTATTTCACACTGGGCACGTAAACTCTCATTGACGCTGTACTCGGCAGTAACATAGAATCCCACTATTTGGGTGTTGTTCGCTGTCGTCGGCGGGGTCGGCGACCGCAGCGGTTGCACCGGCGGCGTCGTATTGATCGTCTGACTCAGTGTTTTTCAACTTTTTACTGTGGCGACCCCCTTTATGGATTTTACATTTTTTAGCGACTCTTATATATATTTGTTTTAAATATTCACATGGATAATATTAATAATCAATTCTAGAAGTACTGTACATAAGAACATAAAATACATATTATGTTATAATTATTTTTAATTCAAACTTAAGTATAATTTTTTTTGTTATACTTGTTATACCGTAATATGTATACCAAATATTTAATTTTAATCTAAAAATCTTAATTAAATTAAGGTACTCAATGGCTTTTTGTTGCTGTTGACCTGTAATTATTTCACCAATTTTTAATTTAATCGATTATTTTTAACTAATTCTCATAGCTTATAGTATTTCTAGTCGGTTTCTTGTTTTTCTTTTATTGTTGTCATTATGGAAATTCCATTTTCACATAAATATGTAGTGGAAAATGGAATGAGCAATTTTATGCTTCTTCGGCCAAACTAGGATATTCATTTTGAAACTTTATCCAAAATTGAACTACATTTTAGTTACTTTTAAAAATCTCGTATAGCCTACATTTGAACTCAATTCAATCAGTTTTTCTTCTTTCATTTCTGATAGTCTATTTTGATCTGATGAGTACTCTTTTATCTGTCGTTTTTTATATTTTACATTTTAGTAAATAATTAAAAATATAAATCTCGCTGCGTTTAATGTAATGGCCGTCTTTACTATTCAAATTATGATAAAACGTTAACAGCACCACCTTTAACTGCGTTAATTGTAACGGATCGTAGATAAAATATTTACAGAATTCTCAAACGGAAACTTACAGAAAATTATTTTACGCAGTATAATCCGCAGTAGGCGATTTATTAATTTTTCTTCGGTCTTTTATTAATACACTGTACTGCAGATACCTTATTTTTGATGTACTTTTTTGTCTGCCTTTTTATAGGCCGAACAACCCTACTATTTTGCAGTGTTTGATTCGCCACAATTTGCACATTTCGCTTTTGAATTTTTAGACTTTTGACAGTCTTCTGTTCTGTGTTTTTCACCGCCTTTCACACATTCAGTCATTTTATGACAATAATTCTGAATATGTCGAAACGCCTGGCAGTTTTTACAATGCGGTACCTCATTGTTCTTTGTAGATGCTTCTATTTTTATTTTACGATAACACAGACTATCTTTAGTATTGTCTTGTGGAACTATGTTTACGAAGAACAATAGCTGGTGTATCCTCGTCCATTCAATATTTTTGTCTTTTACGTTTAATTTTTTTTTTAAATTTAAATATTCGATTAATCTCTTGCAGTATGACCTATTCCCGCTAGGTTTCATTTGATTTTACATTTTTCTGTTTCTGGAAGTAATCCACGAATTACATCCCCAATTTTTTTCCCCCCCTTTCAATTGAAATCTGTAATATTTGATTTTACTTTCTTTGAGAATTTTTATCCTACCTTTGAAATGATGTTCATCCTTAGTTAAAATTTATACATCACCATTAGCAATAGTTTTGTGATGCAGTTCGTGGCCAGAAACTTCTTCACGAGTTAGCCTTCTAACCAAATTTTGTATATTACCTCAAGCTGTGACTAGTGGTGGTTTATATACTTTAGTTTTTTTGCCATAAATATTTTCTATAAATTCTAACTTTTTTTTTATTGGGACTTTCTTTTTCATCTGAAATAGTACCCAACTATTCATCATCCACCATACTGTTTAGATTTTTTTTTATTAGGATGTAACTCATTTAGAAGTTTAGTAATTCATTCTGTAGTTGTGCATGGCTTACTTGTAATTGGGTCACAAGCTTAGTTAATTTGTCGTATATTTGTTGTATTTGTATCTTAACTTAACAGTAATTTTATATGATTCAATACGTTAGAAAAGTCTTTTTTATTACGTTGGGCAAGATAATATAGTGCTTGTGAGAGACATCCATGACTCTCATGGTAACCTAGGTGATAGTGCTCTTCTCACTGCGGTTTTCCCGGTGAGCAGAATGAGGAGGATGACGACGCTCTCCATACCCTCATGCGCTGCGAGGTGTTTGACGGGGACATGGAGCGCCTGGTCCGGAGGATAGGTCCTTTCGAACCAGGCGACTTAGTGTCGCTTATGTTGGAATCCCCAGATCGTTGGAAAGCCATGGTCGACTTCGCAGAGACGGTCGTCGCGGAAAAGGAGTCGGCCGAACGGCAACGCCAAGCCCTCGACGCCGCCGGCGCGCGCCTTCAAGGGCATCGCCGCCGTCGTTGATCGCGGCCTCGCAGACGCCAGACCGCCGGCCGTGGGGCCGGTAGGAAGTGTCCCACCCTACTAGTGTAAGGGCAGCAAGTAGGCTTCGGCCCGGCTACTGCCCATTCCCCGGTAGGGACGCGAAGCTTTGTACACTAATAATGTGAGCCCGCCCCGTCGAAGGGGAATACGGGATTTTATTTGTGTATCATTTGTACGTGTTCATTTTGTTAAATAAATGATGGCGACCCACCTCCCGAAGTAGAGCCTCACGGCCATTCCGGGAGGCGGGAGGTATTGCCGGTACCAAAATAAAAAAAAAAAAAGGTGATAGTGCTCTATGTTTAATCAATACGATGCACCGTATCGTATGTAAAATAAACGTGTTTAAATTTTTAGTGACTGTCTCTAACCTGGTTGATAAATATAAAATAAAATAATAACTGTGGAGGATAAACCACA
Organism: Tuberolachnus salignus; assembly: GCA_956483605.1. Classification (NCBI taxonomy): domain Eukaryota; kingdom Metazoa; phylum Arthropoda; class Insecta; order Hemiptera; family Aphididae; genus Tuberolachnus; species Tuberolachnus salignus. Next base: position 9,404,368 of record OY101431.1, on the reverse strand, counting down.
TCGTGTGTAAAAGTTTTTTTTTATATTTTATTTTCAAATATTGACGAGATTAAAACGACAACAACCCAAGGGATAAAAACACCTCGTGTACATTCAGCTTTAACCCATAAGTATATTCCATTCTCCAAAAATGCCTCAATTTCCGACAAAATCTGGACTTCAACAATTATATATATATAAAAAAAAATTTTTTTAATAATATTACATAATTTGTCAAAATATTAAACCTTTTAGTATTATTTATTATTGTGCATGTTTAAATAGACTAAAACATTTACATGTATTCATCGCCTTCGGTAGCTCAGTCGGTAGAGCAGTGGACTGTAATGGCGTTAAAACACAGATATCCATGGGTCGCTGGTTCGAGTCCGGCCCGAAGGATGCAAAAATTTTTTGCAATGTATTTATTTATTGGCTGCTTTTTTACATTTTACATTTTAGTAAAATAATAAAAATACAAATCTCGCTGCGTTAAATATAACGCCCCTTCTTTACTATTCAAATTGTGATAAAACGTCAACAAAACTACCTTTAATTGCGTTAATTGTAACGGATCGCTCTCAGCAAACTTTAAAGGATGTAATTTCTTAAAATATCAAAAATAAAAAATCTACCAGAACCCGGAAAAACTCATCCCCACCAAATTGAAAATGAACGTTAATCCAACAAGAATTGATAGCTGAAACAAACCCACTAATATAAAATTGTAAAACCGGACCTCATATGCTGACATCATCAAAGGTAAAACGATTTTCACTTATACCACACAAAATAACGTAGATAACATATTTACAGAATTCATAAACGAAAACTTACAGATAATAATTTTACAGTTTCAGTTCGTGTTTAACCGCCGACCGTGCAACACGTATGCTATCGCATTATCCGTTTATAGCTTTTCGATAGCACAATAATCATGTCGACATTCGGAAAGGTAATATGTTTTATATCGCTCAACCAATTATATTCACGTAATGAATAGAATCCAGACCGGCAATTCGCCCAAAAACCTAAAGCTTAATTGTTCAATCGTTCACCTCTACCTCAAATATGGCTTACCCCGCCAGACAAAAAATGGTTCCTTATCAAATACAACTTCAACATCATCTTATAATTCACCATACAAAACCGCATCAATTCTCCAATAAACTAAAAAGATAATAGTGCTAGGCACCGATTGTCATACCTGCTGCCCTCCTTCTCAACGAACAACCATATTTCACGCATCGCAACCAAGACTCCTCTACCACTCTCTAACCAAACCACACTGTCCAGCGATAACAAAGGTATATACCCTGATCAGTGGCACAATGCGATCATAATACCGATCCCAAAACCTAATAAAAACAAATTCAATATTATCAACTATGGACCTATTTCACTAATTAATACACTAGCTAAAACAATGGGATAAATGGTCAATAAACGATTTATTTGGCACCTAGAAACATCCAATCTAATAACTAAGGAACAATATGGTTTCCGAAAAAACCACTCTACCATTGACATACTCTAAACCCTCCACACCGATATCTGAATACAATAAACCAAAAACAACATCATATACTAATTTCTCTAGATTTAAATAAAGCCTATGACATGGTATGGCGTAATAGGGTTCTCAAAATCATACAAAACAGCGGCATAAACGGCAAAATGTTTCAATTCTTACAAAGTTTCCTAAAAAAATCGCAAAATACAAGTCAGAGCTCACGCAGAACTATCAAGAATTAACTAAACCGAAAATGGACTCCTACAGGGATCTTTTATCAGTGTTACAATGTTTTTATTGGCCAAAAACGACATTTTCAAAAATATTTCATGACCCACAAAACACTTATTCGCTGACGACTGCCACATCAACTGCAGCGGACAAAACACCATAACAAATGTAGAAATATTACAAAATTCACTTAATATACTCCAAGATTGGTTATACAAAACTGGTTTCAAATTCTCTGCTAGTAAAAGTAAATGCATTACCTTTCATACGAGTCCTAAAGCAAACTTAAAATTATACCTCAAAAATTCTCCGATACCCATTTGTGAAAAACTCCGCGTACTTGGAATGCTATTCGACAACAAACCTCAAATAGACTTCTCACATAAAAAAATTCAAAAGTTCCTGCAAAATACGAATGAACATCATAAAACTACTTTTCCACCATACATGGGGTGCCAGCATGAAATCACTTAACACAGTCTATAAATCTCTTTGTGACAAATACATTACTGTTCCCAATTCAATATTACAGCCAAAAAAAATTTCTTAAAAATATTAGATCCTACCCATATCGAGGGGATTCGTTTATCTTCAGGCGCCTTTAGAACCAGCCCCACTGTCAGCATGCTATGCTGGAGAACTCTCCTCAATTTATTCAGAGAAAAAGAATACTTCAATTATAGAAAAAAGAAAAAGAAAAAGCACTCCAAACCACAAGGATAACTTCTTTAACTACAAAACCATAAATAGAACGATTTTAATAAAAATTCCTTTATCATCCATACAGGGTATTTTCCAACTGATCAATAAACTCAATATACACACATCTGTTTAAAACAGAATCACAGACCCTAACCATCCCACTTGGCAAATTAAAATCAACACTGAACTTCTACAACAAAACAAACATGACACAAATCCTATATTATCACCTCACAATTTTATGAAATTATTCAAGACAAATATCCATACTTCATCGAAATATATACCTTTCAATACCGTCAATAATGTTAGAAATTAATCTAAGAGAAATCAAACTCGTTAACTGGAATTTAAATAGCATTAAATCCACAAAATTGACAATTACTGAATTCCTACCACAACACAAAATAGACATCTTGCATAACAGAAACCCCTCTTAAATTATGATAACATTAAACCTTTAAGTATTATTGTGCATGTTTAAATAGAATAAAATATCAACCCATATTCATGGCCTTTGGTAGCTCAGTCGGTAGAGCGGTGGATTAATGTGCAGATATCAATAGGTCGCTGTTTCAAGTCCTACCCGAAGGACACAAATTTTATGCATTTTTGCTTTTTACATTTTACATTTTAGTATTAAAAGTAATTAATTTACAGTAACACATTATACATAAAAACTCCAATGAAGATCCAAACTAATTTTTGAATACAAATTGCATGTAAACAAAGATCAGTAATATTATTTATAATATTAAAACAAGTGATAATATTATTTAAACTGAATATGATCAGTAATATTATTTTTTATATAAAAACAAATGAAAATATTATTTAAAGTCAATATGATCAGTAAAAGAAAACTGTGTCAGGAATGGCAAAACTATACTACTCACCATATTCAACTAGACGACATTGTCGATGTACATAAACATTTCTTTTTTATAAATTATTTACCGAAAGGCCGAATGGCACGATTAAAAACACAGTGCAGTATTGGGAAAACGGAAATCCAAACAGCCTGGCATAACCAAAAACAAATGCAAACAACATACAATTAAAAAAACATTATTTTAATTTACTATAAGAGTCAAATATAGTAATCAATATTGATAAGGCAAATATGAACATGGTAACACGATAAAAAATAAATATATAAAAATACCATTTATACCTTTAGTGGCAAGTGATTTTATCCCCAGGACAGTGGATTTTGTTTGTACTTGAATATAGTTTATTTTTCTGCAGGTGGATCCGGATACATTACAGCTAGTAGAATCAAAAACAAATAATAACATAACGTTGTTTCAAATGCATTTAAGATATCGCAAACTTGATAGCATCATAAAAAGTAAAATATATAAAAACAGGATTTTAACCACATAATACAGTTAGCTTGTCAATGGTTCAAAACTTAAATAAGTTAATTACCTTTTGATAGTTAACAGTGTCAGTGGCGGATAGATTTATCGGCAAATACATATTTAATATAAAATCGACAATTACTGAATTCCTATTGTAACACAAAATAGACATAGCTTGCATAACAGACACTTATTTTAAATTTAACGAATCTTTTGAGATCACCGGCTTAAATTATGGAAACATTAAACTTTTAGGTATTATTGTGTTCATTTAAATAGAATAAAACATTTTTGTATATTTATCGCCCTAAGTAGCTCACTTGGTATAGCGATGAACTGTAATGGCATTAAACACAGATATATCCATAGGTCGCTGGTTCAAATCCTGCCCGAAGAATACAAATTTTTTGCATTTTTTTTCAGTCGCTTTTTACATTTTAGTAGATTATATCAAATTCTCTATTTTATCAGGCTTATTAACGCAGTTGAAGTTTTTATTATTATTATTATTATTATTATTGTAACAAAAGAGCTAAATATATTTAAATTCTATAAAGAGGAATAATTAAATAAAATAAATAATTACTTTGAATAAATAAATTTTCTTGATCATAACTATTATTTGAATGATAATTTTATAGTCAAACTACTGATAGCAAATACCGACATTTTATATTAATTATAGACACATAGGTATTAAGATAGATAGGTATATAGGTTTATACTATTAGGTACAAAAATTGACCACGTGTCTTTTTTGTTAAATATTATATACAAATATATATATGCACATATATTTGTATAAATACTACGTCAATTAAAATAATATTAGTTCATAATAAATACCATACATTTTGTTCTACAATTTTCATAATCATCAAGAATTATAAAAAAGTTTTTATAAAAATTATTTTCCTTTTTTTATACAAAAATAAATAATAATGCAGATATAATTGTGGATCTAATTTCAACACAGCCTGTTTATGAGGTTCAATTGTCTGATATGCTAGTTACAATATTTACTGGATGTACATTTAAAAAAATCAACGAAAATACATATCCAGATTGGCGCACTACAATTCAATTATTCTGAAGGCTCCTATGGCAACAGCATTTTGTGTGCAGAGAGTTCGAGATGATTTAGTCAATTTTGAAGATGACACTGAAGATGAAACTGCTACATACTACATCCCAAAAAACACCCTACAGAATCCACAAAACCACTTAGTTCTAGGGCAATTCCACTCAAGAATAATACGTCCCAAAATCTACCTATACTGAAGAGGCCAGAAGCTGAAGCTTAAATGGAAGCATACTGTCAACACCGACATCAGTAACCGATCACGCATATGAAGAATACTGTATTCAACTGAAAATTTTAAATTTACTAAATAATGCAAGAAGAGATGAAGTTGAAGCAAGATAGAACAAAAACGGAAATACTCAAATATCAAATGCAGATCAAACTAACATGAGATGTTAGTTTGAATAAGACAATTGAATACTTGTTAAATAGTTTCCCTAGTTAAATTACTAAATTTACTTGTTACTTAACTTTTTAATCTAGATATTATTAATAAGCTGTTTATAACATCTTTATAATAATGGAAATAATTGTTGTACGGATGATCTGTTAAAAATATTAAATATTGGCCAATATTTATACGATAAAAAATCAATTTGTATCAAATAATACAATAATAATTACTAGAAATATGGATTTGAAAATTATTTAAACCAAGCAATACTTTAATAAAAATTATTATAATTATTCGACTATTTAAAATGGTCTTATTTTATTTCCGTTTAGATTATTTTATTTCATTATTCATTTTTATCCTTATATTATAAAAAAATATAAAATGTATCGAATTATATGTATGTATTATTATATATGTAAAATTGCATTATTTCCTAAATTGTCACTTTTCTCAGATTGCCGTAATAGTTTAACAACCGAATAAATCAAAAATAATAAAACCGTTATGGATGTAAATTTTTCTAGTTTTTCTACGTTTTTCCCAATTTTTAGGAAAACTACAACAAAATCACGAAAAATGACTAAATCCAAAACATTGTTCTAAACAAGAAACGCACTATTTTTGTAAAATATCATCATCAAACCGCTGATTTTAACAATTCCTAGGTAAACGTATTAAAAAAGCACACTACTGTTCAAGTTAATTGATTGTACGAAATAATTTTTAATTTTATGGAATAAAAGGTCAGTGTTCCTGTATTGGTATTAGTATATGTATTGGTGGTCCTATTTGTCTCGAAAATGGAGTATTGGATGTTGTTCAAGTTCAAGAAAGGTATATTTTCACCCCTAAAAATTCTCAATGTATCTAATAACCAAGACACTTAATAATTGTATCGGGTATATTTTATTAAGCATTGTTACAATATTATTACTATGGTCCGGATTTAAATTCTCTTAAAACACCTAAAATATGATGCTAATATTCTCTAAAATAAACTTACAAATATCTTCATTTAATTCTCTTAAAAAAATTAGAAAAATATACAAAAGTAATCAATAACATCAATATATGCAATTTATTTTATTACAATATTCCTTAAATGATTATTTAATTGAGGTATACAGTATACACTTGCATAATAGAATAATTTAATTATAGTAATAGTAGAAATTTAAAACAATATATGTATATTTATTAAAACATAAAAACAATATTCGTTTAATATATTTTAATTATAATGAGTTATGACTACGGCGACTTAGTAGTACTATCACTGAGGTTTTTTTTTTTTTATCAAAATAATGAATAAAAAGAACGATAGTTAATAAATGATTCAAAACATATATTTTTTCGGTACCTTGATATTAAAACTAAAATAAATAAGTAATTTTTTCTCGCAAGTTACAAAATATCCCAAAATATGTTACATAAGCAAAATATTCACTAATATGCAAAGAAAAAACATTTTTCTGTGTACTGTGAACTATCGTCCATATTTTGTACTCTTATAAGACTGCATACACATGACATATCATAAAAGATAACTGAACTGTACAAATTATGAATAAATTTTTAACGTTATGTAATAATTATGTTATCATTTACCAGTTCGTTATATATGTTTGATATCACATAAAAATAGGTAAAATGTGTGAGCGAAGTGAGTAGCTTTGAATATGAGATGATTATTTAATTTGTGTTTTTAAATATTGGACCTATGAAAGCGTTAACACCCAAGTCCTTAACTGAAAAAAAAATTGAGGGGGTCCTCCTAACCCACCCTAGGTCCAACATTTTTTTAATAAAGATACTGGACACTGATCACACAATAGTCAATAATCAATATTAACGACTAAAATTTGTTTACTTTTAAAAAAAAAAATTCATGGGTGGGGGTGGAGGGTACCAGACCCCCATGCCACCTCCTCAGTCACGGCCTGGTTTGCACTTACTGAAATTTAATCTAATTACGCCACTGACCTATATAATCAGTTTGTGTAAAAACAAAAAAAAGGAAAACATATTATTTATTTTATTGTAGGTAGTTAATTTCCCTCGTTATCGGCGCTGACGTCACTAAACTAAATTACCATGGCTAGGTTACCAATTCGCACCAACGATGATCGGGTGAGTGGTGAAGACGGGGACCCGCGGCTCAAAAGAAAATGGCTCCAAACCGGTACCAAAAATTTGCAACTTACTTGCAACGAAGGTTTCAAAATTTGTAACTCAATACTTTTCCCGGGAGATCGGTTTTCCTGTAGGGGGCTGCCCTCCCACATTGTCGTATCGACTCCAAACCGGTACCAAAAATCCCCCTTCCCCTTTCCTCTCGGTAACTGTGTGGCTACGTGTACTGGAAATATCCACTACCGCGATTACACAACGCAAACAAAAAGGTAACCCTGTAAAAGAAATTTAATTTTTTTTCTTTTTAACGAATCTCGTTTTATTAAGTTGTTGTTCCGTGGTAGGTTAGGCTTATTTTCACATAACATGTTGGTAACACCTTCGTCGGTATCACATGACCACAAAATGTAACATAGATATCTACGATGATACCGCGTTCCCACCGTAATTGTGTTGATAACAGGCTAAAGTATAAGCAAATGTATTTTATACGCCTTGTACTAATACCTAATAACAAATGTTTTAGGTAAAACTTAACCGAATCTCAAACCGTGATTTTCACGGCATAATAAACGAACATTTGCCGACATTCATATTTATTAGATACGATACATTTATTGTTTATCGTGCTGCTATTTTGTTGAGTGGTGTTTGTTAATTTTGTTTTTATTATTAATATCAAAACGCACCTTGTATACGGCGTATACAGTGTAGAATAAGAACACGAAAAACTACGGTCAGTTCATTAACGTTGAACGAGTTAAAACTCTAGAAAACTCGTATAGTCACCGAGTCAGTTGCTTGTATAACTGATAGGGCAGTCTACTAGAAACATGGTGTTCATGCACTTTCCGTCCGAATTGACCGAAGAGGAACTCATGCTGAAGAATAAATTTCTACGGTTAAAGAAAAAGGTAGGTATCTATTAGTAATTTTAATCTGATACATTGTGTTATTTAATTTTGTAACGATATTATTGTTTTGTAGAAAAAAGCTTTAGAAAATTTGAACCCTAAACCACAACCAGACACATCATCAAACACCCCAAAATTCTCCAGAGAATCGGCTCGCGACGCTAGAGAAACAGCCAAAAAGTTATTGAAATCTGGTGCTATCGGGCCCATAATAAAAGTACCAAACCATACGAATAAAGAGTCATTTAAAAGACCCTGCAGTATGGAATATAAAAAGCAGTCTATATCCAAGGTTCTAACAAGCTATCAACCGTTTTCGGCACCTTCATTGGTTATTGGTGATGTTTCGGATAGTATGCCAAAGGCTACAACTGCAACTTCATCAAAATATAAAGTATTTTTATTTTAAAATGTTGTATCTAATAATAATTGATAATTATTACAAAAAAATAATATTACTTTGTATGCTTGCAGAATATATGTACTAGTATAACTCCGGCCAGTTCGAAAACCACTCGATACGTTCAGAGTTCTTCGAAACCTCGAGAACCTGTTCCTGAAACTCGCCGTAAAGGTTTTACTATATTCGTGGGAGCAGAAAGTGCACTATCTACAGATTTGTTGAGAACTATATTCAAAAGATTTGGCACAATTATTAATATATCATTGGAAGTAAAAAAGAAGTGAGTTTTGTAAGTGATACGGTACCTAATCATATTAAACGTCATACATTTCACTTAAATTTTAGTCAAGCATTTATAACGTTTGATTCGCAAGACAATGCCAACAAGGCTGTAGACAGAGTAAGTTCTAAATAATATTATTTGTCATTCATCTAGATACCCATTATGATTTGAATATTGTATTGTGTAGATGAATGCTCGAACAGTATGCGGTATTAAATTGAGAGTATTTATTTCTGGAAATCAACCTAAAGGGCACGGCGAAAAGGGATTTTCTGATAGGAATGTCATTGGTAAGCACTTCATAAATATAAGAATAATTTGGAATATAAGATTATTACTACTAATATAAGTGGTTGAATATCTTGCACTTTGTTGCTTGTAGGTCAATTAATCTATACAAATATAAAAATAATAGATTTTTAAATTGTAAACATTTAGATACAAACAATACTTTTATTTCCCCAGAGTATTTATAATGACCGAATGCTACACTATTTTTTCCTGGGACACAATTAGATATTAGAATCGCTTATCAATTAAAATATTAAAAAGTATAAAGTTTTTTTTACTTACTTAAATGTCATAATACATATTATGCATTATAATATTTCGAAATGCCCTCCATAAGTTTGTTTAAAATTATTTCTAAATACTGGTGCTAAACACACACAGTTTAATTGTATTTTTATTGCTATTATATAAAACATTTAAATAAAAAAAAATTTTTCTAAAGTGTTTAATTATAAATACACATGTTTGATGAAGTTTTGTATTTTTTAGCTACCACTAATTCAAAAAAAAGGCATCTACCAGAAGACAGGTCTTTGGTGACTTACAGTGATGTTTTGTAGTTTATATTTTTAGTTAGTAGATTATATATATAAGTGGTAAGGTAGTGTTTCTTAGCACAAAATAAATAGTAGTTTTTATGCTGTATAATTTTAATATTATATATTTATTTATCACTACTACAGTAATTTAGTAGATTTAGTATATAACCGTGATATATATAAATTGTTATACATGTTCAGTACAACCACAAAAAAAAGTAATTAATTTTTTTCTGGCCAGTAAAAAAAAGAGGGGACAAAGTGGTGGAATAAAAATGGTTGAGAAACACTGTCCTGCAGAACAATAATATATGGTTTGAATTAGGTTATTGAAATTACTTATGTATTAAGTATTCATAAATTAATTAACACTGTACTTAAATTGTTAAAAAAACAAATTGTAATGAGCTAAGCCTTTTAGTATCAACTAACACATAGATATACAAATATTGACTAACATTAAGACTATTGAATTAATAAATATTTTTTTTAAATTATCCAAATTAAATAAATTCAAACTTCAAACTTCATAGTTGTAAAGTGGGTTTTTTTAGTTTACCATCAAAACATCATACTACTAAAATAACTAACAGAACTGAGTACTTTAATATTTTTGTGTTTACAAAATCTCAACAGTTTAACATAAGATTGTTGCATACACATTCAATAGCTTATGAAATACATTTCATATTCTACAAAAGAATCACATAGAATAAAAACAATTACATTTATAATATAGTGTAGTAGGATATATATTATCAAATATAATCACAGAAATCTTAATAATAATTTTTTTAATTACAATATTATGTATTTGTTATTTTTGGATTTTGTTATAGACTAATTAAGTTGTATTTGTGGATAATTGTAAAGAAAAACGAATCATTTACTAAGAATGATCTTATTGTTGCAAAGATTCGACAGGCTCGTTGATATCATTTGATGAGGGGCTCTTCCAGATGATGATATTAAAATATATTTTCCGAACAAACCAAAATGTTGCAAAAAATCCAATTGTACCTAAAAATGTTTAATTTTGATTAGAACACCACCAATAAAAGTTAATAATTATTAAATTGAAAATTACGACAGTAGTAAAACAAAAATTTAATCCAGTAATATTAAAACTGTGTACCGACTTGTATTATACAGTTTTTACAGTAGGAAAATTTATTTATTTATTTTTGTTCTTGGCGCATGACATGGTTTTTGTTTAAAAACATACTTTATACCAGAGTGTCATTTCACATTTTTTCATGGGATGCAAAACCAATATTGAAAATTTAAATCAATACTGAAGCCGCTTACATAGCATATTAAAAACAAAATTAATACATTTTTATGTAAAACTCTCCTTCTCAATTATAATATTATTAAACTAAAGTTTAATATCCACACGATAATTGCTAAAATATTGAGATAAAACCAAAACAAAAAATGTTTGTAAAATTATAAAATGATTATTTTATTGTATAAATTCTATGTAATTATCTACATCTACAAATTTTATGCGTGTTAAAAAAATGCAAGGGGATGCATTAGCATACCAAATGTTGCATCCCACTTGCAATCCACAAATGTCGCCACTGGCTTACACAGTGAAAATTATCATGCCATGTAGAGTGGTCCGACTTCACTAATTTATTTCTGTTGGAAAGAGAATACATTCTTCCTGAGTACATTTGATTTGGAATTTGTAAAAAAAAAAAAAAATTGTTTTATATATATTATTTTCAGTAATAGGTAAAAAAAACTAGTAAATGAAATACTCCAGGATTTGTATTGTTTTTTTTTCTACATATTTTTATTTATTTTTATTGCGCATATATATTAATTTAATATTATATTCGATATTTGTAATTACATAATCAAAAATCGAAGTCCAATGCGGCCTGTAGGAAGCTTTTCTCTTTTCAACAGACAAAACATGATTGTTGGTAATCACTCTACAAGACATCTTGTTTCAAGCAAAAAAAAAGCAGGAGGTGCTGATTGAACTATATGTTAGGACTTATATTAATTGTAAGTTTTAAAACATTGTATAAAATCACGAGCAAGACCTTCAAAACGAAAGTAAAAAAAATATTTCATATATACCTATATAATATTTTTAATTTTATAAAATGTAATATTTTTTCTTCTATGTCTTAAGTCTGATTAATTTGTATTAATTTAGTATTTTGGTAAATATAATGATATATTCTTTTGTCAACCATTTTGGTGTTATAATAGTGTATTGAATAGGTACTGGAAGAAGCTCGGAGATAATTTTTAGTTCAGCTTTTCTAATACACTTATTAGATACTGTAATTCTCAACACAGTATTTATAATTTTATAACATGCATGACCTTATTATTATTACTTACCGGTCATTAAGAAAATAAGGAACAGCAATATGAGCAAGTAGCCGAAATAAATGAAACCCGTGATAAACCCATTAACACAAATCTTGCACTTTATAAAACACAGTAAGTAACAGAATAAGTAGAACGATGTAAATGCACTGGTTTTATAACTACGCCACCACCATTTGTAATCCTAGAAAAAAATTTGATTTTTTTTTTTTTAATATTAATAAAACTAAATAATCAACATCATATATTTATATTTATATAAATTTAACTTACTCCGCAGAACAAATGGAAATAATTCAGGACAATGTTAATTTCTGAACATATTATTGTGAGTAAACTAAACACAAACAACAGAGGGAAAAATATGGTATCAACCTGATTGGACCTAAAACAAATAAGATATAAAACAAAATAAGTGTAAAATAAAAATTGTAGGTGGGAAGTTGAAAAGGTAGTATATATGGAATATGTTTTAAAAATTGTATCACATTTAAAAACTTCTAATATACGTATTCGGTGAAAGTTTCGGGTATCTACGATAATTATTCATTATATACAACAAACAAATTTAAAAAATGAAATAACAGAAATTGTTGTTCCGTAAATATTCCCATATTTTTCGCAGTAATTAAGTAAATACAATGGCAATCAAAAATCGATCTTTTCAATTCACCAACTATCCGAAATGTTACAAGAAAATTCCTATAGTTTTTGATTGAAGCAAGATCTCTGATCGAAAATGTATTCACAGATAAAAAAAAAAAGACACATATATCATAGTGAAAAACTAATATATAGGACATACTTCGCTCAAAATCTTAAATATAGAACAAAATTTAATTTTAAAATGTATTTACAAATAATTATATTATTTCTCTAAATAATAGTAAATTACTCGATTCGATTACTTGGATACGTATTATTTTATTGTAGCATTATTACCTAAATATAAACGCTAGTATTTATACATACCACAGTGAATTTAAGACAAAATAAAGTTGAATATAGAAGCATCCAAAAGGTATAATTCCACCTAAAATGTAAAGTGTCATGGATTTTGTGGGCATAGTATGTGCTGAATTTACACGTGGAAATTGAGTACTTAGTACTGGTTGTTCAATCGACTGAAATGGTTAAAATCATTATTATATGTCGTAACACATTACATAACATTTAATGAAATAGGAAAATGTAGGATAGGATAGGTTAACAAATTAAAACAAATATAATAAAATATAAAATTGTAAAACTGGTAAAACAATACAATTAATATTAATTATTAATGTTAAAATACTTACTTTTGTATAATAGCCAAATAATGATCCAATAAATATAAGTGGGATCGATAGAACAAACCATAATACACACAAGTGTATTATTGTGGGATTTGGAATTACAGCTGCACTGTCCGAAGCCCAGAGAACGAAATTCATCATGAACAAAATACAAAATATCACTCTGGAAATTTAAGATTATCATTATTAATTTACAGTAGGTATTAAAATATAATATTTCAAATATTTGGTTTCAATTTTTGGTTCTTTATAAATGTATACACATGGTCAATATAAATAACAAAAAAAAATAAAAATAATCTGCCAGGAATTTTAATTTTTCGTTATTAGAAAACATAAAAAATATTTTTGAACAACTATATATATGCTATTTATATGCCACTACCCATTTTGAAGTGGCTTATTAAAACATTATGTTATTTACATTTTAATGTACAAATATATTTACTAGGCATACAATAGAGACTTTTAATAGTCACATTTGTATAATCAATATGGTACTATTCTTTTATATTTATTTGATCTTACCCAGGGAGAAATACAGAATTCGCAATCAAATTTAATTTCCAGTGGGTGCCTCCGAAATACTTATACATTCTAGAAGATACATAACCAGCGAGTGCTCCGTTACATACAAATAATATAAACGAGAGAGTCATGTACAATCCTCGATTAACCGGCATTCCAAAGCCCACTAGCCCTAATACTGAAAAATAATGTTGAAACAATTTTTCGTAGGAAGATTAACGCTATTTTAAAAGCGTTTAAACATAAAAATACAAAAATAAAAAACGGAATTTACCGAGCACTATAAAAGTCATACTCAATACTTGCACACCAGAACCCAAAAAGACCGAGAGCAACAATTTTCTTTTTGGTGGTTTGAACACATCCACGTGAATTAATATCCAACTGATTACTTGATTGATATCATTATTATTGTTAATCTGAATAAAAATGCTATAATTATTATAAATGTATATCTGAAAGCATCGTTTTAACATAAAAATAGTTATTTTTTTTAAAGCAAGTATAAGTACATGAGTAGTTATTATATAAGGTAATGAAGTGGGAAGTATAGGTACAACACTAAGGCTGCTTGTGATTACAAAATAATTAGGTATAAATTAATTTGATCAAATGGACTGCCAATGGTTTGGACCAGTAAAACAGTAGGTACAACAGAAATTTTCACTTAAAAATAACTATTAAGAACCATCTACCATCTACTTAACTTGTACATATTCAATAACCTATATACCTGTCTACCAGCATTTAATGTTCATCTTTCTCTAAAAATATCGGTTTTAAAAAAAAAAACCTCACATTGACCGATATTCACCACTAATAACAAATACCTTCACACATAGGTTATTTTTATCATTCAATTAATTATCGAATTATTTGAACTCTTTGTTTAATAAGATACTATACTACATTTTACTAAATTAGATAATATACTAAATACAGATTATATAGATAATAATACATTTTTAACAGACAACATATATCCTAAATGTGAACGGATACTCGACTCTTGAGCACATGCAACGCGTATGGAAAAGAAAGGATGACGGAATCAGAGAAACTATTATAGAATGGAGGCTAATAAGTAAAACTCCAAGGGGTAGATCCGGAAAGCGTTGGTTAGACGGAATTAAAGACCCGGAGAAAATGGGAAATATTGATTGGGAGGAATGTATTAGAAATAGAGAAAGATGGAATAAAGGTATGCTGATAACTATAGGTTTCTCGAAGAGCTTTTAAGCTAGTTAGCTAAAGAGAGAGAGAGAGAGAGTGAGAGAGTTAAATAGCTACATAGATATATTATATGTGTAGAGTCGATTTTTTAACGTTTATATTTTTCAATATTGTTCGTACCTATGAAGAAAACGTGTACCCAGGACAACAAAATCCTAAATACCCTTTTTTTTAGTTATGTTAGGTATACAGACGATAATAAAATATTACCCCATTGTATTTGGCTAAATCGTATTGAAATATACGCATTCCAATCAAGGATATCAATGCGGTCAAGTATATGGTTAACATCAACGAATTTATTATGCAGAAGTATTGGATACTTGATGGAGGAGCATTATCCAATACAGGGTCCCAATATTCCGGCCAAATGGTGTTATTCATCTAAAAAATATATATATAGACATATAAACATATATATTTTTTTTATGTAACAAACGATATTATATTTCGAATTTAGCGTAAAAAAATAAATCAAAATCATTATTATTTTAAAATGAATATATAATCTATAAGTAGCACATTTAGACCTCCGCAGCAACAGGTAAAAACGTCAACAAATGTAAATTATTCATAATATTTTTATCGCGATATTAACCACAAATTTAACAGAGTACGAATACGTTATGTTTAACGCAGTAGTTATTTTCTTGGACGAGATGCCCATCAATTCGTCATTTAAGGAAGTGCATCCCGTAAACGGATATTCGTGTTTGATACTTTTAGGTTTGACTTTAATAGCTTTAAAACAAATGTAAAAAATCATATATAAACACAAATATAATAAACTGAGTAAATATAGATTATATGTTTGTAAACCGACCTGTAATTATACCGCTTTTAGTACTGAAAACCGATCCCAAATTTTTTTTGTCGTATTCATGGTACATGAATGTAAACTCCAAATGATTTAAAACATAATACGTGCTTTCCTGTAGCGTTTTCAACGGTACCTGCGGTAATTATAAAATACAAATATATGTTCAAAAACGCGAATAATAATATAATAAAACATTTTTTTTTTTTTATTCATTGATAAAAAAAATTAACAATCTGTACGCGTATGGTACAATAAACACAAGTGAATAATAAAATATATCTAACGAATGTATACTTAGGTATAAGTACGGACACTGTACGTATAACAAGTAGTTTTTTTATAAAATAAATCACTCTAATGATTAAATGAACATACTTTAATAGCTGCAGCACACTCGTTAGTATCATAATGATTATACACTCGCTTAAAGCAACCAATCGGAAATCCAGTGTTACATTGTTGATGGCCGTCTTCCAAATCGTGGCACCAAGTAACCGGTATGTCATCTGAAATAAAAAAATTGTTCATGACACGAATACACGCAGAAATGGATAACTAAAATTCAAGGGCGTATTTTAGGGATGAAGGTCGAAGGGAAGATCAATGAAAATCGTTTGTATAGTAATTTATTGTTTTTTCTATCCTGAACATTTTAGTATTTGGTCCAGATTGACATCAAAATTTGTGCATACCTAAAACTTTAAACAGATGGTTTTAAAATCGCCCCCTCCCAAGTTACGTTCCTATGACACCCATGCTAAAATTCAGCAATAATATTAATTAATTTAATTATACTCTATATCCCCCTCCCAAAAAAAAAAAAAAATAAATAAATAATATCACGATTATTTAAAAACGTGTTTTATAATAACACACGGTTATTCATTTGATCCGATGATAATCAGATACATAGTAGGTATAACGGGTAGCAATGGAAATTTTAAAATCTGGAACTAAAAAATCTTAATTCTATTGAATAAACCACCCACCTTCTTGAAATTTAATGAAAAGTATATATATTTCAAGATTGAATTACTAAATAAATACCTACTCATAGTTATTATGTATTTAAGCCAATAGGGGGGAGGGTGATGTTAGCAGTCATGTTTGCTCCTTCCTGCACAAATCATTTAGCACCCCCTAAGTCAAAATAAGCACTGCCTATACAAATAAATGAGTAGGGGGAAGGGGTTCAATGACGAGTTATAAAAAAACCTGAAGCTTATGCACCCCCTTGTCCAAATGTCTAGTTACACCTATATCTAGTTACCTATTAAATATTAAATATATAAACATTCGGTCAGGTAAAAAGTGTAGGTACCTATACTTTAAAATATTTTAATAGCATACAATAACAGATATTATTAACAAATTCCCCGATTAATTGTATTTATTAAGTATATATTTACCAAATTTATTACAATTTATTAGGGTATTTAATTAATGCCCATAGGTCATATTTGTCTACCATAAAAACAAAATAAAAAAATAAAAATAAGTATGATCATAGATACCGTACACATACCGACAATAAAATGATGTAGAAAATTTAAACGTATTCCTCGTTTGAGAATTGACAAATTCAAATTATTCAACGCATTGTAAGGTTTATATTGTTTGGTACACAGCACTTTGCATTTTTCATCTTTCAAAAATGATATCTGTAACCCATAGTATATTCATATCATTTTTTCTATTATGTTCGTATGTATTGTAGAGGATTTTCTATTGTAAGCATATTTGTGTACTTACGTTATATCCTGATAATTCAATTTTTTCGCCAAATAAGGCTTGTCCAAAATTTTCAACAATAGATATATTTCCGTCAGATGTACATAAGTCAAATCTAAAAAAAAAAAAACCAATTAAACAATTAAAAAAAAATTCCAGCATTTTTACTTGGTCAAAAATACACTAATTCAAATAAGTCGGAATAAAAACAAAAAACATCGATCATTTTGAATAGCTACAATGATAACCCTACACTTTTTCATCTATTGTATTATAAAATATATTTAGGATTTTTTGTTTAAGTGGCCGGTATTAGTATAATAGCTTGTGTACATTTTATAGTTGGCATGAGATTTCGTTTAGAACTATAATTTCAATAGTAATTATTTTAATACGGTTGTATCAGTGGCGTTTCCCTGAAATTGTTTAACCTTAGAAATATATGAAAGGAGGACATGGGAAAGAAGTGGGTTGGTCATTATTTAATACTTTGCATTGCGTTTGAAATATGCTCGCCAACGCCACTGCACACTGAACAGAATAATACAATATTTAAATAATATAAAAACACCATTGTAAAACTAAACATAATTAATCTAATAATATAATAATTATAACAATACATTACGGGACTTACTGACTATAATCACGCAATACATTTATTTTGCTAGAACTCAGTGTCTTCACGAAGATCTTAATTTTGTTCTGTAACATAATAACAAAAATATTACAAAATACATTTCCGGTTTTTTTCAAACAAATTGTTTTATTATTTATGTGACCTGTTGTATATAATCTTGAGATATATATACAGATAGATAGAAATAATAGATGATTATATATTGATAAATATTATTTAATCTATTTGCGTATTGGAATTGTAGAAAATAGTAAAACCGAGATCGTTACATATTATATATACTTGAATATAATATAGTATAACTTTAAAGAACTTTAAAATGCATCTCAATATATGTTGAAAGCGATGACTTATTAAAAAATATTATTGAACTATATTATTTTACGCACCGCAGCAGCGTGAAACACGGGTAGTATAAATGATATAGAACTAAGAAAAAAAAAATCATAGAAACTTTTGAGATGTGGTGTTGAGGGACGTTTGAAAAAGATAAGTTGGAGAGAGAGGAAAAACGACGTGCCTGCCGAAGACCCCTGTACATAGAGCCTGATATAGAATTTTTGAGGGAAAAAAATTGGCCAATTATTATGAATTCTAAATTAAATTATAATAACCAGTCAATACCTAATAGTGAATAAAACAATATTTGAATTTAGGTATTGTAATGTTATGTGCATGTAAAAGATCAGCTGGCAGGCGAGGACTATTTTTTAACAAATTATATATGTATACATAAATATAACTAAATGATTCGTAACGGTCAAATACTTGATATTAAATTTAATTAATAAATAACGGACATATGCTGTTCAGAAGAGATCTATACAAATTACAATATTATTTTTTCATCGTTTACTTTGCTGATGCCACCAGTCGGTCTTCTAAAGAAATTACCGTTATTTTAATTTAAATTATTATCGCCGCCACAGTGCCCCCCCCCTAATTTATCGTACACACAGAAAGTGCATGTCGACGTCGACAGTCAAATACGCAATTATTGGCCATTATCTGCCGGCCGCGTTCACTCAAACACACACAATTGTTTATTTAGTTTTAGTCAATTAATATTATTTTATCAATCTTTTATATATATATATATATATAAGTAAGGAAAATGTGTACGCCACTCGTCGCGCGGCCAGTACTGTTTGCGCGCCCACAGCATACACGGCTGAAGAAAATAAATTACATTCGCGTAAAAAATCTGTTCGGTCACAAATCCTGTTGGACATCAGCTCCGACAGACGTCAGACTCTGCGTACAAATAGTATGATTAGGCATCTTAGCCAAATTCACGTACAGTTACCATTCGCGTTTACCAGAACAATTTTCGTGAATTGTATTTATTTTTCTGTTAGTTTTAAGCAATCCTATGTTTAGTCGGCGGCTGGGCAATTAATTTTGTCTGTGAATATCTGTCAATTATTAAATTATTATTAAACTATTTATTTTCATATTGATTTTTTGTGAGTATACTTATTTTTATATCGGTTTCTTTTAATGAATTTTTATAGTATTAAGTTACACACGCACACAGATACACACCTACACGTCCACCTCGCACTAGCGCTCACTGGTCTTGCCCGGCAAACCCGGCCACCTCCTGTTGAGCGCTATTCAAGATACACATAATACACAATGCCGGAGGATGGGAAAAGCACACGTAGAAAACGATGTCCGGGCTACGCGAATTTCATACCTAGCTCCTGACCCATAAATTTTGGTGACCTCGACGTAATTATTGTTCTTTATTTTTTCTTTCATATTTATATTTATTGTATTGATCGATTGTTATCATAATAATTAATTAGTATTGGTTTGTCGATGTTGTCAGTTTAGGTTTCATACTATACTTGATTCACTTTAAGAACGGTACACGGCGGCCACCTTATGCGCATGGGGCGTAACTTCGTTCCTATCTCTCAATTAGAACGTAATCGCAAGTATTGGTTGTCAACAGGGGTTGACAAAAAAGGAGAAGCACCTGACTCCATAACCTGCGATTCGCTTAATAACGAAAAATTCCATTCCCTTTGACCGATAAAGGTGAACAACTCCCTTACCCCAACCCAAATCTAATAATCGTCGGAGCGCAGCGATGGTATCGGTACCTATAATAATCGATAAACCTACCCCTCCCACCCACATCGGCGCAGGATGGTAAACGGGTATAGGGGTAGGTGGAAACTTTTTGACCCACTTTAATGAAATACAAGGAAATTAAGAACAGCGCTGGCGCAGCATCCCGAAAACGCGATTACTTCGACACGCCCCCGGGCGGTCGGGCGAACGGTCAGATGGGCAAGCGGATGGGTGGGCGAAAATCAATACTTACGGAAAACACGTCACCCGCTTGTCATCCACTATTATATATATAATATATACATTAGGACGGTCCTTATGTACAGAAGAGAGTAAAAAATATTGATACTTTTAATTTTAAACCCCCCTCACTTTTTTCATTGTTGTAAAAAAGTAATTTTGGTCATGACTACATGATATATATATATAAGCATTGAAACTTCCATATAACGCGCAACGGTATAAGGGCGATCAAAAAAACAAAAACATTCGTCAAATAGAATCACAATAATTATAATTAACAACGATGATAAAGGTGGTTAAATAGAAAACGTATCGTTTAATGGAAGTGTCGCCAGATGTATTTGTAATAAGTATAATTATATATAGTTTACCGAATATAAAAATACATAAAAATAACACAATATTATTAATATATGTAAACCGGGGTATAACGATAATATAACGAATAAGTAAACGGCGCCTGCCTGTAATTATATAATTGATAATAAGGTAAATATTTACCGGGCACAAATCTTCGGGCGTGGATTCGCTGCAATAGATGGCGGGCGAGAAACTGGGCAAATATAAAGCGGTCGCCGACCAATCGAATCCGCGGGGAAACAGGACGAACAACAACAGCGGCCATACCCGCATCGCCGCAACTTGCATGGCTGGAGCAATGGCGCTGTGGCCGCCGGATACGATAGGCACCTGGAAACGAAATTCGAGTGTTAGGTTCAGGTTAGAGAAGGTTTTGGCAACAGGCCCGACTTACTTTTTGTATACCACCGAGACTAGAACAACGGTAAACGCACTAATCCGGCCGCAGCCTGCCGTGAACTGTGACCGTACAGCGGGGCAGTTGTCGGTAAAGCCAAGAGCGCCCGTACCACAAATATATTAATTGACCACACCGCGAGCGCGTCGCTCGATCGATCCGCCGATACCGGGCGAGGTGCGCGCTCGCGGGACCTGGACTCGTCGCCCAGGATATTATGGGACCTGGAACTTTTTAAGAATAAAATGACTAAAATAAATGAAAAATAGTATGTTATTGTGCAATTCGATAGAAAACATTTTTTCGTATGGAATTTCGAGTAGAAACCTTGTTAGATGACTATAGTGTTAAATATTGTGTTAGAAAGATGTAACCACAAGAAGAATCGATGGAATGATTAAAAGACGACAACAAGTGTAAATCCTTAATACTGTAATGTGTAGCTGACAGCCACCTAGAATATGTACCAAGATGTTGGTAATGATAAGTCGAAAGAAATCTGGGGGTTACTCTTATTTAAACCATTAAACGTAAAATTATAGCTAGTCGATTGTATTTGATAAAACGATTATTAAAAATTTAGTATGATAACGGATCAAGCCTTGAATCGCATTATATAAAGTTTGATAATCTGGTCCGACAATTGAAATCGGCAAGGGTCAATATGGGTGATAGGGATGTCCTTGGTTATAGAAGAAAAAAAAATATATTTTATTAATGAATCACTCCCTCCCCTACCCATTATATCCAATATAATAAGAAAATAATTTGGGTGAAATTTGGTCATGATAACGCACCCTTTAAATTTTTCTGTAAAGGGTTGACGATTGCCAAAAAGGGTAGTTTTTAAATTTAATTCTAAAACTCTAGTACTAAGCATAATAACATACAGATCCTTATTTATAGAACATTATATTGTATATAAAAAATGTAATGACTAAATTTCTTGTAAATTCATTAACTTCCAAGGCAAATAATAAAATATTAAATATTTAAATTGTTCTTTTACGATTATTTAAATATATTTTACAAACTTTTAGAGATATGATTAAATGTTTTATATAAAAATTATATCAAATTTAATTTTCTAAAAAAATATAATTGGTAAAAGTTTAATTAGATCAGATATTAGATATTTCATTGTTCTAATAGGATTTATACAATATCGAGCTACAAATGTCAACTGTTGTGATATGGCAATATTTCATACATTACACTCATTTTACTTTATACATTTATTTTTACAATTTATCAATAATAAATCAAATTACTTATCGATTTAATATTAATAGATTAGATATATTAAAACACTCTAAATCTCTTTAAACACCTAAAATATAATGCTAATATTCCCTGAAAGAAAATCTACAATATTCTCTTTAAAATTAGAAAAATATGCAAAAATAATTTTGAAAAACATCCATATATGCTTTAAATCATATATGATTTTTTTTTTTTACAATATTCCTTAAGTAATAATTTTTTAAGTGATACACTTGCATAGTAGAGTAATTGTACTATAATAATAGTAGGAATATTTATTTAACCTAACATATGAAAATAATATTCTTTTGGTATATTTGAATTATAATTTAGACTGCACATACAATATGTAAAAACATATAAATCTGGACTATATATATAACAATGTAGTAATCGCCATTGAAACCATGATGGATAAAATTAAGGTTAAAATTGAATTTATAAAAAGAAGGCAAAAGAAAAAATATTAATGACTAGCAGTCAAGTTCAAAAGGGGAAGAGCTGGAAGGTGAAGATGAAATTAAACAACAATAAGTTTAGAGAAAATCTCAGTTTCAGTAATAGTTATAAATAAAGACATAAATAGTCAATAAAGCAACTATTGGAACTATTAATGAAAAACATATTTTAATACATTTTAGTAAATAAAAGAAAAAACAATATAATAGTAAATCAATGTTAAATATAAAAGGTGAACACTAGAATGAAGTGTAAATTTATGTCTTAAATAAATATTTACATAACAATTATGAGTTTGTATTTAGATTTAACTCAAATACACTTTCATTTTAGTAGTTGATTTAACTTAACCATAAGTCCAGACCTATTTAATATTTCATATAGTATTAAAATATTTTAATTTACATTTCCATCTGTTATTTATCTATGGACATATTATGTATAATAACAAAGACAGCTTTCCTACAAATTAATGTTGCCCAACCCAACACACTATATTTTAATAGATTTAATTATTTATTGGGTATAATTTATTATATTATGTTTTTAATCAATAAAGAAGGGTAAAATCATATGACAAAAATAGCTTCTGATTAGATATTTTCAAGATTCTAATTAAAATTAAACCTATATGATTTCAATTTGGTTATATTTAATGTATTTAAAAATAATACAAATTTGCCATTTCATATTTAGATTTGTTTCATGATCATTTATATTATTTTACAATAGAGTGATTAATACATTTTTAAACTGAAGTACCTGTTATTGTATTGTTAACAAAATTAATTAAAACTAAATGAAACAAAAACTGTTACAATAGAACAATATTGATTGACTTTACTCTATGCAGTACATTTATCATTCCACTTGATCACATTCATTTTTTTTTTCTTGTGGTTTTTACTCTTATCAATGTGTTACTCTCTATCCCAACACAAGCTATAGCTTAAATAGATTCATGTAAATTATGAATTATTATGTATATATAATATAATAATTAATGAGGAAAAACTAAAAATTATTGAGGATATTTAATTGAGAAATATTCTACTCGTTAAACTTAGAAAATGTAAAATATTTTATTGACTGTTGTCTGAGATAATTATAACAAAAAATAATTTGGATTGTTGAATGATATTAATTGTTGGCTATTTTTGAAAATTACTAAAAATGCTACTTCAAGTTTATTTTTAAGAAAATGCCTAAAAAAGTTGATGAGTGTATATTTTTTAAATAAAATTGAATATCAAACTTTAGATGAATGTCTTTATTTATTTGATATTTAACATAGCTTATATTAAAATATAAAATTGTAAATTTGACATTTTACTAAAATTAAAGAATAATATATTATTATTATTTTTTAACTATTTGTTTTCATGTTGTTCTAATAATTTGATCAAATCACGGTTAGTTGCCCATTCAGAATATCTGTGCCCATCCAATGTTCGATATGTAGTTATGGCTCCCTGAAAAATATTATAACTGTTAGCAATGAAGTGTAATAGTGTATATTAAGCATATATTACCTTATCAATTAAATATCTAGCTACTGTTAGATGATCATTATACACAGCGTATAACAATGGAGTATATACCCAACTGTCTTTCAACTAAAACATTAAAAAAAACATACAATATTACATTTAATATATAATTATTTATTTATTGTAAGGTTAATTTAAAAACAAGGTAATGTGATTTTTCATATTACCATTAATTGAAAATGTAAACCAATAATTTCATAAAGTTGAAATAATAGAAAACAATTGGTGTCTAAATAAATGTTATTTATTGTGCAAATGCCAATTGATGTAACCCACAAAAATTAAATTGTTCAGGAAAGACAAAAAACTTAATAACATTAATGGAGTGTTAAATAGTATTAGTAAAATGTAGAAATGTTAAAATAAAGTCTTGGATACTCAAGTTTGGTGGAGGTGAGAGTTCATCACTTGGTCTTTGTATATTAATTGAAATGATATAAAATATCAAATTAAATATTATACAAATTTAAATAATGTAAAAACAGATATTTCTTAATATTATAAAATGTTTAATATTTTTAAATGAATGTTGATTAATGGTTAGAAATAATTTTACTTGTACATGTTGTAATTATTCTGTTTTAAATTAATTAATGTATATAATATTATATACCCTTAGTTATTACCAGAATACAAAGAGCTAAGAAAATAATGCTTTCAGTGATGAGAAAAAATATAGATGATATCGAAGATGAAAACTATAGTAATAAGTCTGGCAAAAATGTGCGGTTTTTGAAAATTGTGTAAAAATAGTTCAATGTAATGCGCATACACATTTATCATATATTCATTAGTATTTAATAATGTTAATTTAGGTTATAACCTAATTGTTGTCATTGACATTCATTCAAGTAAGCTGCAAATGCAGTTTCTCCTTAATAACAAATTTTAAGATGTGCACATATTTGAGATTTTCCAATGATAAATTAGAAACATGTATGTTCTTGAGATTAAAAAAAAATGTTTAAAGTATCTTATGATGGAATTATAAACAAATTATGTACTTCCACTAGAGAATTGAAAAGGTTGCTAATGTAATAATATTAGTAAATAGCCAATATAATATTACTAATTAAATATAAATTATTACTACTAAAATTTGTATTCGTTTTTTTATAACTTAATCTTATACCTTTATGAGAAATAACAGATGTTGATTTATTTAAAATACAATTTTTTTATATTAAAAAGAAAAATAATTTTTAATTTTGTTTGTTTATACTTTTAAAATATTTATTAAAAATATATTTATAAGTAAGAAAATGTTGAAATAATTTCTGTAGTAAAATATTGTCAAAAAATTGGTTTTGATAGAGTTTAAATTTATGTTAAATTATGTACTAATAATAAAAATCAGGAAAATAATAATGATATTATATCTCACATTGATGTCGGCGCCGTTTTCAATTAAAAACTCAACAATATCCAAATTACCATGTTCACACGCCTCGTGCAGCATATTTTTGTCGGACGGAATATTATATATCCAATCCTGTAACATCGGTTTAATTTCAAAATTAATCTAATTAGGCGTATTCTCTATAATAAACAGTATTATAACAAAATTTTATTAACTATTTTAATCTTTAGGAAAATCCTGGTGTAGTAATATCGGATACCTCTTACTTACTTTTGTTTAGCTAGCCAACTTTTATTTGCAATGATCTTTCGTATTCTTTAGACATAGTTATATTTAGTCGTGGATGTGTTAATTCTGTTTATATCTTTTGAGTAAGAAAAACCTAACTATTACTTTATATGTGTGGGTGTTCGGCTATCAATATTTTGGAATATATATATATGGGCGTAGGTACCTACACACAGACAGGCTGTCTTACTACTTGAATCCGACTCACTATACTAAAAAGTTGTCATTTTAAATTGTTGTATTCAGAATAGCAATGTTAATTAAAACATAATACTACAAACATAATTAGTTATTATTATTATTGTAGTTGTTGTAGTGGTTGCTCATTAGTTGGGTCACTGCAGCAAATTATCAAGACAGACAACACGGAAGTCTCTTTTCATAGCATCGAATCGTTTATTTCTTAAACGAAATTAGCAAATAAAAAAAAAATTGAATTACTAAACAAAGACTCAAAATAATTACCCCATTTTCTTTGGCAAGTATTTGTAACCGTTGTTTGAATGCTTCAAGATCACCCATTAACAGAGCCGAAGATAAATCTTCGTCGCCGGCTGACTTGTTGATGTGTTTAGTAAGATAAACTTCCATTATTTTGACTTGACAACAGAATTTGTAAAAAAAATTTATAATTTTGGCAAATTTTGATGAATGCAAAAGTTGGAAACACACATGTGATTCGCACGACAAACAAAGCGGGCCTCCACTGCATACGTGTACGCACACACAAATATTGGTTAGGTTGATATCAGTTGGTAAGCGTTTGTTATACCAGTGTTTATACGTACTTATCACACATTTAACCACGTTAACGTGTTTTTGGATCCATAAGTATTAATTACGAAATTGTTAACTATACAGCCATAAATTTTCACACAGTCTTGCATAATTAACTATAAAATATTATTTCTATTTCATTTATAGATCGTTTACATTTTTATCTTTTCATAATTTAATATCGGTACATAATATAGGTAGGTATCAGATAGATAAAGTACATTTATGTATCTAGCTCAAATGATAAATTGATACCATAGTCAATATGTGTATTATATATTTAATATAGTTAATGATACCATAAACAACCTCTTTAATTATCTATGTGTATGCAATGTTTAATGTATATTTTGTAAATTGGATTTATTGTCATAAATAAAACACAATTATTATACAATCCTCATCCGTCAACATACAGGATGTACCACTATAGATAGAGTTGTAAAATGGCTACATGCCAGTTTTATATTATCATAAACTAATTGTAAATGCAACCAAAAAAAAAAAATAAATAAAAACAATCAATATTTAAATAATTTAAATTACTGACATTATTAATAATTATTAAAACAATTATTATTAGTTAGAATAATTAAATAAAAATAAAATAATAAAAAAAAGAAATATCAATATTTCTGAAGACTCAATACTAATTACTTTTCTTTAAATTTTATAATCGACAGTAGTGAAGTTATCAGTGTGAACATTACTACCCAACTGCTGCCATTGTTTATTCAAGTTAAAACAAGTTATACATGAATACATTAAATTATAAGATTGAGCAGGCCAGTGGAAGAATGCATTGGCTTACATTTTGATCAAAAACTAATCTGTGTTCTTAATGATCCAGTTCACAGAACCATCAGTTTTCAAAACTTGTGCTGTACTATCTTCTCGGCCTGGTGACGTACGCCGCCCCTGATCTCTAGACTCGTTCTTGGTTATCCTGTTGGGAGGGCTTAGCGAACTTCTCGTTGACCATTTGCCATGACCTCAGCCTCGGGGTCTTCTCTTTCTACTCCTTGTGACACAGTATGTCTTTTACCATCTGGTAGAAACATTGCGTTGTAGACAGAAGCTGCTGATAAATATCAATTACTTGGATCTCATTAAATGAATACATTTCAAAATATATACTATGTATACCTTTATATAGGGAAAATAATGTCAACATTTAATAAAAAATGTAATTATGTGAATTTATATGAATTATTTGTAGTCATATTGATGAGCAAAATAATAATGAACAATTAAAAACTATTCCCATAGAAAAAAACATACAATACTAAATTTTAAAAATATGTTTAACAGTATAACTACAAACAATGTAGTACAACATAATTGTGTACTATCATAGTTAAAAATATGGTATAACCATAATAGTCCATACGGTATAATACAATAATTAACAAATTATTATTTATTATTAGTTTATTACAGGAATTTAAAATGTATTTTATTGTTTTGGTATATAAGTGCATCCACGCTGAGAACCACGGCTCTCGAACCCACGCGTTATACCTATTATAAGGTCGCAGTTAATTGCGCACGCTTTTCAATGTACAGTGGGCAATGTAAAAGATTGTGCCACGAATCCTCTGGGAAGGAATCGTCGCATATACATGACTCGACGTCACTTATCCTGAATCGGTACAAGTAAGCCTCGAATTCACCATGACCGGTAAGAAACTGCGTAGCAAATTGGGTCGGTAGGAACCATCTTTGTGCGAGCGCTCGTCAGACATTGAGTATAAATTAATGGTTGAACAAATCCATTCCACTGCAGCATTTGTGCAAAAAGTTATAGCCATGTTGGTTTTTTTTTTTTTTTTTTAAATAGATGTTTTCGTACGACAATTTTTTAGAAAAATGCTATGTACGGCCCTCGGAAATATTCTCCTCTTTCAATTTCGTTATTTACGTTCATACCCCGAGTTCAACCTAAACGCCACAATTTACGTTCTAAGTAAAACGAAATTTACTATATAGCCCGTTGGATAGACGCCGGTGTGACGTTCTCTACTGCAAGAAATCGTTTACAATATTGTTCGTGTTTTTAACGGATTTTACTATAAATTTGAACTTGCAAATTAATTACGAAAATTTAACCGAAATACACACCAGTGTCGAACATTTCAACAAATTGTCAAATTCATTATAACATTTCAAAAAACGTCGGAAATATTTAAAAAATAATTGCCTGCGTTAAATAATGTCTAATAAAAACAAATACTCGGTAATATATTTACTTTTAACCACCGGTCACTGCAACCGGTGATGCCCTACGAGATCCTACTGTACTTAACTGCAGAAGGCGGCCCAGAACTATCTAATGATTGGCACTCTCACTCTAGTATGTGTAATGATAATAATACCTGTGCTACTAACATTTTAAAATATAATAATATAAGTGAATTTATTATTAAACTATAACTAGATTTATAAACATTAGGTTTTTTTTACCTTATATATATATATTGTATTCATTTTATTTCATTGTTAGAATTCAATGACTCTGTATTGGTGGCATCTTATAATCTATCTCAACCTAACAAGGATCTTAAGATGGCCGGCCGTGCATTACCTTCTATACAGGCCTTCGATAAAAAAACCAAATTTTCAAAAATAATCTGACAGTGTCCGCGGTACGCGGTACGCGACGATCATGTTTATCGGACCCTGGTACTCCGGGTACGCAATTTACGTCTGAATAATATTTGAAAAAGCCGTTGGATTATAAGAATGTAGCACCGGCATTTGCCTTCTCTGTCTGTATAACGGGCAGTAGAAGAATGTTGCGTTGGAGTGACTATTGAAATAAAATACAAATACGGGACACATTAGTAAGATACTAAACCTATTAAATACAGTGGGCTTATTATACGAACAAAATCTACAAAAACAGATTTTTTTTTTTTTATTACAATGTGAATTTAATTTTAAAAAACAATAAAAGTAATAATGTAATTTTTTTTTCTGTGTGTATTGATGTCGCGATTTAGTGATAAAAACATAACGCAGTGGAATGTAAATATATAATCGAGTTTTAAAATTATATTTTTATCATTTTGATTATAATTACGATCGGTTATTGTGATTGATTTTGACGGGTCACTTTAATTGCGTTATAAACGGTTTCTACTGTATATGGTAAACATATTGCAATCGACACTAAACCGTTAGTATACGAAAATCGCCGAAAACAATTGTTCTGGCCATCCTATTACTCCAAACCGCCGGGTATATTACAACATACCAATATTTCTATTAGTGTAATACCGTTACAATAATGTAGACTGCCGTATTTTAATATAAAACCCGGCCTGGGTATGAAACAGATATTATCACAGTCTCACGTGTGAGATATTGGCTGTGGCGGTCGGAGATTCCCGCGGATTTAAGTTTTCCAACGCGGTACGCGACGATCAATGTTTATCGGACCCTGGTACTCCGGGTACGCAATTTACGTCTGAATAATATTTGAAAAAGCCGTTGAATTATGAGAACGTAGCACCGTTATTTGCCGTCTCTGTCTGTATAACGGGCAGTAGAAGCAAGTTGCGTTGGTGTGACCATTGAAATAGAATAGAAGTGTGCATATTATATGAACAAAATCTAAGATAACAGATTTTTTTTTTAATACAATGAGATTTTAATTTAAAATAATAATAAATGTATAATGTAATTTTTTTTTTCTGTATACATTGATGTCGTGATTCAGTGATAAAAACATAACACAATTGAATGTAAATATATAATCCAGTTTTAAAATTGTATTTTTATCATTTTGGTTATAATTACGATCGGTTATCGTGATTGATTTTGACGCGTGTCTTGAGTTATGTTATAAAACTGTTTCTACTGTATATGGTAAACATATTACAATCGACACTAAACCGTTAGTATTTCAAAATCGCCCAAAACATTTGTTCAGGTCATACTATACTACATTATACCTATATTTCTATTAGGTTAATACCGTTACAAAAATATAGACTGCTGCATTTTAATATAAAAACTGTCCTTGGTAATAAATAGATTTTATATCACTCACGCCTTCCAGATATTCGCTGTGGCGGCCGAAGATTCCCGCGGAGTAATGTTTTCGGACGCGGTACGCGACGATCAATGTTTATTGGACCCTGGTACTCCGGGTACGCAATTTACGTCTGAATAATATTTGAAAAAGCCGTTGAATTATGAGAACGTAGCACCGTTATTTGCCGTCTCTGTCTGTATAACGGGCAGTAGAAGCAAGTTGCGTTGGTGTGACCATTGAAATAAAATACAAATACGGGACAGTTTAGTTAGCCGACTAAATATAAAAATATTTAATAAATAAATAACAAATTGTACTGTATAATAGTTTTGAAATATTAATATGCAAAAAAAAAAATATGTATATTGATGGTAATGGCTAGTAAATTTCTTCTTCCGCTTTTTCCGTGTACTTTTATGCTGAACTAATTGTGTCGAGTAACTTTTATGAAAACATAAAACGCATTGCAACGAATAGTTTTTAAAATGGTTTTTCACAAAAAATTGTCTGATTTGATATTTTCAACCGAAAAAAACGATTTTTTTTTCATCTGCCCGCAACAACACATTAATGGTTGAACAAATCCGTTCCACTGCAACATTTGTACCTGTCATCCCGGAAAACGGGATTAATACAGAACAGATTTGTAAAAACGGGACAAAATGTGTCCCATATAATTTTTGTCGGGTCAACGGGACGCATAGTTAAGTAACGGCCACTGATGCTGTGTAGCGGTACCGGGAGCTATCGCGTACATATGTTTTTTTTTTTTATAATTATTGCGTAACATACAATACGCATATTTTTTTATAATTTCTATAAAATTGAAAAGCACAATTAGGTATTTGAGGCTGATGCCCCCCCCCCTCGAAAAAAATATAATTTTAACATTAATATATCATATCAGATTACAATGTCCAATGATGATGTTTTTTTTGTCTCCAAATTTTATTATTATGTTAGATAGTATTAATAGTAACAGTACACACAATCCAACAGATGAACAAATTTCAAGTTTTAAAATTCTTTTCGAATTTTATGAAAAAGATATGTAACAAAATAGCTTTCCTGTCGCAAAAGCCAATTTCGAATTATGGTATGAAAAATTAAAAACTGTTCTATCCTTTACCATTAAACGCAATTGATGGTTTAAATTTATGTGATTTAGAAATATTTAAATCAGTATGAATGATTTTGAAAATATTTGCAACGTTACCAGTAAGTACAAGTACGGCTGAGGGATCGTTTTTCACACTACGGCGAATCAAAACCTACCTCCGAAACACAATGGGACACGTTGTCAATGGGACACAATGGGACCTAACCTGTCCAGACACGTTTAAATTAACTGGCAAATTTCCACATACATCGAGAAATACAAATTAAAGAATCCAAAGTATTAACTGTTCTTTCCGAAAAGGGACCTAGAAAACTTAAATTTTAAATAGATTTGTCATAATATTTAGTTATTAGTATAATAATAAATATTAAATACATAACATATTATATTATTATCTATGTGGTAATAATAAAAAAAAAAATGGTTATTTAAAAATTAGTGGTAATTGTTTACTTGTGTGTAAGAAAAATAAGAATATTTTAAGCACCCCCCCCTCCTAACACAAATCCTGAGTTCAGGCCTGGACTTGGAAAAAAACTTTGAAGCGAGTTTCGCAAACCAGAAATAATGTTATTGTGTTTTATAAATAAAAATGAAATACACATTATACATTTATATTGTTATCCAATACTTCTGAAAAATATACTGAACTCATAACTGGTGAAAAATTGTAGTTGTAAACCGATTAAGTCTGTCGTGGGATCGAGCCCCCCCCCCTGTATACGGGCTTGCTGTAAACCGATAGTGATTTTACGAACAGAACCGTGCTACGGCGGTTTTGGAAACGTTTAGAGTGGATTTGGGTACCGGCGGGCAATATTTTTTGATATGCATAAATATGCACCTTATATAAGTTTTCACGTTTCGACGCAGGAGTGACAGCTAAACCAAATATTTTCAAGGGTCACCTTTTTTTTTATATTGCTATCGGCAATACGAATAAAATTACTCAATAACCGATTCTCTCCAAACTTTCTACCAACAACAGTGACCATGTGGCTTGGCACATTTTGCAAGCCCTTTTTTGGTGGCAGTCGTATTGTGATTGACGTGCGGGACTGTATATAATCTTATTTACTTTTTATTTTTTTGTTATACTTTTAGAAAGTTTTATATACTTAAACATTAAAAAATGAATAAGTTATTTAATAATAATAATTAAAAAAAAGTACTCGTAGAAATTATCGGTCGAATTATATTATACTGTATGAAAATATTATCTTCGCTGGGATTAGAATATTATACGTTACTATTATTATTTCTTTTTACAAAACCAAAATAATAATATGAAAGGCCCCTTTCAGCCACCACCACATAGCCGACCAACGCCACAGCCGTACAGTGGGAGAAATTGGACTTTTTGTTGGACAACATTTTTTTTTTTTTCTTAATCGTTTTATAATGTTATTGTTGGATCCAATATGACTCACAACACATAAATGTTTATTTTTATTGTTTTAATTGTCGTTTTGTGAGTTATGTAACATGTAGATTTTTGCACGGCGCGTTATCGGTCGCCGTTCTACCGTCGTTTCTTTTTTGTACCTCTCCGAACGTTGACACAGCAGCATCAAGCAGATTTAAGTTTTTTCCTTATTTTATACCAACTTGTATAATTTTAGTAATTTGTGTAGTGTGTGTTAATCGCCACTCAATTATATATCCTGGTGGTGCGAAACGTCATATTTTCTTTACATTTTTAATATCGTTGTTGTCTGTGATTTACGTATATTTTGTTACTGTATTATTTAATAGGACCAGCTGGCCAGTCTGCGCTCCACCACTGTGAGTATTTTGTAAATTCGTAGCTGTATATATTTATTCTGTCGGCCAGAAGGGCCGTGTTATTATTGACTGTACATATTATACCGAATTTCCTACTTAACCAAAACTTATTACCATTTTTTTTATTCTAGTTTTAAGATAACACATTACTCAGAAACGTAGAAGACTATTTCTCTGGTCGGTCAGTGGTGGTAAATTACGCAACCGAACATTATTACGGTAAGCGGGATCACGAGTTATAATTACAAGTTCCCGGCTCAAACAGTTATATAAAATAAATTAAATTTACTAATTATATACTTAAAATTGTTTTTATTTTATGCTAATCTATGCTATACAGAACTATAAATATAATAAGTATAAATTAATTTTGCTTACCTTATACATTGACGACAATCGTTTAAAAAATAAAATAGATCTCTTAAATAGTTAAAATATATATTTACTATTCGAGTGAAAATACGTAAGTATAAATTTAATATGAAGACAGCTAAGCCGTTAATAACCTATCTCAGACATATTCTCCATAATTATTGTTATCTAATACAGACATTTTAATAATATGCGTGTGTGTAATATAATTTATTTATAGAAGTATGTAAGATCATGTATGATAAATATTTGATTGTTATTATTTATAAATAATTGTATTCATATGAGTATTGTAAAATAAATAAATATAATTTATTCAGGTACTAAACATTTGTAATATGTAAAATTGTTTATTTTATTTTACGTAGCATTATAAAACGATTGAGAAAAAAAATAAAATGTTCAACAAAAAGTCCAATTTCTCCCGACTGTCGCGCCGCCGCCAATTTCGTTTAAGAAATTACTATTTTCAGTCCGGCCTCGTATGAACATGTTTGATTGATCAATAATAAAGGTTGTCCCTCGTATTATTATATATCGTAAGAGCGTTATTTTATTTTAAACGCGTTCTAAGTCGAGAAATTTACGGAAACCCTCGAAAATTCCATACAAGGTTTTTCTATGATTATTATATGTGTGTTGTTATCAGTGGTAAAAAGTCAGTATTACGATAAAAATCGTATTTTAAAAAACAATTGTTGTTAAGGTGTATTATTGGGTAGTGCTATCCAAAAATAAAAGGGCACACACGAATAAAGCTCTTCTTAACGTACTGTGAAAGTTTAGTAGCTCCACTGTAATTATGGATAAAGTATTGTTGTCTCGCGCAAAATATTTTTACAATCGAATCATCGCGTCCTCTTCAATGATAAAAGACAATAATTGAATCAACGATTTGTTTATTTCGACACACACACCGAACGTTTTTTTATTGGCAGGTTTATTAAAAACCTATTCATATAATACGTGGTACTGAAGTACCTTTTGAAATACCTGGCATATTTTTTTAATAATATGATTTCCATGCAGAAATAGCAGTCTGTTCTATTAAATAATTCTCCAAAAATTGTGGCTGAAATTTCAGATACAGCACAGGATACACATGTAAAACCACTAATTTTTCTACATAAATATCAAACATTGAACCTACAGTTTGTTTTTTATTCTGTGTCAAAAAATGCAAATAAAATTAAACTAAATTAACACTTAAAACAAATTATAGAATTAAGGAATTAAATTTTGTTGTAAAAATGTAGTATTAGCACAGTGAACAGTCACGGAACATTTGTTGTTCGCTAACGAAAATCGTAATGACAAAGGTCAACGTATAGTATTTTTCTTTGTAAATTAGAATGCCGTTTAAATTCATTTTGTGAGTGTGAGCTAATCACCACCTGCACGAATTACCGTCAAATGTGTATAAGGAGATTTATTGTTAATGTGTGTGTGTATAACGTACATTTAAGATATAAAGTAACCAGCTGACCAGACTACGTTCCACGAATTTGTGAGTTTTATTTTATAATTTAGTATTTATTATATTGTCTTTTTTCATAGTTTTAAGACACACACACACGCACATACACACCGACACAAAGTGTGGCTAACCGAGTGGGTACGCGTTGCAGAAGGGTAGTGCTCGCGAAGTGAAAAGTGCCGGGGAAAGCATATTATTTTGTGCACCCTGCCCGTACACGGATTGCATTAAACTACATCAGCGATATACGGGTACTTTACTACAGTATTGCCGTCGATAATTATTCTGGTTTTGTCCAGAGTGGAATTTCCGTCTTCGACACAAAGAGCGTACCGTCGATTTCGAAATCGTATTATGCACTTGGTGTTATATCGTAATTTTAACGGGTCGTTCGCAGTTACCTACCGGCAATACCCAATCTAAAAACTTTTAACTATACGCTATAATTTATGTTAGTATACAATGTGATCTATCAACTATGATCCACCTAGTTATATCCGCTAGTTTTCGAAACCCAACTTACAAATATTTACTAATGAAGGTCCTTCACTTATAATTGGTGCCCGTTTGTCTGGGCTTATCTCTGAAACAACTGAACCATCGACCTACCTATCAATCACTAGGAGCGTTCACTTTTATTACATTTTTATTAAATTCTTTATTTTATTTTTTTCGTTTATGTATATATTTCGGCTCCAACACATAACTAATTAAATCCAATCACACTATTCGGTTCTTATAGTAAATAATAATCACAACCAAGCAAAATAAATCATCGATATTCAAATCATAACGAAAAATAATAAATAATTACCATATGGCAAATATTTACCCTGTGCAACTAAATATTATATACGAAAGAGTGGATGGAATAACAATGTAACAAAAGATATAACTAAAATAATATTTATATTTTTTACATAAACTTACACATACAATTGGCACACAAATTTAAATATACAACTTCATTCTATATATGCCGATTTAAAAGAATTAAACACATTTCATAATACAATTAAACATAATATAAAAAAAAAAAAACAAAAACATTTTGACTAGATCAAAAATTTGTTATTATATAAATAATATAACGTGTACTACGATCAATACTATTAACCATAGTAGTATTAAAGGCCGGGTCGCATAAAAGAGACCGCCTATACATTTATAAACGAGCTTGTAATTTATTCCATTTTGTCAAGTGTATTAAATGGCTCTGTAAAATATATACGTTAACCATGGGCTACCGGACAAAATTGTAGACTTATAAAATACCTATTTTATATAATATGTCTACGGATAAAATCGATATGTCGACATAATAAACCGGACTAATCTTCATTTATTAATTTTTTAATAATCGTAATATATGTGGTCGGATACACGATAATAATTCGTAACATTCTTATAACGATGTTGTACAGGTCTAGTAGCCGATAATTTACAGTCAGTTAACGGTATCGGACGTTCGAGCAACATCCAGTTTTATTTACAGGACGTTTATGTGACTCGACTCTTCCCTAATCATATGAATACTTAATCTTAAATGCGTACTATTAAAATTAACGTATATTCTATTAAAAAAAGATTCAATGTGACATATTTATATATATATATTTTTTTTTTTAATCGGTTAAGGGATTTTACTATAATTAGAGAATTGAAAGTAAATGTACATAATACCCGTAAATAATACATACATTTTTGTAAAAATCGGTGATATTAATATATATTGTTTATACAGTTACAATCATCATTTGATGGCACATTAAATTAATAATAATAATAATAAAAAAATATTTGCATTAAATTATGCATAACAATTTTCTTTTAGGACCTACAGATGACTAAGAAACTCACGTGAGACAATCTTGTACAAGTTTTATACATGCTGTAGTGAAAAATTCAATCAATTAAAAGGCTCTATTTTTATTTTGGGTCCACGGACATAATATGAAATCGTGTATTTGTCGTATTTGGCCAGGTCTTGGCATTAAATTAAAAACAAATGACGAATATTTCGACCAACGCAACCCCGTCAACCGTAACTGTACCCAGTGACAAACAAAGGTCGTCACTCTTACATTATGAACTAATGGAAACAGAACAGGCTGCAGACGAAATGTATCGCGTCGAATTATTACCAACAGATGAATGCAATCGCTATGACTTACTGACAACGGAAAAAAAGTGCCAAAGACGATTAACCGGGTAGCCAGGGTCGAAAAGGGTGTTTATGGATTTCATCAAGCCATCGATCCGTTGACATCCGAAGTCCAATCAAGTGTCGACGACCAAAAGGGCGTAGAATAATCTTTCTAGATACTTAGAAACGCTAAATAATTATATACCAATTTAATATCGAATCTCTTTGAACCGGAGGACTAGAAATGTTTATCAAATATTATTATTGTATTATTAAAGTTAAAAGTTCAACTTTAGAATAAACCGTGTAATTTTACACATTTATGAGTATATCGAGCAGCTTACAAATGATGAAGTTAACAAAATATTTTTATGATGTAGTTGTGTTATATCGAACCATGTACTTATATTTGTATAAATATTGATAGATAATGTCTATGTTCATTTTAGTCTAATCGGTAATTTGTAGTTATTTGACGTAGAAAATGATCATTTCTTACCTAGTAGTGGGTAGTATTCATTGTTTTCTGTAATGTTTGAACCACGATTTACATTTCGTACTAGACGCTTCCGTTAGATTAGGAAACCTAATTTTCGTTTACTAACCGTTAGCAAACCTTTACTTCTAAAAGTTTGCTAATCGTCATGTTGAACCTGTGTTCAAATTGTGGCTAATTAAAATTAAAAATTGAACACACGGTGGTTATCCAAAGAATAAATTAGATTTTGGAAATTGAAGTGGCATGGCCACAATTTTATTATTGCTATATAAATATAAAACTATTAGTTTTATTCTATAGATACAAATCAATAGTTGTACAATTCAACCACCAATCATTTATTTTAGAATATAAAAGAAAATCTATTAGAAAGTTGTATTCAATTAATAGTTAATGTTTATACATAGGTATAACTTAAAAATATTTTACATTTCTAAATAACTTATTATTATATTTACATGTATATAATAGTCATTTCAAACAGATAATGCTTATAACTTTTTTTTTTTAAGGACTAGTCACTGAAATACTACCATGTCGAGGCAAGGCCGTCCTGACACAGTGCAACCTTTTTGTCCTCCAAACTTTATGAGATACGAGAATCAAAATAGAAGTGAGTACAAAACTTTATGGACATGTCAAATCTGTTCCCGTTGCATGCTTTCTGAGAATGCTGTACGTATCCATCCAAGATACTGCCATAAATTCATACAAATCCATACCATTAACCGATCGAACAGGAATGTGCCTAGTGTTCAGCCTCCCATACCAGATGTTATGTAATTATTCATATTTGTCTTTTTCTGTTATTGAATTAAATTTTATTTTATTTATTTTTATGTTTTCTAGAGACAATGACCTACCTATTTACATCTGTGATGTATGCCAAAGTCCTTTTAGACGTCATGCAGCATTAGCCACACATCAACGTATAGCTCATCAACGCATACTGGAAAAAAACACTGGAGCTGGACCTTCACAGGGACCCAGAATGCTGGTACCACCACATAAAATCAAAATAGAAAATATTCGAGCTAATAAGAGATTACCCATAGTAAGAATCCCCAGAACTCCCTTGAATATCAAAAAAGAGCCGGTCACAAAAAACTATCAAAATTAACCATTAAAAAAAAAAAAAAAAATTATTTTATCATTATATTACATTAACATGGTTAGATTAGTTTAAGAGTGTCCAAGGTCAGTAGTCCCCAATTTGTCAGTAGTTGTGGCTAAGGGAAAATAATGCTAAGGCAGTCTCCTAATCTCGCAGTGTAAATAGAAAGAAAAAAAAAATAAAGAAATAGGTTAGGTTAGGAGAACATTTTTTTAAATACAAATAGTCTCCATTCCCTCTTTCGTTGTTTTCTGAAGAAGATATGTGAAATACAAAAAGACCGATGCAAGATAAAGATGTTCAACTAAACAACAATTGTGTAGATAGAGGTTTTCTATAACATTGATTATTTGGCAAATAAAACAAACTTTTGAACAAATTTGTTTTTAATATTTTATTTGATGAATAAATGGTTGCACAAATTTTTATAAAATGAATAAGATAAAAGTAACTTAGGTTTTTTTAATGTTGGAAAACTTAAGCATTTTAAATTATTGAAAAATCATGCAGACCTTCAATGTGTCATTAACATATTAATTATACCTAATTATAACTTTTTTTGAAAGTATTTTAGAAAATATTTCGTGTGTGTATCCAAAATATTTGTTTTTGTAAACAGTTATTGGATAACCAGAGATGAGGGCAGTATCTTGTATTGCGATACATTTTAAGTCTATGTATTTAATGAATTATTATCAATCACAGATAATGATATATTAAAAGGATACATTTAAACATTTTCTTTCTTTTTTTTCTAAACTAAAACTATATATTAGACATAATACCAGTTTGTGCTCTTCAGCACTGGTAGATTACATAATTTTAGTACACTATAGCTTATATAAATAATAATAAAATGTTCAAATAATTAATTGACATTATTCACTGTAAAATAATAATAGTAATAATGTAATTATGCAATATAATTTATATAATAATTAAATAGTATTATTTATCTTGTATTATCTACTAGTTTAAGTTCCAAACTTAATTTTCACAAAGTGTATGTGACGTATATAAATATTATTACAATTTTTGACTACACTGGTTGTGCACAATGTTGTTATATTCGTTAGTTGTAATAATTGTTTTAATGCGGATTTGTTTTGTAGATCGTATGTGATAATATGATCAATAATACAGGTCCGACTAAGAATAAATAACGATAGATTAACTGTTTGATTAACAATGACTTATTCAAATTTGTAAGAATAAGAATGAAAAATAAATCACAAAATACAAAAAAATAATAGCTATGTAAATATTTAATTTTATAATAATTACACATAGTAAAATTAATTTTTTCTTATAACTTTATTATTTTAAAATTTAATTTTATATAATTTTTGTATAAAATGTTTTTTCATATCTTCAACCGTTCATTAAATATGTTTAAAAACCGTTAAACCAATATTTTCGCCAATTAAATAAAATCTATAGTTTTTTATTTCTTTTATAGACAAAAAATGATTTTGGAGAAATTTTGATAAATTAAAATTTTTTAAGAATATTATGTTCTTCAAAAAAGCACTTATATATTATTATCCTACATTCTATAGTTTTTGAGTAAAACTAAAAAAAACCACCCTAATTGGCCATATTTCAACCCTCTTGAGGCACCGAAAGTGGGTGAGTAATCATTATAAAATTTAACCTAAATAACTTTTTTATAGTATCGAACAAAATAAGAGGCACCTGGACTTAAGAAAAAAAAAATATGTCTTCTCCTTTGAGTAAGGACCACCCTAATAGATACATTACATACATTGTATAAAGGTTGTTTTTACTTGTCTATAGTAGTAATTTGATGCTATTCACCTGTAAAAAAAATAAATAAATAATAATTATTTACCGAACTGGGTAAATAACTTTCATTTAGTTGCGTATTTCGTCCATAATTGACAAATGATATAGTTTTAAAAAAACCTATTACATTATGCTCAACATATTTTCTTTTGCACTATTAAGTACAATTATTCATAATAACCTTGGATTGTAAAATGTTCAAACTTTTCTGCTCGACCAAAACAATTTTATCTACATTAACCAAATAAAAACTAATAAAATAACTCGACAATTTCAAATGCCTATAAATACCTGAAAAGATAATATCTGCAAAGTACATTTCTGAACTGTATAAATATGAACGGTACAAATTTGGATCACTCATATCTGTTGAATGCCTCTTAAACAGATACATGTGCGTCCAGATTTGTTGATTCCGGATATGTACGTTATAGACTCCTACATTTCAGCTTTATACGTGGGCCCATATTAATCAAAACTGAAACATGTATATTGTATACAGCGTGTTGCCTACAGAGTGATCAAAGTATTGATTAATTATTATATTTTATCTAAACATTTTGAAAAAAAAAAGCCTTAACACTGGTCCTCTTAAGAGGACGGTGGCGCTTGCCATCTCTATCGTTCTAACGAGCGACATATCGAGAACGCATTTATGTAAAACAAACAGATCATGGAAAAGGCCTTTAAAATAGATCTGAG
Source organism: Tuberolachnus salignus (assembly GCA_956483605.1). Lineage (NCBI taxonomy): Eukaryota > Metazoa > Arthropoda > Insecta > Hemiptera > Aphididae > Tuberolachnus > Tuberolachnus salignus. The sequence goes on along the minus strand of OY101431.1, from coordinate 9,362,094 downwards.
AGATAACATTTCATTATAAAATCTGTAGATAACAACATCTTGAAGACAACCCCGATGGCGTCTTACAGTCCTCTTATTACAATTAACCTATTATCGAATGTACAAATTATCGTAATTCTTTATTGAAATTATATTTCAGCCGAGTTTCAAGAAAGAGCCGAGGATTTATCGAAAGAAAGTTGGACTTTTTGGATCGGGTTTTTAAATTCATCGGGCTAGGTATAAGAGACGATTTACAATTTATTCACGACTATTACACATACTACGTCCCCTTCCATTGAAGGGGACGTAGTATGTGTAATCAAGACGTTTTAAACCCGCGTTTAGAAAACGGTATTATATAATAATTTCGGTAGTTATTTATTGTCGAGGGCATACAGTCACGACACATGTGAGCGAACGGAATCCGTAAGAGAGTATTCTCCTTCGTGAGAAACGCATATTATTGTAGCCTGGTATAGTATTAAGAATATCTTACTTAAAACTCGGCTGAGCTATGTATTTATTTTCCCGTAAAAAATTTAAACGCCCCACACTAGCCACTCTGTTTTGTTAAAAGATGGGAGGGGGTTCTTTTAACGTCGCGCCGCCGGAATACTGCAGCGCATATTTCCGAAGCGGCCACCTATGAGCCAGCAGTGTTAGGTACGTCGTATTGCGAGCGATTCAGTCAGGTGAACATTGTTCTTCGAACGAGTCGACAGATAATTTTTTCAGCCCATCACAGAAGATACTATCTGAACACATCGCCAAACCAACTAACTATTCACCATGGGTATTTTAGTGCTGTTGATGCTCGCCATTTTAGGAATTCAAAATTTGCACCTGTGCATGTCCGGAAACATATGTAATGGTACGTATAACAACGAATAAATGTCGATATATATATATACAAAATTAACGGGTCGTTTCAAAATGACACACAAAAAAAAAAAGATGACATTTTTGTCAAATTTGATAATTAAAATATACACTACGGTCAAAGGTATACTGATTAATTACTATACATTTTGAATACCACAAACTTCGTAAATAAATGCTTAAATAATTGAAAATGCAAAAAAAAAAAAAAATGTGAAATTTAACCTGAAGAAATTCAGTGTTTTATGGTACCAGTAAAATTAAATTCAATGATTTATGTCGTTTTTGAAATGACCTATTCCAATTATTAATTATACTTAATTGTTTGTACTTGACGCATTACAACCCAGTGGTTTGGCGACGAAGGGGTTTTCAATACCTTGGTTTTAACTCAGATAAATTATAACTAAGTTCAGTTATATAGATGTAACATGTATGATTAACAAAAGTCTGATAGCGTGCCCATACATTTAAATAAACATCAATCAATCTAATATCTTCATACATTTATTCACTTTTAAATGTCGAACTAAAAAATATTTTGTTACGCATAAAAACAAATAAAACATTTACGAAAAACCAAAAATTGATTTTCGTTCACTTTCAAATTTTAAACATTCAAGCATACGAAATTGTGTCTTATTTTACATTTCTTCCATTAAGTATGTCAATAGAAGAAAACGGTAACGGAAAGAAAATCAACACACTCTAATAAAAATATTCCCTTTCTTAACGCGCACAAAATTCACGTAAACGATTTATATGAAAAAAAGGGTATGTGTGAAATTATTTTTTTCTTCTATTCTGCTACTGTTTAACTACTATGTATGTAGGTGGTGTTATTGGTACGACAACAAATAATGCTTGCATATTAATATACAAGATATAATTTTTTCATTTACTATATGTTTAGCCCCCCCCCCCGTTGAAAAATCCCGGGAAGGCTACAGAAAGAGGATTAAGAATAATTATACTGGATCGCTTGCTAATTCAATACCACGGATTTAGGTATCTGATTTTTTTATTTTTTATGAAAGAAATATGATTAAATAATTATTGCGTCTGGCTTATTATGATCGAATCCGCCGAACGAACTATCCGACAATGGATAGACACGAAAATGCATTTTATTTTATTCTATTTTTGAATTTTGATATGCGACTACTTTTATTTTTCTTCAAAAATCAAATAAATCGATTATGGACTTTAATACAAATAGTCAGATGGTCACCCCCACCCCTCCCTACCAAACACCCTTTTATCACCGCCCCTGAAGATTTAAGTTTATAATTCGTTGGTGCATATTTTTGATACGCACGCCCCGATTAAATATTTCGTGATGTGTGGAGGAGAAGTGTTGGTGAAGTGTGAATGAGATGCACAAAAACGTGATAGATAATAATAGCAACAGGCAATAATTACACTAAAGAGCAACACGCATTTATACAATTTTCGGATTCCGTAAATGTTCATAAAAACAGACGCTAGTTGGCACTGGTATCGAACATATTATAAAAGAAACAGCAGTATTTTAAATTATTAGATAACATTATTCACTTAAATTTTTCATCCTGCATATGTTTTATAACTGAACATCTGTAGTGCACATTATACACCACGCGTCGTATAAATCTGTTAATCGCTGGTGTGCAGTCGTTCACGAGGGGAACAAAATCGACAGCTGCAGTAGAGTTCTGTGTTAACATTACTATCCCACAAAAATAAGCTAAAAAAAAACTAAAATAATACACCCTCTTCTCGGTTAAATCGACAGCAGTGTAGAGTCTTTGTCCCACTAGAAAGAAAAAAAAATAACCTATCCTAATAATTATATAAAAGGAATTTCAATTTACAAGGTCCCTGTATTAATTATCGGTTATGCGTTTCAATATTTATTATTGTCGTGAGAAAAATAAAATCAACTCAAAATAATGCTCTCCAGCGCTGCGCATTAACATATATTATCGTATTAGTATTTCGTTACATTAACTTACGAGATCTGAAAGATTATAAAACAATGTGTACATTAATATAATTTATGTTCCTTTGTTAAACACCTGCATGTTTTTCCGGTTTTCGAATATTTTCTAGGCTACCCGCAGTAGTGTTGAGGTACTTCTCCCCCTTCGAAATTCTATACAGCATACCCATAGGCGTGGCAACATATGAACTAACCGTCTCTTAAAAATATGTTCATTATCATTTTTGGTGTGGCTAATTTATCTTACCCTCATAGTATTTCAGCATTCTTGGTACGGTTGTTATGAAACTTATTATAAACTTGTGGTACACGAATAAATAAAAAACAACAAATTTTTAAAAATACAGACACATTTTCGCAAAATGGTTGTAGATAGGAAGTTGGTAGGGTAGAAGAGGATTCGATTTACATCCTTACGCAGGGATAAAACGTAAAACGATTTTGAGCGTAATTCTGTAAAAATATTTCGGTATGTTAAAATTGAAAACGGTATTTATTCGTAACGATTTATACTATTTATTTTGTACTACAAAATAAATTATACTTGCCCGTGTTTATTTGTTTTGAATAATTTTATTGAGTTTAAAAAGGTTGTTTTCACACAAATTGAAAAATAGTAAAATACCGTGTTTTATACGATTTTCATATTTTGATTTAAATTTTTAACGATTATAAATACAATTTCAATGCATTACGCCCGACTTAATTCTTTTTTGCCATCAAATTTCCGTGCATTTTGAATATTAATAAGTGGATTGTACGAACATTTTTCACTAGAACGTATTTTGGTTTTTTTGGTTTGTTTACATCAAAAAGGGTTAATTTGTTTTGGGCCTATTAACCGTTTACCGTGGGGAACGCACGAGAAGAAAATAATACAACGTCGCACTGTAGGTTTTTTTTATTTTGGTCTGCCTCCCAAGTACAGGAATGCTCGTTATATACAGCCGGCGAACGCGTCTGTAAAATAATTACCCGGTGGGCGGGCTGGTCGATGGATTTTCAAGGGTGACCGGTTTCTCGGTGGTCGGTTCCATTATTACGTCGGAATGCACGAGGGGAATATTTTATTTTACGTCGTTCCATTGCAGTTAATTTGTATTTTCTGGAGACGGGAGACGGGCTCGTTTTGTACAGCATCTGCTGCCGTATGCCGAGCGGGTCGGGACCGACGACTGGTGGGCGGGTCGTCGATTCTCAAGAGTAACGTCGCCGTCGTACCACGGCCCAGGAATTTCCATTATTATTCGTAGCCGCCTGCCATCAGTAAAGTTTTATCGCATATGCCGCCTGGTGTTTACCACAATAAATATTACGTAGGAATTCCAAAAGTCGCGTCGGTTTGTACGCCTCTTCTGCTTTATCCGTTAACCTCGAAAACGCATTAGGTAACACGGAGATCGCGACGGGTGAAGTAGCGGGTGGGGCGGGTCGGTGGGTAACGGAATGGATAATATTTTTCCGAGACATTGAATACATTTTGTATTATTTTTTTTCCCCAATTTTTATGAAATCGTTTAAGCTTTATTTCAACGTTAAAATCAATTATTAAATCACTGACCTAGTCCAATTACAAAGTATACTATATAACAGGAATGGGCAACTGGCGGTCCATGCACCATTTTTCACTGGCCCGTGCTACATTTTCAAATTACTTTACAAAATGTTAGGATTTATCTGTATCTTATTTATTATATTTATAAAAATCCATATAATATTTATCGTAAAACGTAGATATGATTTCTTACCTAGTATTGAACTGCAGCTAAATTATAAAATGTCTAAATGTATAATATTTATAGTCAAAGCTAATATAGCTAATAGGTATTTATTTTATCAGTTTTATCCGTCGTGCCACGCTGGCCGATTCGTTGGTTTTATTATTTTCGTGTTTTGTAGTGTTTCAAAAATGTCCGCTAAAAAGCGAAAAATCGACGATGAAATAGAAGTTTTAACAGCTTATGGGAAAATGAGTATTTATTTACTATTAACAAACAAATAAAACCTCAATATTTAGTTTGTTTAAACATTATTACAGTACTAAAAGAATATATTTTAAAAAGAGATTACATGACAAATCATTGACGTAAGCTTTTGGAAAAAATTATCTGTTAACAAATATCCACTTTTACGAGTATTTGCGTTAAAATTGTTATCCATGTTTGGAACTCCTCCCTTTTGAATGTACATTTTCAAATATGAAACATATAAAATCAAAGTAAAGAAATCGTCTTACTGATGAAACATTAAGTCACCTACTTCGTGTTTCCATTTCTGAAATGGAATGAAAAAACCACTCAAATCTCATATTGAACAAGTAGTAATAGTATTATTTATATTTAATAAAATTAAATTATTTTCAAAACCCTTTTTTTTTTTTATTCACTGTTAATTCATATTATAAACAAAATAAATGCTAATTTCAATATATATATATTTTGAATGATTTTTTTTTTTTTGCTATGCTCTGACCCGCTTAGATTTTTATTTTCAAAAATTGGCCCTCTAGTAAATTTGGGTTGCCCTTCCCTGCTATATAATATATGGGAGTTAATACAATTAATTATATACATAAAGTAGATAATTGAAGTCATTATTAGAGAATATGACATGAATTTTTGCGAACGATACAAAATATTAAATACAATTGTGTAACGAACTTAATGTGTTTATTTACCTTAAATTTTATATGACTAAATACAAATTATTCATCAATAGCGTGTAATTTCAGACAGTACTAAACCTAGATTAAATATGTGTGTGGACATAGACACGACGTACTAAGTTAAATTTAATTAAAATGAATCGTATTAAAAATAGGTCCTACCGTGACAAGTCAGATATTAAAGGTGTTCATAACTTTTAACGGTGAAATACTGAAATTTATAAAGCGTGAACCGGTTGGACGCTAGAACATTTGTTAAATAATAAAAACAGTAAAATTGTTTTATATACTAATAGGTATACCTACTCAACAAAATAAGATACAAAACAAATAAATGTATATATTACATTTGTTTTATTTGTTATATTATAAATTGATCAAAATATTTAATGATAATTAAACTTTTAGAAATATTGATTTGCGTTTTAATTTTAACACAACAATTGCGATATTTTGTTATACACGGACATTTTTTGTCAAAGAAAAATGATCTGTCTGTTCTAATATTAAAAAATGTATCAAAAATATTTTTTTTTACCATTCCAGAACAATTTAAAACCATAATAAATTACAACAGTCGATAAGTCAAATGTGAAATATTAAACGCTATAAATAGTTTTATTGAGAATACACTCTACAACTTAATATTATTGGAAAACGCATAGGTACTGTTAATACGAGTTACTTTAAAACCTTGGCGAGCAAGTTAACGAATTAAACAATTATCTGTACGCTGTAGTGAAAAAAATCGAATAATAATTATTCGACATGATTTAGTCGCGTATTTCGTTCATAGCGATTTTGGCTGAATACTATTAGGAATATAATCGATACAAAAATAACGGAGTAATAGGTAGGTAGTTGTAAAACGACTGTAAAATGATAAACTTTACGGCATACATTTTTTTTCACTTGTTCACAAATCCCCTATACCCCTAGAGGCTATATGCCTTTAATCACAGTTGAAATGAATGTGCGATCTCGATTATTATGAAGCCCAGTTCATCCAAATACGTTCCGGGATCCACCAATATCTTATCGTTCATTATCCCTCTGGACATCTCTGGTATCTCGAAAAGGCACAGTGAACTTAAAAAATTGCGTAATATACGAATTTATGCAAATTCGTAAATTTTATAAGGAATTAATGTGCATTGATTATAAATATATTATAGACAATACAGGCTGTCATTAATCGTGTTATAATACTTTGTTCACAGGTATTCTACCCGCAGAAGAATGCTGGTGCTCTAGTAATAGTTACTTTAAAGGTAATAACAACGATAATTGTAATTTTTAGATTTAGAGTGTAGCGAAAGAGCTATTAATTTTAATATCATGTATTTTAGTATTTTCCTTACGGAAGTTACTTAAAATACTCGTATTCTTCTATACTGTATCTAAAAAGAAGTGGAATTTCGAACAGTGATACTTTAATTTAATCATTTTGTTGGAATTTCCAACAGTTCACTTTCAACATATATTTTTGTTTTTTTCGGTTAGTAAAAATGTTCCAAATTGTCGAAATTTAAACTTAAAGTGCCGATAAAAATAAATTACAAAATATTTATATATACGTAAAATAGAAAAAACAAATCTAGACAATTTCAAATAGCTTTGTACAATTCAAAATCTGCCAATAAAATTTATATTTGAATATAATTTTCACAAAATGTAAATAATATTTTGTTTTTCTCATAGGTATATGTGTATCATCAATGGAAGCATGCCTTCTTCACAATGGAATAGCTACACAAGCCAATTGCTCTATAGAATCCCAAACATGTTGTATTTGTAAGTACATAATAATGACGTAATGTGTTTTAAAATTATTATAAATACAAATAACACATTCAAGAGGTTTATGATTATATTTAAAAAATATCAAAATGCTGTAAATTTCCGGGATTAATATTTCGAGAGGGATAGTAGTGGTTTTGAGGTTTGAGTTTGGGGGGGGGGAAATAAATTGATTCTTTTAGAAAATGAAAAACAAGAATTACCGTAAAATCGTTTGTGACTACTTGAAAAAAATATATAACCGACTTTTAAGTTTTTTTTAATAGTCGCGTGTAATCAAAACAAAAAAATCAATCAATAAGTTAATAATTTTAAATGTTTATTATTTTATACTCGATATGTTTACGCGATAATTTCCATTATTTTTTGTCGGAACATTGATTGTGAATTGTGTAATTCTGCATATTTATTCTCTGAATTCGATATTCTAAAAGCGGTGAATCTCGTACCTTTACATTATACTATATAGTCTATATAATAAAAATGTTTACCATGTACTTATGATTTCTGCAGTTATGCCGCGTATTTACAATTGCGAAGTCGAGACGGACGAACAAGACATTTACGTGAGTAATCCGGGGTATCCAACACCCCTGAATAAACAGGGATTTTGCGTGGTGTTAATAAAGAAAGAACCGTTTGAAACCCGTCGATTACGTATAGATTTTCTCGACTTTAATATGGTAAGCGTGGAACCGTTTTTGTTTTTTTTTTAGGCCATTTACAAACGATAACAATGAAACAAATGTAATATAATAAAAATAATTACTAAAAAATATTTAGGCAATTTTAGCCCAGGCTGTTGTATCTATTATAAGTCATGTGTATATTTACGACCGGTTACGATTTGAACAAAAAAAAAAATGAATCATAATCGAGTTATGACTAAAAGAACATAACCGATCACATAATGCGCGACAGAATATAAAATCCAAATAAAGAATACACGGAAAACATTACAAATTTTTCCACCGGGGGGGGGGGAAAATTAATTATATTAGAGGAGATTATATAAAAAAGATACGTGACGACTTAGACGTTTTGATTATAAAATAAGAAATATTACATTTAAAATCGGTCAAGATATTTTAAAGAAATATTTCCCCATATAAACACGCAATTCGTCGTATATTGAACTAATGTAAACGTTATCTTGCCTATTCCAAATCTCTAAATCTAAGTCAGTTTTCATATCAAAATCAACCGGATGATTATTTTCTAAGACACGCCTAGCAACATTAGAACTAGAAGAATATTTCTTTGATTTTAGTTTTGAAGATCAAATTATATATTATTATTAAGTGTATTTGAAATCTATATAATATTATTTTCATTTATTTCATTGTTATTATTCTATTTTACCTCTTAAACAATTTAATTTTTTTTTTATTATTATTATTTGTAAATTAAACGATGTTAACAGATTTCACCGTCCAAAGATATATGCGATAAAGATTATATGACTATTGCCGACATAACAATGTGCGGACATATACAAAACCGACATCGTAAGTGTCATGGAATAAACATTTGTAGCCCGCGTACTATAGACACAACAAATGGTACCATTTTTGCAGTACAACAATTTCATTTCGAACCGGTTTTGATTAGTTGAAACTGAAATAAGCCGCAGGTTGAAACGATGAGCGGTTGCAACCGTAGTTTTGAAAATCAGATCTTGTGTAACTCTAAATGCCTCTACGACCGGCTAAAATAAATAACAGTGTTATAGATTTTCCCGTCCCGAAGACAAATAAATTTCTATGACTGATTTGTCTACTATTTCTCTACTATTCACTAATATAAAGGGCTAAGTTGAGCTAACGATACAAAAATCACTTCTGTAAAACAACTTTCACTAGAAAAAATCTAGTAGTCAACAATAAATTTCGATCACATCTAGCCTTGACTAAAAATAAGTAGTAAAAACTAGTTCCAGCGTTGAGGGCCCTTGTTAATACTAATTTTAACTAGTCGAATTATATTATGGTGTAAATGTATTTTTCAGTATATTACGGACTGGAAGACCATACCAATTCCGTCCCAATGAAATTCAGTACGAGCGGTTCAGACTTCAACCGGACGTGGAAAATAAAAGTGAGTCCGCAGAAAACCTGTCGTCACCGATCGAACGCCGTTGTCCGGAGCTACCGTAACAACCTAACCGGACGTGGTGTTTTTTTTTTTTTTTTGTTTAGTTATCCAAACATCTTTATACCGAAGAAAAACCCAACGGATGCACTCAATATTTCCCACATGCCACGGGAACCATACACATGTTTAACCAGTCATTACACGGCCCGTTGATGGACAACAAACAGGACTTCAGGATATGCATAAAACGTGCCAAAAGTAAACGGCCGCCAATAAGCGTACTATTATCATGATTTGGAATAGCATTACGAGTTATTTATTAAAACTTCTGTAGCCTAAAAGAATAACGGGCAATATTACCGGCTGGTATTCTTATCACTTTATGGGATAGTATATGCGCATAAAAAGTTGTAGACTCTTTGTGATTATTTATATAGTTTATGAATTCATTAACTGAAAAGGGAAAATATTGAATCGGGAATAAATTAATTATATCTTATTTACGTTTTTCTAATCAGTCGTATTAAATCTATTTTTGATTATTCGATCGGAAATATTTTTACCTATATTATAATAATAATAATTTAAATCATTGTCGTTTTCTTTTGTGCCGTATAAGATGATAGAATTATAATTTTCAACAGAATTAATATTCAGATTGCTAACGATTTATTTCTGCCAGTAGCAAAATTAATTTAACTTTAGGCATATTACTAATTACCTTTAAAAGTAACAATTTATTTAAAAAAAAAAAAAATATATTTTGAGGTTGTTTAGTTAATAATTACAATATATTTTTATAATAAAAACTGTCTATTAAACAGACGGTTTTCTTTTAATTAGGGCAATACATCTCTCTTTCTTATTGAAACTATCAATTTTTTTAATACATTTTTTTTTTACTTTTATGTTACAATATTGATTAATGAATCACTTTTCATTTTAGTCCAATAATTGTTTCGCCGTAATATTTTAATTAATTAAACAAAACAAGTTCAAAGATAAAAAAAATTGTATTATGATAGAGGTTAGTGTACAATTCATAGTACAGTGTGAGTGATCCGCATAGAAATGGGTACAATAAATTATTAGTACTGAAAGTGATTGGCACGCTCAGTCATTTATTTGAGAACACTTATTAGGGCGTATTTGTATTACTTAATAGGCTGGACGGTATCTATAACAATAAACGATATAACAAATACTAAATTATAGTGTTTTCAAATATCTTATGCACTTTTTTACTCGTTTACAGACGTTTGTTCAATTGAGTTTGAACCATGCGAGCCAACTGGTGAACCATTTAAAATAATAAAGCCTCTGTTGTTTAGTAAGTATAGATAAAACTGATCGGAATCAATTACGTCATCGATGTAGGCGACCACAACAGAAAGATTACAATTTAGCACAATATATAATAATAGCATAATTGTAATAATTGTATCCAATTGAAAGGGTCAGAATTTTAATTTTAATTATGTTTCATCTTCTTCTTATTCTTATTGATGGTTTTACTTAATTTGTCTACAATATTTCCACACATCTAAGGCTGTACATTTTAAGCATATCCAATTGATTTTACTCCAATGTCTGTACATATTCAGGTATAACGAGTTTAAAATTAAAAATGGATTTATTTAAATAGTGTTCAGTTTCAGAGTCCACTAATGTAACAATACGAAATAATTAAAGTCCTATAATCCTATAATATTATAATTGGATGATTATTAAAATTCTCCTTAAAATTAAAAATGTATTCTATCTTCGAATATAATAGTATATTTAATTATATATATATGATTCAAGGTATATTTTAATTGTATCCGCATTTCTAGGTAACGACATGACTTTGATCAAGCTGGGAATGTTCATACACAGTGCTCTTCCCAAGGATATCCGTGGCGGATGCGTTCGATATAAACAACAATACTGTTCAGATTTGTTATAAATTATAATGTATATAATATTAATATTTTTGATATTTTCTACCTATAAATAAATAATTAATAATAAAACACGGACTCTGATCCGTAGATAACAATTATTCTGTTCGTTATGTTTTTTGTAATCAAATATTTTCTTTATTCGGATCTTGTAGGATAACGATGTTTAATTACCCCTCTTCAAAAAACACCAAAGACAACGACTGTGGCAATTATAACAGTCCGTCATATTATTATGTGATATTACCGTTATCAATTTTTTTAATTTGTTCACTGAATTATATTCATACGTAATATTAACATGTAAAAATAGGTGAGGGAGGGTAAATGATTTATTTTTACTCGTCAAGTTTAGTTAATACGTATTTTATGTGCATAAAATTGTTTTGAGTCTGTAAGAATGTTCGACAATTTGATACAAGGTTTATCATTAGTTATACTTAATGGTAAAAAGAAAACATAATGTAAGGTTTTTATTCAATTTTGTATTTTTGAATATTGGTAATTATACATAATATAATATTATGTAAATATTATTGGTTTTTTACATGGATATTGTAAAAATACCTACAAATTACCCTTTCAGTAGTTTTATGATCATATTTCTAATGCTCAATATGCTGGAAAAAATTCGAAAAACTTTGTGTTATCAGACATTTCGTACCTTTTGATATTTTAATATCTTTCACGCTCCGTAGGTTAGTTGATTATTCCATTTTCGTAAGAGGACCATACCGAAGAATCGTATTTAAATATATTACCCCGTTTTGATATAATATTGCTTCAATACCTATTTCTCTTACGTTTCATATTGCCATTTTTTTCTTTTTTTTTGTCTGCTATTCTACTCCACAATACTTTTCCATTGATTTATCTATTGTTTACCTACAATGTTTATAGGTGGAGTTATTGGTACGACAAAAAATAATGCTTGCGTATTATACAATATAAAATTTTCCCATTTACTATATGTTTAGACCCCCTCCACCGTTAAAAATACTAGGAACGCCACAGAAAAAGTATTAAGAATAATTATAGTGGATCGTTTACTTATTCGATACCACGGACTCGGACTTGGTGTCTGATTTTTTACTCCTTATGAAAGAAAAATGATAAAATTATCATCAATTAGCGTCTGGCTTATTATGATCGAATCCGCCGAACGAACTGTCCAAAAACGGATAGACACGAAAATGCATTTATTTTATTTTTGAATTTTGATGTGCGACTATTTTTATTTTTCGTCAAAAACTCAAGTAAACCAGATACGCACTTTAATACAAATAGTCAGATAGAAATAAAATCAACAAATTTTTAAAAATACGGTCACATTTTCGCACAGGTGGGCAACTGTGGTAGATAGGAAGTTTGTAGGGTAAGAGGGGATTCGATTAATACCTGTATGCATGGATTGAAAACGAAAAGCGATTCTGAGCGTAATTCGGTAAAAATATTTCGGTATGTTACAATTGAAAACGGTATTAATTTGTAACAATTTATACTATTTATTTTGAATTACAAAATAAATTACACTTGACCGTGGTTTTTTGTTTTGAATAATTTTTTTGATTTAAAATTGTTGTTTTCACAATAAATATAGCAAATATTATATTTTCTGTTTTCATTAGTTATAACATAGTAAATATATGATTATTTATTGATTCTATAAAATAGGTAGTACCCATGGATAAATGTATTACATCGACAGCTAAAGGCTTGTGAAAATCTCTTACAGAATGACAACATCGGTTAGCCTTAGAATGATTTTGTTATATACTTGGTCATTTTAAACATTATGATGTCCGTAATATCAAAGCTGTTCCAGTGATACATTTACTACAAAATTAATAAGAAATATTATGAAATTATATTAAAAGCTATTTCACTAATTTGTAAAATTAAAAATCCTGAATAATTCTAATCGGTTAGTTATATGTAAAGCAAAATATTATTTTAACTGTTTTCATTGGTTATATACTTAATTATATAAATGATTTTTAATTGATTCTATAAAGTAGGTAGTACTTATGGATAAATGTATTACTTCTATAGCAGAAGGCTAGATGAAAATTTCTTACAGAACGACAACATCGGTTAGCTTTAAAATGATTTTTGAATATGCATGATAATTTTAAAGATTGTGAGGTCTGCAATATCAAAGCTGATCCAGTGGTACATTTCCTACAAAATTAATAAAGAATATTATGAAATTATATTAAAAGCAATTTCATTAATTTGTAAAATTAAAAATCCTGAATATTTCTAATCGGTTAGATATATAATTTTTAATTGATTCTATAAAATAGGTACTACTTATGGATAAATGTATTACTCCTATAGCAGAAGGCTTGAGGAAAATCTCTTACAGAATGACAACATCGGTTAGCATTAAAATGATTTTGTTATATACTTGGTAATTTTAAAGATTGTGAGGTCTGCAATATCAAAGCTGTTCCAGTGATACTTTTGCTACAAAATTAATAAGAAATATTATGAAATTATATTAAAAGCTATTTCACTAATTTGTAAAATTAAAAATCCTGAATATTTCTAATCAGTTATTTATATGTTAAGCAAAATTATTTTTTTCTGTTTTCATTGGTTATATACTTAGTAGATATATAATTTTTAATTGATTATATAAAGTAGGTAGTACTTATGGATAAATGTATTACTTCTATAGCAGAAGGCTTGATGAAAATTTCTTACAGAACGACAACATCGGTTAGCTTTAAAATGATTTTTGAATATGCATGGTAATTTTAAAGATTGTGAGGTCTGCAATATCAAAGCTGATCCAGTGATACATTTGCTACAAAATTATTAAGAAATATCATGAAATTATATTAAAAGCTATTTCATTATTTTGTAAAATTAAAAATCCTGAATATTTCTAATCGGTTAGTTATATATACAGAAAATATAATTTTAACTGTTTTCATTGGTTATATAATTAATTATATAAATGATTTTAAATTGATTCTATAAAGTAGGTAGTACTTATGGATAAATGTATTACTTCTATAGCAGAAGGCTTGAGGAAAATCTCTTACAGAACAACAACAATGGTTAGCTTTAAAATGATTTTTGTATATGCTTGGTAATTTTAAAGATTGTGAGGTCTGCAATACCAAAGCTGTTACAGAGATACATTTGCTACAAAATTAATAAGAAATATTATGAAATTATATTAAAAGCTATTTCAAAAATTTGATAAATTAAAAATCCTGAATATTTCTAAACGGTTAGTTATATATATAGCAAATATTATTCTTTTTGTTTTCATTGGTTATATACATAGTAAATATATAATTTTTAATTGATTTTATAAAATAGGTAGTACTTATGGATAAATGTATTACTTCTATAGCAGAAGGCTTGATGAAAATCACTTACAGAATGACAACATCAGTTAGCTTTAAAATGATATTGTTATATGCTTGGTCATTTTAAACATTGTGAGGTCTGCAATACCAAAGCTGTTCCAGTGATACATTTGCTACAAAATTAATAAGAAATATTATGAAATTTTATTAAAAGCTATTACATTATTTTGTAAAATTATAAATCCTGAATATTTCTAATCGGTTAGTTATATATATATAGCAAATATTATTTTTTCTGTTTTCATTGGTTATATACATAATTATATATATGATTTTTAATTGATTATATAAAGTAGGTAGTACTTATAGATAAATGTATTACTTCTATAGCAGAAGGCTTGATGAAAATTTCTTACAGAAGGACAACATCGGTTAGCTTTAAAAATGATTTTTGAATATGCATGGTAATTTTAACGATTGTGAGGTCTGCAATATCAAAGCTGATCCAGTGATACATTTGCTACAAAATTAATAAGAAATATCATGAAATTATATTAAAAGCTATTTCATTATTTTGTAAAATTAAAAATCCTGAATATTTCTAATCGGTTAGTTATATATACAGAAAATATTATTTTAACTGTTTTCATTGGTTATATACTTAATTATATAAATGATTTTTAATTGATTCTATAAAGTAGGTAGTACTTATGGATAAATGTATTACTTCAATAGCAGAAGGCTCTATGAAAATCTCTTACACAACGACATCAGTTAGCTTTAAAATGATTTTTGTTTATGCTTGGTAATTTTAAAGATTGTGAGGTCTGCAATACCAAAGCTGTTACAGAGATACATTTGCTACAAAATTAATAAGAAATATTATGAAATTATATTAAAAGCTATTTCAAAAATTTGATAAATTAAAAATCCTGAATATTTCTAAACGGTTAGTTATATATATAGCAAATATTATTCTTTTTGTTTTCATTGGTTATATACTTAGTATATATATAATTTTTAATTGATTTTATAAAATAGGTAGTACTTATGGATAAATGTATTACTTTAATAGCAGAAGGCTCTATGAAAATCTCTTACACAACGACAACATCAGTTAGCTTTAAAATGATTTTTGTATATGCTTGGTAATTTTAAAGATTGTGAGGTCTGCAATATCAAATCTTTTCCAGTGATACATTTGCTACAAAATTAATAAGAAATATTATGAAATTATATTAAAAGCTATTTCATTAATTTGTAAAATTAAAAATCCTGAATATATCTAATCGGTTAGATATATAATTTTTAATTGATTCTATAAAATAGGTACTACTTATGGATAAATGTATTACTTCTATAGCAGAAGGCTTGAGGAAAATCTCTTACAGAATGACAACATCGGTTAGCATTAAAATGATTTTGTTATATACTTGGTAATTTTAAAGATTGTGAGGTCTGCAATATCAAAGCTGATCCAGTGATACATTTGCTACAAAATTAATAAGAAATATCATAAAATTATATTAAAAGCTATTTCATTATTTTGTAAAATTAAAAATCCTGAATATTTCTAATCGGTTAGTTATATATACAGAAAATATAATTTTAACTGTTTTCATTGGTTATATACTTAATTATATAAATGATTTTTAATTGATTCTATAAAGTAGGTAGTACTTATGGATAAATGTATTACTTCTATAGCAGAAGGCTTGAGGAAAATCTCTTACAGAACAACAACAATGGTTAGCTTTAAAATGATTTTTGTATATGCTTGGTAATTTTAAAGATTGTGAGGTCTGCAATACCAAAGCTGTTACAGAGATACATTTGCTACAAAATTAATAAGAAATATTATGAAATTATATTAAAAGCTATTTCAAAAATTTGATAAATTAAAAATCCTGAATATTTCTAAATGGTTAGTTATATATATAGCAAATATTATTCTTTTTGTTTTCATTGGTTATATACTTAGTATATATATAATTTTTAATTGATTTTATAAAATAGGTAGTACTTATGGATAAATGTATTACTTCTATAGCAGAAGGCTCTATGAAAATCTCTTACACAACGACAACATCAGTTAGCTTTAAAATGATTTTTGTATATGCTTGGTCATTTTAAACATTGTGAGGTCTGCAATATCAAATCTTTTCCAGTGATACATTTGCTACAAAATTAATAAGAAATATTATGAAATTATATTAAAAGCTATTTCATTAATTTGTAAAATTAAAAATCCTGAATATATCTAATCGGTTAGATATATAATTTTTAATTGATTCTATAAAGTAGGTAGTACTTATGGATAAATGTATTACTTCTATAGCAGAAGGCTTGAGGAAAATCTCTTACAGAACAACAACAATGGTTAGCTTTAAAATGATTTTTGTATATGCTTGGTAATTTTAAAGACTGTGAGGTCTGCAATAACAAAGCTGTTACAGAGATACATTTGCTACAAAATTAATAAGAAATATTATGAAATTATATTAAAAGCTATTTCAAAAATTTGATAAATTAAAAATCCTGAATGTTTCTAAACGGTTAGTTATATATATAGCAAATATTATTCTTTTTGTTTTCATTGGTTATATACTTAGTAAATATATAATTTTTAATTGATTTTATAAAATAGGTAGTACCTATGGATAAATGTATTACTTCTATAGCAAAAGGCTTGATGAAAATCTCTTACAGAACGACAACATCGGTTAGCTTTAAAATGATATTGTTATATGCTTGGTCATTTTAAACATTGTGAGATCTGCAATACCAAAGCTGTTCCAGTGATACATTTGCTACAAAATTAATAAGAAATATTATGAAATTATATTAAAAGCTATTTCAAAAATTTGATAAATTAAAAATCCTGAATATTTCTAAATGGTTAGTTATATATATAGCAAATATTATTCTTTTTGTTTTCATTGGTTATATACTTAGTATATATATAATTTTTAATTGATTTTATAAAATAGGTAGTACTTATGGATAAATGTATTACTTCTATAGCAGAAGGCTTGATGAAAATCACTTACAGAATGACAACATCAGTTAGCTTTAAAATGATATTGTTATATGCTTGGTCATTTTAAACATTGTGAGGTCTGCAATACCAAAGCTGTTCCAGTGATACATTTGCTACAAAATTAATAAGAAATATTATGAAATTATATTAAAAGCTATTACATTATTTTGTAAAATTATAAATCCTGAATATTTCTAATCGGTTAGTTATATATATATAGCAAATATTATTTTTTCTGTTTTCATTGGTTATATACTTAATTATATATATGATTTTTAATTAATTATATAAAGTAGGTAGTACTTATGGATAAATGTATTACTTCTATAGCAGAAGGCTTGATGAAAATTTCTTACAGAACGACAACATCGGTTAGCTTTAAAATGATTTTTGAATATGCATGGTAATTTTAACGATTGTGAGGTCTGCAATATCAAAGCTGATCCAGTGATACATTTGCTACAAAATTAATAAGAAATATTATGAAATTATATTAAAAGCTATTTCATTAATTTGTAAAATTAAAAATCCTGAATATATCTAATCGGTTAGATATATAATTTTTAATTGATTCTATAAAGTAGGTAGTACTTATGGATAAATGTATTACTTCTATAGCAGAAGGCTTGAGGAAAATCTCTTACAGAACAACAACAATGGTTAGCTTTAAAATGATTTTTGTATATGCTTGGTAATTTTAAAGACTGTGAGGTCTGCAATAACAAAGCTGTTACAGAGATACATTTGCTACAAAATTAATAAGAAATATTATGAAATTATATTAAAAGCTATTTCAAAAATTTGATAAATTAAAAATCCTGAATATTTCTAAACGGTTAGTTATATATATAGCAAATATTATTCTTTTTGTTTTCATTGGTTATATACTTAGTAAATATATAATTTTTAATTGATTTTATAAAATAGGTAGTACCTATGGATAAATGTATTACTTCTATAGCAAAAGGCTTGATGAAAATCTCTTACAGAACGACAACATCGGTTAGCTTTAAAATGATATTGTTATATGCTTGGTCATTTTAAACATTGTGAGATCTGCAATACCAAAGCTGTTCCAGTGATACATTTGCTACAAAATTAATAAGAAATATTATGAAATTATATTAAAAGCTATTTCAAAAATTTGATAAATTAAAAATCCTGAATATTTCTAAATGGTTAGTTATATATATAGCAAATATTATTCTTTTTGTTTTCATTGGTTATATACTTAGTATATATATAATTTTTAATTGATTTTATAAAATAGGTAGTACTTATGGATAAATGTATTACTTCTATAGCAGGAGGCTTGATGAAAATCACTTACAGAATGACAACATCAGTTAGCTTTAAAATGATATTGTTATATGCTTGGTCATTTTAAACATTGTGAGGTCTGCAATACCAAAGCTGTTCCAGTGATACATTTGCTACAAAATTAATAAGAAATATTATGAAATTATATTAAAAGCTGTTACATTATTTTGTAAAATTATAAATCCTGAATATTTCTAATCGGTTAGTTATATATATATAGCAAATATTATTTTTTCTGTTTTCATTGGTTATATACTTAATTATATATATGATTTTTAATTAATTATATAAAGTAGGTAGTACTTATGGATAAATGTATTACTTCTATAGCAGAAGGCTTGATGAAAATTTCTTACAGAACGACAACATCGGTTAGCTTTAAAATGATTTTTGAATATGCATGGTAATTTTAACGATTGTGAGGTCTGCAATATCAAAGCTGATCCAGTGATACATTTGCTACAAAATTAATAAGAAAAATCATGAAATTATATTAAAAGCTATTTCATTATTTTGTAAAATTAAAAATCCTGAATATTTCTAATCGGTTAGTTATATATATAGCAAATATTATTCTTTTTGTTTTCATTGGTTATATACTTAGTATATATATAATTTTCAATTGATTTTATAAAATAGGTAGTACTTATGGATAAATGTATTACTTCAATAGCAGAAGGCTCTATGAAAATCTCTTACACAACGACAACATCAGTTAGCTTTAAAATGATTTTTGTATATGCTTGGTCATTTTAAACATTGTGAGGTCTGCAATATCAAATCTTTTCCAGTGATACATTTGCTACAAAATTAATAAGAAATATTATGAAATTATATTAAAAGCTATTTCATTAATTTGTAAAATTAAAAATCCTGAATATATCTAATCGGTTAGTTATATATTTAGCAAATATTATTCTTTTTGTTTTCATTGGTTATATACTTAGTAGATATATAATTTTTAATTGATTATATAAAGTAGGTAGTACTTATGGATAAATGTATTACTTCTATAGCAGAAGGCTTGATGAAAATCACTTACAGAATGACAACATCAGTTAGCTTTAAAATGATATTGTTATATGCTTGGTCATTTTAAACATTGTGAGGTCTGCAATACCAAAGCTGTTCCAGTGATACATTTGCTACAAAATTAATAAGAAATATTATGAAATTATATTAAAAGCTATTACATTATTTTGTAAAATTAAAAATCCTGAATATATCTAATCGGTTAGATATATAATTTTTAATTGATTCTATAAAATAGGTACTACTTATGGATAAATGTATTACTTCTATAGCAGAAGGCTTGAGGAAAATCTCTTACAGAACAACAACAATGGTTAGCTTTAAAATGATTTTTGTATATGCTTGGTAATTTTAAAGATTGTGAGGTCTGCAATACCAAAGCTGTTACAGAGATACATTTGCTACAAAATTAATAAGAAATATTATGAAATTATATTAAAAGCTATTTCAAAAATTTGATAAATTAAAAATCCTGAATATTTCTAAACGGTTAGTTATGTATATAGCAAATATTATTAATTTTGTTTTCATTGGTTATATACTTAGTAAATATATAATTGTTAATTGATTTTATAAAATAGGTAGTACTTATGGATAAATGTATTACTTCTATAGCAGAAGGCTTGATGAAAATCTCTTACAGAACGACAACATCGGTTAGCTTTTAAATGATATTGTTATATGCTTGGTCATTTTAAACATTGTGAGATCTGCAATACCAAAGCTGTTCCAGTGATACATTTGCTACAAAATTAATAAGAAATATTATGAAATTATATTAAAAGCTATTTCAAAAATTTGATAAATTAAAAATCCTGAATATTTCTAAACGGTTAGTTATATATATAGCAAATATTATTCTTTTTGTTTTCATTGGTTATATACTTAGTATATATATAATTTTTAATTGATTTTATAAAATAGGTAGTACTTATGGATAAATGTATTACTTCTATAGCAGAAGGCTTGATGAAAATCTCTTACAGAACGACAACATCGGTTTGCTTTAAAATGATTTTTGTATATGCTTGGTAATTTTAAAGATTGTGAGGTCTGCAATATCAAAGCTGTTCCAGTGATACATTTGCTACAAAATTAATAAGAAATATTATGAAATAATATTAAAAGCTATTTCAAAAATTTGATAATTTAAAAATCCTGAATATTTCTAAACGGTTAGTTATATATTTAGCAAATATTATTCTTTTTGTTTTCATTGGTTATATACTTAGTAGATATATAATTTTTAATTGATTATATAAAGTAGGTAGTACTTATGGATAAATGTATTACTTCTATAGCAGAAGGCTTGATGAAAATCACTTACAGAATGACAACATCAGTTAGCTTTAAAATGATATTGTTATATGCTTGGTCATTTTAAACATTGTGAGGTCTGCAATACCAAAGCTGTTCCAGTGATACATTTGCTACAAAATTAATAAGAAATATTATGAAATTATATTAAAAGCTATTACATTATTTTGTAAAATTAAAAATCCTGAATATATCTAATCGGTTAGATATATAATTTTTAATTGATTCTATAAAATAGGTACTACTTATGGATAAATGTATTACTTCTATAGCAGAAGGCTTGAGGAAAATCTCTTACAGAATGACAACATCGGTTAGCATTAAAATGATTTTGTTATATACTTGGTAATTTTAAAGATTGTGAGGTCTGCAATATCAAAGCTGATCCAGTGATACATTTGCTACAAAATTAATAAGAAATATCATGAAATTATATTAAAAGCTATTTCATTATTTTGTAAAATTAAAAATCCTGAATATTTCTAATCGGTTAGTTATATATACAGAAAATATAATTTTAACTGTTTTCATTGGTTATATACTTAATTATATAAATGATTTTTAATTGATTCTATAAAGTAGGTAGTACTTATGGATAAATGTATTACTTCTATAGCAGAAGGCTTGAGGAAAATCTCTTACAGAACAACAACAATGGTTAGCTTTAAAATGATTTTTGTATATGCTTGGTAATTTTAAAGATTGTGAGGTCTGCAATACCAAAGCTGTTACAGAGATACATTTGCTACAAAATTAATAAGAAATATTATGAAATTATATTAAAAGCTATTTCAAAAATTTGATAAATTAAAAATCCTGAATATTTCTAAACGGTTAGTTATATATATAGCAAATATTATTAATTTTGTTTTCATTGGTTATATACTTAGTAAATATATAATTTTTAATTGATTTTATAAAATAGGTAGTACTTATGGATAAATGTATTACTTCTATAGCAGAAGGCTTGATGAAAATCTCTTACAGAACGACAACATCGGTTAGCTTTAAAATGATATGGTTATATGCTTGGTCATTTTAAACATTGTGAGATCTGCAATACCAAAGCTGTTCCAGTGATACATTTGCTACAAAATTAATAAGAAATATTATGAAATTATATTAAAAGCTATTTCAAAAATTTGATAAATTAAAAATCCTGAATATTTCTAAACGGTTAGTTATATATATAGCAAATATTATTCTTTTTGTTTTCATTGGTTATATACTTAGTATATATATAATTTTTAATTGATTTTATAAAATAGGTAGTACTTATGGATAAATGTATTACTTCTATAGCAGAAGGCTTGATGAAAATTTCTTACAGAACGACAACATCGGTTAGCTTTAAAATGATTTTTGAATATGCATGGTAATTTTAACGATTGTGAGGTCTGCAATATCAAAGCTGATCCAGTGATACATTTGCTACAAAATTAATAAGAAATATTATGAAATTATATTAAAAGCTATTTCATTAATTTGTAAAATTAAAAATCCTGAATATATCTAATCGGTTAGATATATAATTTTTAATTGATTCTATAAAGTAGGTAGTACTTATGGATAAATGTATTACTTCTATAGCAGAAGGCTTGATGAAAATTTCTTACAGAACGACAACATCGGTTAGCTTTAAAATGATTTTTGAATATGCATGGTAATTTTAACGATTGTGAGGTCTGCAATATCAAAGCTGATCCAGTGATACATTTGCTACAAAATTAATAAGAAAAATCATGAAATTATATTAAAAGCTATTTCATTATTTTGTAAAATTAAAAATCCTGAATATTTCTAATCGGTTAGTTATATATATAGCAAATATTATTCTTTTTGTTTTCATTGGTTATATACTTAGTATATATATAATTTTCAATTGATTTTATAAAATAGGTAGTACTTATGGATAAATGTATTACTTCAATAGCAGAAGGCTCTATGAAAATCTCTTACACAACGACAACATCAGTTAGCTTTAAAATGATTTTTGTATATGCTTGGTCATTTTAAACATTGTGAGGTCTGCAATATCAAATCTTTTCCAGTGATACATTTGCTACAAAATTAATAAGAAATATTATGAAATTATATAAAAAGCTATTTCATTAATTTGTAAAATTAAAAATCCTGAATATATCTAATCGGTTAGTTATATATTTAGCAAATATTATTCTTTTTGTTTTCATTGGTTATATACTTAGTAGATATATAATTTTTAATTGATTATATAAAGTAGGTAGTACTTATGGATAAATGTATTACTTCTATAGCAGAAGGCTTGATGAAAATCACTTACAGAATGACAACATCAGTTAGCTTTAAAATGATATTGTTATATGCTTGGTCATTTTAAACATTGTGAGGTCTGCAATACCAAAGCTGTTCCAGTGATACATTTGCTACAAAATTAATAAGAAATATTATGAAATTATATTAAAAGCTATTACATTATTTTGTAAAATTAAAAATCCTGAATATATCTAATCGGTTAGATATATAATTTTTAATTGATTCTATAAAATAGGTACTACTTATGGATAAATGTATTACTTCTATAGCAGAAGGCTTGAGGAAAATCTCTTACAGAATGACAACATCGGTTAGCATTAAAATGATTTTGTTATATACTTGGTAATTTTAAAGATTGTGAGGTCTGCAATATCAAAGCTGATCCAGTGATACATTTGCTACAAAATTAATAAGAAATATCATGAAATTATATTAAAAGCTATTTCATTATTTTGTAAAATTAAAAATCCTGAATATTTCTAATCGGTTAGTTATATATACAGAAAATATAATTTTAACTGTTTTCATTGGTTATATACTTAATTATATAAATGATTTTTAATTGATTTTATAAAATAGGTAGTACTTATGGATAAATGTATTACTTCTATAGCAGAAGGCTTGATGAAAATCTCTTACAGAACGACAACATCGGTTAGCTTTTAAATGATATTGTTATATGCTTGGTCATTTTAAACATTGTGAGATCTGCAATACCAAAGCTGTTCCAGTGATACATTTGCTACAAAATTAATAAGAAATATTATGAAATTATATTAAAAGCTATTTCAAAAATTTGATAAATTAAAAATCCTGAATATTTCTAAACGGTTAGTTATATATATAGCAAATATTATTCTTTTTGTTTTCATTGGTTATATACTTAGTATATATATAATTTTTAATTGATTTTATAAAATAGGTAGTACTTATGGATAAATGTATTACTTCTATAGCAGAAGGCTTGATGAAAATCTCTTACAGAACGACAACATCGGTTTGCTTTAAAATGATTTTTGTATATGCTTGGTAATTTTAAAGATTGTGAGGTCTGCAATATCAAAGCTGTTCCAGTGATACATTTGCTACAAAATTAATAAGAAATATTATGAAATAATATTAAAAGCTATTTCAAAAATTTGATAATTTAAAAATCCTGAATACTTCTAAACGGTTAGTTATATATTTAGCAAATATTATTCTTTTTGTTTTCATTGGTTATATACTTAGTATATATATAATTTTTAATTGATTTTATAAAATAGGTAGTACTTATGGATAAATGTATTACTTCTATAGCAGAAGGCTTGATGAAAATCACTTACAGAATGACAACATCAGTTAGCTTTAAAATGATATTGTTATATGCTTGGTCATTTTAAACATTGTGAGGTCTGCAATACCAAAGCTGTTCCAGTGATACATTTGCTACAAAATTAATAAGAAATATTATGAAATTATATTAAAAGCTGTTACATTATTTTGTAAAATTATAAATCCTGAATATTTCTAATCGGTTAGTTATATATATATAGCAAATATTATTTTTTCTGTTTTCATTGGTTATATACTTAATTATATATATGATTTTTAATTAATTATATAAAGTAGGTAGTACTTATGGATAAATGTATTACTTCTATAGCAGAAGGCTTGATGAAAATTTCTTACAGAACGACAACATCGGTTAGCTTTAAAATGATTTTTGAATATGCATGGTAATTTTAACGATTGTGAGGTCTGCAATATCAAAGCTGATCCAGTGATACATTTGCTACAAAATTAATAAGAAAAATCATGAAATTATATTAAAAGCTATTTCATTATTTTGTAAAATTAAAAATCCTGAATATTTCTAATCGGTTAGTTATATATATAGCAAATATTATTCTTTTTGTTTTCATTGGTTATATACTTAGTATATATATAATTTTCAATTGATTTTATAAAATAGGTAGTACTTATGGATAAATGTATTACTTCAATAGCAGAAGGCTCTATGAAAATCTCTTACACAACGACAACATCAGTTAGCTTTAAAATGATTTTTGTATATGCTTGGTCATTTTAAACATTGTGAGGTCTGCAATATCAAATCTTTTCCAGTGATACATTTGCTACAAAATTAATAAGAAATATTATGAAATTATATTAAAAGCTATTTCATTAATTTGTAAAATTAAAAATCCTGAATATATCTAATCGGTTAGTTATATATTTATCAAATATTATTCTTTTTGTTTTCATTGGTTATATACTTAGTAGATATATAATTTTTAATTGATTATATAAAGTAGGTAGTACTTATGGATAAATGTATTACTTCTATAGCAGAAGGCTTGATGAAAATCACTTACAGAATGACAACATCAGTTAGCTTTAAAATGATATTGTTATATGCTTGGTCATTTTAAACATTGTGAGGTCTGCAATACCAAAGCTGTTCCAGTGATACATTTGCTACAAAATTAATAAGAAATATTATGAAATTATATTAAAAGCTATTACATTATTTTGTAAAATTAAAAATCCTGAATATATCTAATCGGTTAGATATATAATTTTTAATTGATTCTATAAAATAGGTACTACTTATGGATAAATGTATTACTTCTATAGCAGAAGGCTTGAGGAAAATCTCTTACAGAATGACAACATCGGTTAGCATTAAAATGATTTTGTTATATACTTGGTAATTTTAAAGATTGTGAGGTCTGCAATATCAAAGCTGATCCAGTGATACATTTGCTACAAAATTAATAAGAAATATCATGAAATTATATTAAAAGCTATTTCATTATTTTGTAAAATTAAAAATCCTGAATATTTCTAATCGGTTAGTTATATATACAGAAAATATAATTTTAACTGTTTTCATTGGTTATATACTTAATTATATAAATGATTTTTAATTGATTTTATAAAATAGGTAGTACTTATGGATAAATGTATTACTTCTATAGCAGAAGGCTTGATGAAAATCTCTTACAGAACGACAACATCGGTTAGCTTTTAAATGATATTGTTATATGCTTGGTCATTTTAAACATTGTGAGATCTGCAATACCAAAGCTGTTCCAGTGATACATTTGCTACAAAATTAATAAGAAATATTATGAAATTATATTAAAAGCTATTTCAAAAATTTGATAAATTAAAAATCCTGAATATTTCTAAACGGTTAGTTATATATATAGCAAATATTATTCTTTTTGTTTTCATTGGTTATATACTTAGTATATATATAATTTTTAATTGATTTTATAAAATAGGTAGTACTTATGGATAAATGTATTACTTCTATAGCAGAAGGCTTGATGAAAATCTCTTACAGAACGACAACATCGGTTTGCTTTAAAATGATTTTTGTATATGCTTGGTAATTTTAAAGATTGTGAGGTCTGCAATATCAAAGCTGTTCCAGTGATACATTTGCTACAAAATTAATAAGAAATATTATGAAATAATATTAAAAGCTATTTCAAAAATTTGATAATTTAAAAATCCTGAATACTTCTAAACGGTTAGTTATATATTTAGCAAATATTATTCTTTTTGTTTTCATTGGTTATATACTTAGTATATATATAATTTTTAATTGATTTTATAAAATAGGTAGTACTTATGGATAAATGTATTACTTCTATAGCAGAAGGCTTGATGAAAATCACTTACAGAATGACAACATCAGTTAGCTTTAAAATGATATTGTTATATGCTTGGTCATTTTAAACATTGTGAGGTCTGCAATACCAAAGCTGTTCCAGTGATACATTTGCTACAAAATTAATAAGAAATATTATGAAATTATATTAAAAGCTGTTACATTATTTTGTAAAATTATAAATCCTGAATATTTCTAATCGGTTAGTTATATATATATAGCAAATATTATTTTTTCTGTTTTCATTGGTTATATACTTAATTATATATATGATTTTTAATTAATTATATAAAGTAGGTAGTACTTATGGATAAATGTATTACTTCTATAGCAGAAGGCTTGATGAAAATTTCTTACAGAACGACAACATCGGTTAGCTTTAAAATGATTTTTGAATATGCATGGTAATTTTAACGATTGTGAGGTCTGCAATATCAAAGCTGATCCAGTGATACATTTGCTACAAAATTAATAAGAAAAATCATGAAATTATATTAAAAGCTATTTCATTATTTTGTAAAATTAAAAATCCTGAATATTTCTAATCGGTTAGTTATATATATAGCAAATATTATTCTTTTTGTTTTCATTGGTTATATACTTAGTATATATATAATTTTCAATTGATTTTATAAAATAGGTAGTACTTATGGATAAATGTATTACTTCAATAGCAGAAGGCTCTATGAAAATCTCTTACACAACGACAACATCAGTTAGCTTTAAAATGATTTTTGTATATGCTTGGTCATTTTAAACATTGTGAGGTCTGCAATATCAAATCTTTTCCAGTGATACATTTGCTACAAAATTAATAAGAAATATTATGAAATTATATTAAAAGCTATTTCATTAATTTGTAAAATTAAAAATCCTGAATATATCTAATCGGTTAGTTATATATTTATCAAATATTATTCTTTTTGTTTTCATTGGTTATATACTTAGTAGATATATAATTTTTAATTGATTATATAAAGTAGGTAGTACTTATGGATAAATGTATTACTTCTATAGCAGAAGGCTTGATGAAAATCACTTACAGAATGACAACATCAGTTAGCTTTAAAATGATATTGTTATATGCTTGGTCATTTTAAACATTGTGAGGTCTGCAATACCAAAGCTGTTCCAGTGATACATTTGCTACAAAATTAATAAGAAATATTATGAAATTATATTAAAAGCTATTACATTATTTTGTAAAATTAAAAATCCTGAATATATCTAATCGGTTAGATATATAATTTTTAATTGATTCTATAAAATAGGTACTACTTATGGATAAATGTATTACTTCTATAGCAGAAGGCTTGAGGAAAATCTCTTACAGAATGACAACATCGGTTAGCATTAAAATGATTTTGTTATATACTTGGTAATTTTAAAGATTGTGAGGTCTGCAATATCAAAGCTGATCCAGTGATACATTTGCTACAAAATTAATAAGAAATATCATGAAATTATATTAAAAGCTATTTCATTATTTTGTAAAATTAAAAATCCTGAATATTTCTAATCGGTTAGTTATATATACAGAAAATATAATTTTAACTGTTTTCATTGGTTATATACTTAATTATATAAATGATTTTTAATTGATTTTATAAAATAGGTAGTACTTATGGATAAATGTATTACTTCTATAGCAGAAGGCTTGATGAAAATCTCTTACAGAACGACAACATCGGTTAGCTTTTAAATGATATTGTTATATGCTTGGTCATTTTAAACATTGTGAGATCTGCAATACCAAAGCTGTTCCAGTGATACATTTGCTACAAAATTAATAAGAAATATTATGAAATTATATTAAAAGCTATTTCAAAAATTTGATAAATTAAAAATCCTGAATATTTCTAAACGGTTAGTTATATATATAGCAAATATTATTCTTTTTGTTTTCATTGGTTATATACTTAGTATATATATAATTTTTAATTGATTTTATAAAATAGGTAGTACTTATGGATAAATGTATTACTTCTATAGCAGAAGGCTTGATGAAAATCTCTTACAGAACGACAACATCGGTTTGCTTTAAAATGATTTTTGTATATGCTTGGTAATTTTAAAGATTGTGAGGTCTGCAATATCAAAGCTGTTCCAGTGATACATTTGCTACAAAATTAATAAGAAATATTATGAAATAATATTAAAAGCTATTTCAAAAATTTGATAATTTAAAAATCCTGAATACTTCTAAACGGTTAGTTATATATTTAGCAAATATTATTCTTTTTGTTTTCATTGGTTATATACTTAGTATATATATAATTTTTAATTGATTTTATAAAATAGGTAGTACTTATGGATAAATGTATTACTTCTATAGCAGAAGGCTTGATGAAAATCACTTACAGAATGACAACATCAGTTAGCTTTAAAATGATATTGTTATATGCTTGGTCATTTTAAACATTGTGAGGTCTGCAATACCAAAGCTGTTCCAGTGATACATTTGCTACAAAATTAATAAGAAATATTATGAAATTATATTAAAAGCTGTTACATTATTTTGTAAAATTATAAATCCTGAATATTTCTAATCGGTTAGTTATATATATATAGCAAATATTATTTTTTCTGTTTTCATTGGTTATATACTTAATTATATATATGATTTTTAATTAATTATATAAAGTAGGTAGTACTTATGGATAAATGTATTACTTCTATAGCAGAAGGCTTGATGAAAATTTCTTACAGAACGACAACATCGGTTAGCTTTAAAATGATTTTTGAATATGCATGGTAATTTTAACGATTGTGAGGTCTGCAATATCAAAGCTGATCCAGTGATACATTTGCTACAAAATTAATAAGAAAAATCATGAAATTATATTAAAAGCTATTTCATTATTTTGTAAAATTAAAAATCCTGAATATTTCTAATCGGTTAGTTATATATATAGCAAATATTATTCTTTTTGTTTTCATTGGTTATATACTTAGTATATATATAATTTTCAATTGATTTTATAAAATAGGTAGTACTTATGGATAAATGTATTACTTCAATAGCAGAAGGCTCTATGAAAATCTCTTACACAACGACAACATCAGTTAGCTTTAAAATGATTTTTGTATATGCTTGGTCATTTTAAACATTGTGAGGTCTGCAATATCAAATCTTTTCCAGTGATACATTTGCTACAAAATTAATAAGAAATATTATGAAATTATATTAAAAGCTATTTCATTAATTTGTAAAATTAAAAATCCTGAATATATCTAATCGGTTAGTTATATATTTATCAAATATTATTCTTTTTGTTTTCATTGGTTATATACTTAGTAGATATATAATTTTTAATTGATTATATAAAGTAGGTAGTACTTATGGATAAATGTATTACTTCTATAGCAGAAGGCTTGATGAAAATCACTTACAGAATGACAACATCAGTTAGCTTTAAAATGATATTGTTATATGCTTGGTCATTTTAAACATTGTGAGGTCTGCAATACCAAAGCTGTTCCAGTGATACATTTGCTACAAAATTAATAAGAAATATTATGAAATTATATTAAAAGCTATTACATTATTTTGTAAAATTAAAAATCCTGAATATATCTAATCGGTTAGATATATAATTTTTAATTGATTCTATAAAATAGGTACTACTTATGGATAAATGTATTACTTCTATAGCAGAAGGCTTGAGGAAAATCTCTTACAGAATGACAACATCGGTTAGCATTAAAATGATTTTGTTATATACTTGGTAATTTTAAAGATTGTGAGGTCTGCAATATCAAAGCTGATCCAGTGATACATTTGCTACAAAATTAATAAGAAATATCATGAAATTATATTAAAAGCTATTTCATTATTTTGTAAAATTAAAAATCCTGAATATTTCTAATCGGTTAGTTATATATACAGAAAATATAATTTTAACTGTTTTCATTGGTTATATACTTAATTATATAAATGATTTTTAATTGATTTTATAAAATAGGTAGTACTTATGGATAAATGTATTACTTCTATAGCAGAAGGCTTGATGAAAATCTCTTACAGAACGACAACATCGGTTAGCTTTTAAATGATATTGTTATATGCTTGGTCATTTTAAACATTGTGAGATCTGCAATACCAAAGCTGTTCCAGTGATACATTTGCTACAAAATTAATAAGAAATATTATGAAATTATATTAAAAGCTATTTCAAAAATTTGATAAATTAAAAATCCTGAATATTTCTAAACGGTTAGTTATATATATAGCAAATATTATTCTTTTTGTTTTCATTGGTTATATACTTAGTATATATATAATTTTTAATTGATTTTATAAAATAGGTAGTACTTATGGATAAATGTATTACTTCTATAGCAGAAGGCTTGATGAAAATCTCTTACAGAACGACAACATCGGTTTGCTTTAAAATGATTTTTGTATATGCTTGGTAATTTTAAAGATTGTGAGGTCTGCAATATCAAAGCTGTTCCAGTGATACATTTGCTACAAAATTAATAAGAAATATTATGAAATAATATTAAAAGCTATTTCAAAAATTTGATAATTTAAAAATCCTGAATATTTCTAAACGGTTAGTTATATATTTAGCAAATATTATTCTTTTTGTTTTCATTGGTTATATACTTAGTAGATATATAATTTTTAATTGATTATATAAAGTAGGTAGTACTTATGGATAAATGTATTACTTCTATAGCAGAAGGCTTGATGAAAATCACTTACAGAATGACAACATCAGTTAGCTTTAAAATGATATTGTTATATGCTTGGTCATTTTAAACATTGTGAGGTCTGCAATACCAAAGCTGTTCCAGTGATACATTTGCTACAAAATTAATAAGAAATATTATGAAATTATATTAAAAGCTATTACATTATTTTGTAAAATTAAAAATCCTGAATATATCTAATCGGTTAGATATATAATTTTTAATTGATTCTATAAAATAGGTACTACTTATGGATAAATGTATTACTTCTATAGCAGAAGGCTTAAGGAAAATCTCTTACAGAATGACAACATCGGTTAGCATTAAAATGATTTTGTTATATACTTGGTAATTTTAAAGATTGTGAGGTCTGCAATATCAAAGCTGATCCAGTGATACATTTGCTACAAAATTAATAAGAAATATCATGAAATTATATTAAAAGCTATTTCATTATTTTGTAAAATTAAAAATCCTGAATATTTCTAATCGGTTAGTTATATATACAGAAAATATAATTTTAACTGTTTTCATTGGTTATATACTTAATTATATAAATGATTTTTAATTGATTCTATAAAGTAGGTAGTACTTATGGATAAATGTATTACTTCTATAGCAGAAGGCTTGAGGAAAATCTCTTACAGAACAACAACAATGGTTAGCTTTAAAATGATTTTTGTATATGCTTGGTAATTTTAAAGATTGTGAGGTCTGCAATACCAAAGCTGTTACAGAGATACATTTGCTACAAAATTAATAAGAAATATTATGAAATTATATTAAAAGCTATTTCAAAAATTTGATAAATTAAAAATCCTGAATATTTCTAAACGGTTAGTTATATATATAGCAAATATTATTAATTTTGTTTTCATTGGTTATATACTTAGTAAATATATAATTTTTAATTGATTTTATAAAATAGGTAGTACTTATGGATAAATGTATTACTTCTATAGCAGAAGGCTTGATGAAAATCTCTTACAGAACGACAACATCGGTTAGCTTTAAAATGATATGGTTATATGCTTGGTCATTTTAAACATTGTGAGATCTGCAATACCAAAGCTGTTCCAGTGATACATTTGCTACAAAATTAATAAGAAATATTATGAAATTATATTAAAAGCTATTTCAAAAATTTGATAAATTAAAAATCCTGAATATTTCTAAACGGTTAGTTATATATATAGCAAATATTATTCTTTTTGTTTTCATTGGTTATATACTTAGTATATATATAATTTTTAATTGATTTTATAAAATAGGTAGTACTTATGGATAAATGTATTACTTCTATAGCAGAAGGCTTGATGAAAATCTCTTACAGAACGACAACATCGGTTTGCTTTAAAATGATTTTTGTATATGCTTGGTAATTTTAAAGATTGTGAGGTCTGCAATATCTAAGCTGTTCCAGTGATACATTTGCTACAAAATTAATAAGAAATATTATGAAATTATATTAAAAGCTATTTCAAAAATTTGATAAATTAAAAATCCTGAATATTTCTAAACGGTTAGTTATATATATAGCAAATATTATTCTTTTTGTTTTCATTGGTTATATACTTAGTATATATATAATTTTTAATTGATTTTATAAAATAGGTAGTACTTATGGATAAATGTATTACTTCTATAGCAGAAGGCTCTATGAAAATCTCTTACACAACGACAACATCAGTTAGCTTTAAAATGATTTTTGTATATGCTTGGTCATTTTAAACATTGTGAGGTCTGCAATATCAAATCTTTTCCAGTGATACATTTGCTACAAAATTAATAAGAAATATTATGAAATTATATTAAAAGCTATTTCATTAATTTGTAAAATTAAAAATCCTGAATATATCTAATCGGTTAGATATATAATTTTTAATTGATTCTATAAAGTAGGTAGTACTTATGGATAAATGTATTACTTCTATAGCAGAAGGCTTGAGGAAAATCTCTTACAGAACAACAACAATGGTTAGCTTTAAAATGATTTTTGTATATGCTTGGTAATTTTAAAGACTGTGAGGTCTGCAATAACAAAGCTGTTACAGAGATACATTTGCTACAAAATTAATAAGAAATATTATGAAATTATATTAAAAGCTATTTCAAAAATTTGATAAATTAAAAATCCTGAATATTTCTAAACGGTTAGTTATATATATAGCAAATATTATTCTTTTTGTTTTCATTGGTTATATACTTAGTAAATATATAATTTTTAATTGATTTTATAAAATAGGTAGTACTTATGGATAAATGTATTACTTCTATAGCAAAAGGCTTGATGAAAATCTCTTACAGAACGACAACATCGGTTAGCTTTAAAATGATATTGTTATATGCTTGGTCATTTTAAACATTGTGAGATCTGCAATACCAAAGCTGTTCCAGTGATACATTTGCTACAAAATTAATAAGAAATATTATGAAATTATATTAAAAGCTATTTCAAAAATTTGATAAATTAAAAATCCTGAATATTTCTAAATGGTTAGTTATATATATAGCAAATATTATTCTTTTTGTTTTCATTGGTTATATACTTAGTATATATATAATTTTTAATTGATTTTATAAAATAGGTAGTACTTATGGATAAATGTATTACTTCTATAGCAGAAGGCTTGATGAAAATCTCTTACAGAACGACAACATCGGTTTGCTTTAAAATGATTTTTGTATATGCTTGGTAATTTTAAAGATTGTGAGGTCTGCAATATCAAATCTTTTCCAGTGATACATTTGCTACAAAATTAATAAGAAATATTATGAAATTATATAAAAAGCTATTTCATTAATTTGTAAAATTAAAAATCCTGAATATATCTAATCGGTTAGTTATATATTTAGCAAATATTATTCTTTTTGTTTTCATTGGTTATATACTTAGTAGATATATAATTTTTAATTGATTATATAAAGTAGGTAGTACTTATGGATAAATGTATTACTTCTATAGCAGAAGGCTTGATGAAAATCACTTACAGAATGACAACATCAGTTAGCTTTAAAATGATATTGTTATATGCTTGGTCATTTTAAACATTGTGAGGTCTGCAATACCAAAGCTGTTCCAGTGATACATTTGCTACAAAATTAATAAGAAATATTATGAAATTATATTAAAAGCTATTACATTATTTTGTAAAATTAAAAATCCTGAATATATCTAATCGGTTAGATATATAATTTTTAATTGATTCTATAAAATAGGTACTACTTATGGATAAATGTATTACTTCTATAGCAGAAGGCTTGAGGAAAATCTCTTACAGAATGACAACATCGGTTAGCATTAAAATGATTTTGTTATATACTTGGTAATTTTAAAGATTGTGAGGTCTGCAATATCAAAGCTGATCCAGTGATACATTTGCTACAAAATTAATAAGAAATATCATGAAATTATATTAAAAGCTATTTCATTATTTTGTAAAATTAAAAATCCTGAATATTTCTAATCGGTTAGTTATATATACAGAAAATATAATTTTAACTGTTTTCATTGGTTATATACTTAATTATATAAATGATTTTTAATTGATTCTATAAAGTAGGTAGTACTTATGGATAAATGTATTACTTCTATAGCAGAAGGCTTGAGGAAAATCTCTTACAGAACAACAACAATGGTTAGCTTTAAAATGATTTTTGTATATGCTTGGTAATTTTAAAGATTGTGAGGTCTGCAATACCAAAGCTGTTACAGAGATACATTTGCTACAAAATTAATAAGAAATATTATGAAATTATATTAAAAGCTATTTCAAAAATTTGATAAATTAAAAATCCTGAATATTTCTAAACGGTTAGTTATATATATAGCAAATATTATTCTTTTTGTTTTCATTGGTTATATACTTAGTATATATATAATTTTTAATTGATTTTATAAAATAGGTAGTACTTATGGATAAATGTATTACTTCTATAGCAGAAGGCTTGATGAAAATCTCTTACAGAACGACAACATCGGTTTGCTTTAAAATGATTTTTGTATATGCTTGGTAATTTTAAAGATTGTGAGGTCTGCAATACCAAAGCTGTTCCAGTGATACATTTGCTACAAAATTAATAAGAAATATTATGAAATTATATTAGAAGCTATTACATTATTTTGTAAAATTATAAATCCTGAATATTTCTAATCGGTTAGTTATATATATATAGCAAATATTATTTTTTCTGTTTTCATTGGTTATATACTTAATTATATATATGATTTTTAATTAATTATATAAAGTAGGTAGTACTTATGGATAAATGTATTACTTCTATAGCAGAAGGCTTGATGAAAATTTCTTACAGAACGACAACATCGGTTAGCTTTAAAATGATTTTTGAATATGCATGGTAATTTTAACGATTGTGAGGTCTGCAATATCAAAGCTGATCCAGTGATACATTTGCTACAAAATTAATAAGAAAAATCATGAAATTATATTAAAAGCTATTTCATTATTTTGTAAAATTAAAAATCCTGAATATTTCTAATCGGTTAGTTATATATACAGAAAATATTATTTTAACTGTTTTCATTGGTTATATACTTAATTATATAAATGATTTTTAATTGATTCTATAAAGTAGGTAGTACTTATGGATAAATGTATTACTTCTATAGCAGAAGGCTTGAGGAAAATCTCTTACAGAACAACAACAACGGTTAGCTTTAAAATGATTTTTGTATATGCTTGGTAATTTTAAAGATTGTGAGGTCTGCAATACCAAAGCTGTTCCAGAGATACATTTGCTACAATATTAATAAGAAATATTATGAAATTATATTAAAAGCTATTTCAAAAATTTGATAAATTAAAAATCCTGAATATTTCTAAACGGTTAGTTATATATATAGCAAATATTATTCTTTTTGTTTTCATTGGTTATATACTTAGTATATATATAATTTTTAATTGATTTTATAAAATAGGTAGTACTTATGGATAAATGTATTACTTCTATAGCAGAAGGCTTGATGAAAATTTCTTACAGAACGACAACATCGGTTAGCTTTAAAATGATTTTTGAATATGCATGGTAATTTTAACGATTGTGAGGTCTGCAATATCAAAGCTGATCCAGTGATACATTTGCTACAAAATTAATAAGAAATATTATGAAATTATATTAAAAGATATTTCATTAATTTGTAAAATTAAAAATCCTGAATATTTCTAAACGGTTAGTTATATATTTAGCAAATATTATTCTTTTTGTTTTCATTGGTTATATACTTAGTAGATATATAATTTTTAATTGATTATATAAAGTAGGTAGTACTTATGGATAAATGTATTACTTCTATAGCAGAAGGCTTGATGAAAATCACTTACAGAATGACAACATCAGTTAGCTTTAAAATGATATTGTTATATGCTTGGTCATTTTAAACATTGTGAGGTCTGCAATACCAAAGCTGTTCCAGTGATACATTTGCTACAAAATTAATAAGAAATATTATGAAATTATATTAAAAGCTATTTCAAAAATTTGATAAATTAAAAATCCTGAATATTTCTAAACGGTTAGTTATATATATAGCAAATATTATTCTTTTTGTTTTCATTGGTTATATACTTAGTAAATATATAATTTTTAATTGATTTTATAAAATAGGTAGTACTTATGGATAAATGTATTACTTCTATAGCAAAAGGCTTGATGAAAATCTCTTACAGAACGACAACATCGGTTAGCTTTAAAATGATATTGTTATATGCTTGGTCATTTTAAACATTGTGAGATCTGCAATACCAAAGCTGTTCCAGTGATACATTTGCTACAAAATTAATAAGAAATATTATGAAATTATATTAAAAGCTATTTCAAAAATTTGATAAATTAAAAATCCTGAATATTTCTAAATGGTTAGTTATATATATAGCAAATATTATTCTTTTTGTTTTCATTGGTTATATAATTAGTATATATATAATTTTTAATTGATTTTATAAAATAGGTAGTACTTATGGATAAATGTATTACTTTTATAGCAGAAGGCTTGATGAAAATCTCTTACAGAACGACAACATCGGTTTGCTTTAAAATGATTTTTGTATATGCTTGGTAATTTTAAAGATTGTGAGGTCTGCAATATCAAAGCTGTTCCAGTGATACATTTGCTACAAAATTAATAAGAAATATTATGAAATAATATTAAAAGCTATTTCAAAAATTTGATAATTTAAAAATCCTGAATATTTCTAAACGGTTAGTTATATATTTAGCAAATATTATTCTTTTTGTTTTCATTGGTTATATACTTAGTAGATATATAATTTTTAATTGATTATATAAAGTAGGTAGTACTTATGGATAAATGTATTACTTCTATAGCAGAAGGCTTGATGAAAATCACTTACAGAATGACAACATCAGTTAGCTTTAAAATGATATTGTTATATGCTTGGTCATTTTAAACATTGTGAGGTCTGCAATACCAAAGCTGTTCCAGTGATACATTTGCTACAAAATTAATAAGAAATATTATGAAATTATATTAAAAGCTATTACATTATTTTGTAAAATTAAAAATCCTGAATATATCTAATCGGTTAGATATATAATTTTTAATTGATTCTATAAAATAGGTACTACTTATGGATAAATGTATTACTTCTATAGCAGAAGGCTTGATGAAAATTTCTTACAGAACGACAACATCGGTTAGCTTTAAAATGATTTTTGAATATGCATGGTAATTTTAACGATTGTGAGGTCTGCAATATCAAAGCTGATCCAGTGATACATTTGCTACAAAATTAATAAGAAAAATCATGAAATTATATTAAAAGCTATTTCATTATTTTGTAAAATTAAAAATCCTGAATATTTCTAATCGGTTAGTTATATATACAGAAAATATTATTTTAACTGTTTTCATTGGTTATATACTTAATTATATAAATGATTTTTAATTGATTCTATAAAGTAGGTAGTACTTATGGATAAATGTATTACTTCTATAGCAGAAGGCTTGAGGAAAATCTCTTACAGAACAACAACAACGGTTAGCTTTAAAATGATTTTTGTATATGCTTGGTAATTTTAAAGATTGTGAGGTCTGCAATACCAAAGCTGTTCCAGAGATACATTTGCTACAATATTAATAAGAAATATTATGAAATTATATTAAAAGCTATTTCAAAAATTTGATAAATTAAAAATCCTGAATATTTCTAAACGGTTAGTTATATATATAGCAAATATTATTCTTTTTGTTTTCATTGGTTATATACTTAGTATATATATAATTTTCAATTGATTTTATAAAATAGGTAGTACTTATGGATAAATGTATTACTTCAATAGCAGAAGGCTCTATGAAAATCTCTTACACAACGACAACATCAGTTAGCTTTAAAATGATATTGTTATATGCTTGGTCATTTTAAACATTGTGAGGTCTGCAATACCAAAGCTGTTCCAGTGATACATTTGCTACAAAATTAATAAGAAATATTATGAAATTATATTAAAAGCTATTACATTATTTTGTAAAATTAAAAATCCTGAATATATCTAATCGGTTAGATATATAATTTTTAATTGATTCTATAAAATAGGTACTACTTATGGATAAATGTATTACTTCTATAGCAGAAGGCTTGAGGAAAATCTCTTACAGAATGACAACATCGGTTAGCATTAAAATGATTTTGTTATATACTTGGTAATTTTAAAGATTGTGAGGTCTGCAATATCAAAGCTGATCCAGTGATACATTTGCTACAAAATTAATAAGAAATATCATGAAATTATATTAAAAGCTATTTCATTATTTTGTAAAATTAAAAATCCTGAATATTTCTAATCGGTTAGTTATATATACAGAAAATATAATTTTAACTGTTTTCATTGGTTATATACTTAATTATATAAATGATTTTTAATTGATTCTATAAAGTAGGTAGTACTTATGGATAAATGTATTACTTCTATAGCAGAAGGCTTGAGGAAAATCTCTTACAGAACAACAACAATGGTTAGCTTTAAAATGATTTTTGTATATGCTTGGTAATTTTAAAGATTGTGAGGTCTGCAATACCAAAGCTGTTACAGAGATACATTTGCTACAAAATTAATAAGAAATATTATGAAATTATATTAAAAGCTATTTCAAAAATTTGATAAATTAAAAATCCTGAATATTTCTAAACGGTTAGTTATGTATATAGCAAATATTATTAATTTTGTTTTCATTGGTTATATACTTAGTAAATATATAATTGTTAATTGATTTTATAAAATAGGTAGTACTTATGGATAAATGTATTACTTCTATAGCAGAAGGCTTGATGAAAATCTCTTACAGAACGACAACATCGGTTAGCTTTTAAATGATATTGTTATATGCTTGGTCATTTTAAACATTGTGAGATCTGCAATACCAAAGCTGTTCCAGTGATACATTTGCTACAAAATTAATAAGAAATATTATGAAATTATATTAAAAGCTATTTCAAAAATTTGATAAATTAAAAATCCTGAATATTTCTAAACGGTTAGTTATATATATAGCAAATATTATTCTTTTTGTTTTCATTGGTTATATACTTAGTATATATATAATTTTTAATTGATTTTATAAAATAGGTAGTACTTATGGATAAATGTATTACTTCTATAGCAGAAGGCTTGATGAAAATCTCTTACAGAACGACAACATCGGTTTGCTTTAAAATGATTTTTGTATATGCTTGGTAATTTTAAAGATTGTGAGGTCTGCAATACCAAAGCTGTTCCAGTGATACATTTGCTACAAAATTAATAAGAAATATTATGAAATTATATTAGAAGCTATTACATTATTTTGTAAAATTATAAATCCTGAATATTTCTAATCGGTTAGTTATATATATATAGCAAATATTATTTTTTCTGTTTTCATTGGTTATATACTTAATTATATATATGATTTTTAATTAATTATATAAAGTAGGTAGTACTTATGGATAAATGTATTACTTCTATAGCAGAAGGCTTGATGAAAATTTCTTACAGAACGACAACATCGGTTAGCTTTAAAATGATTTTTGAATATGCATGGTAATTTTAACGATTGTGAGGTCTGCAATATCAAAGCTGATCCAGTGATACATTTGCTACAAAATTAATAAGAAAAATCATGAAATTATATTAAAAGCTATTTCATTATTTTGTAAAATTAAAAATCCTGAATATTTCTAATCGGTTAGTTATATATACAGAAAATATTATTTTAACTGTTTTCATTGGTTATATACTTAATTATATAAATGATTTTTAATTGATTCTATAAAGTAGGTAGTACTTATGGATAAATGTATTACTTCTATAGCAGAAGGCTTGAGGAAAATCTCTTACAGAACAACAACAACGGTTAGCTTTAAAATGATTTTTGTATATGCTTGGTAATTTTAAAGATTGTGAGGTCTGCAATACCAAAGCTGTTCCAGAGATACATTTGCTACAATATTAATAAGAAATATTATGAAATTATATTAAAAGCTATTTCAAAAATTTGATAAATTAAAAATCCTGAATATTTCTAAACGGTTAGTTATATATATAGCAAATATTATTCTTTTTGTTTTCATTGGTTATATACTTAGTATATATATAATTTTCAATTGATTTTATAAAATAGGTAGTACTTATGGATAAATGTATTACTTCAATAGCAGAAGGCTCTATGAAAATCTCTTACACAACGACAACATCAGTTAGCTTTAAAATGATATTGTTATATGCTTGGTCATTTTAAACATTGTGAGGTCTGCAATACCAAAGCTGTTCCAGTGATACATTTGCTACAAAATTAATAAGAAATATTATGAAATTATATTAAAAGCTATTACATTATTTTGTAAAATTAAAAATCCTGAATATATCTAATCGGTTAGATATATAATTTTTAATTGATTCTATAAAATAGGTACTACTTATGGATAAATGTATTACTTCTATAGCAGAAGGCTTGAGGAAAATCTCTTACAGAATGACAACATCGGTTAGCATTAAAATGATTTTGTTATATACTTGGTAATTTTAAAGATTGTGAGGTCTGCAATATCAAAGCTGATCCAGTGATACATTTGCTACAAAATTAATAAGAAATATCATGAAATTATATTAAAAGCTATTTCATTATTTTGTAAAATTAAAAATCCTGAATATTTCTAATCGGTTAGTTATATATACAGAAAATATAATTTTAACTGTTTTCATTGGTTATATACTTAATTATATAAATGATTTT
Source organism: Tuberolachnus salignus (assembly GCA_956483605.1). NCBI lineage: Eukaryota > Metazoa > Arthropoda > Insecta > Hemiptera > Aphididae > Tuberolachnus > Tuberolachnus salignus. The sequence continues at coordinate 9,319,809 of OY101431.1, read as the reverse complement.
TAATTGATGCTATAAAGTAGGTAGTACTTATGGATAAATGTATTACTTCTATAGCAGAAGGCTTGAGGAAAATCTCTTACAGAACAACAACAATGGTTAGCTTTAAAATGATTTTTGTATATGCTTGGTAATTTTAAAGATTGTGAGGTCTGCAATACCAAAGCTGTTACAGAGATACATTTGCTACAAAATTAATAAGAAATATTATGAAATTATATTAAAAGCTATTTCAAAAATTTGATAAATTAAAAATCCTGAATATTTCTAAACGGTTAGTTATGTATATAGCAAATATTATTAATTTTGTTTTCATTGGTTATATACTTAGTAAATATATAATTGTTAATTGATTTTATAAAATAGGTAGTACTTATGGATAAATGTATTACTTCTATAGCAGAAGGCTTGATGAAAATCTCTTACAGAACGACAACATCGGTTAGCTTTTAAATGATATTGTTATATGCTTGGTCATTTTAAACATTGTGAGATCTGCAATACCAAAGCTGTTCCAGTGATACATTTGCTACAAAATTAATAAGAAATATTATGAAATTATATTAAAAGCTATTTCAAAAATTTGATAAATTAAAAATCCTGAATATTTCTAAACGGTTAGTTATATATATAGCAAATATTATTCTTTTTGTTTTCATTGGTTATATACTTAGTATATATATAATTTTTAATTGATTTTATAAAATAGGTAGTACTTATGGATAAATGTATTACTTCTATAGCAGAAGGCTTGATGAAAATCTCTTACAGAACGACAACATCGGTTTGCTTTAAAATGATTTTTGTATATGCTTGGTAATTTTAAAGATTGTGAGGTCTGCAATATCTAAGCTGTTCCAGTGATACATTTGCTACAAAATTAATAAGAAATATTATGAAATTATATTAAAAGCTATTTCAAAAATTTGATAAATTAAAAATCCTGAATATTTCTAAACGGTTAGTTATATATATAGCAAATATTATTCTTTTTGTTTTCATTGGTTATATACTTAGTATATATATAATTTTTAATTGATTTTATAAAATAGGTAGTACTTATGGATAAATGTATTACTTCTATAGCAGAAGGCTCTATGAAAATCTCTTACACAACGACAACATCAGTTAGCTTTAAAATGATTTTTGTATATGCTTGGTCATTTTAAACATTGTGAGGTCTGCAATATCAAATCTTTTCCAGTGATACATTTGCTACAAAATTAATAAGAAATATTATGAAATTATATTAAAAGCTATTTCATTAATTTGTAAAATTAAAAATCCTGAATATATCTAATCGGTTAGATATATAATTTTTAATTGATTCTATAAAGTAGGTAGTACTTATGGATAAATGTATTACTTCTATAGCAGAAGGCTTGAGGAAAATCTCTTACAGAACAACAACAATGGTTAGCTTTAAAATGATTTTTGTATATGCTTGGTAATTTTAAAGACTGTGAGGTCTGCAATAACAAAGCTGTTACAGAGATACATTTGCTACAAAATTAATAAGAAATATTATGAAATTATATTAAAAGCTATTTCAAAAATTTGATAAATTAAAAATCCTGAATATTTCTAAACGGTTAGTTATATATATAGCAAATATTATTCTTTTTGTTTTCATTGGTTATATACTTAGTAAATATATAATTTTTAATTGATTTTATAAAATAGGTAGTACTTATGGATAAATGTATTACTTCTATAGCAAAAGGCTTGATGAAAATCTCTTACAGAACGACAACATCGGTTAGCTTTAAAATGATATTGTTATATGCTTGGTCATTTTAAACATTGTGAGATCTGCAATACCAAAGCTGTTCCAGTGATACATTTGCTACAAAATTAATAAGAAATATTATGAAATTATATTAAAAGCTATTTCAAAAATTTGATAAATTAAAAATCCTGAATATTTCTAAATGGTTAGTTATATATATAGCAAATATTATTCTTTTTGTTTTCATTGGTTATATACTTAGTATATATATAATTTTTAATTGATTTTATAAAATAGGTAGTACTTATGGATAAATGTATTACTTCTATAGCAGAAGGCTTGATGAAAATCTCTTACAGAACGACAACATCGGTTTGCTTTAAAATGATTTTTGTATATGCTTGGTAATTTTAAAGATTGTGAGGTCTGCAATATCAAATCTTTTCCAGTGATACATTTGCTACAAAATTAATAAGAAATATTATGAAATTATATAAAAAGCTATTTCATTAATTTGTAAAATTAAAAATCCTGAATATATCTAATCGGTTAGTTATATATTTAGCAAATATTATTCTTTTTGTTTTCATTGGTTATATACTTAGTAGATATATAATTTTTAATTGATTATATAAAGTAGGTAGTACTTATGGATAAATGTATTACTTCTATAGCAGAAGGCTTGATGAAAATCACTTACAGAATGACAACATCAGTTAGCTTTAAAATGATATTGTTATATGCTTGGTCATTTTAAACATTGTGAGGTCTGCAATACCAAAGCTGTTCCAGTGATACATTTGCTACAAAATTAATAAGAAATATTATGAAATTATATTAAAAGCTATTACATTATTTTGTAAAATTAAAAATCCTGAATATATCTAATCGGTTAGATATATAATTTTTAATTGATTCTATAAAATAGGTACTACTTATGGATAAATGTATTACTTCTATAGCAGAAGGCTTGAGGAAAATCTCTTACAGAATGACAACATCGGTTAGCATTAAAATGATTTTGTTATATACTTGGTAATTTTAAAGATTGTGAGGTCTGCAATATCAAAGCTGATCCAGTGATACATTTGCTACAAAATTAATAAGAAATATCATGAAATTATATTAAAAGCTATTTCATTATTTTGTAAAATTAAAAATCCTGAATATTTCTAATCGGTTAGTTATATATACAGAAAATATAATTTTAACTGTTTTCATTGGTTATATACTTAATTATATAAATGATTTTTAATTGATTCTATAAAGTAGGTAGTACTTATGGATAAATGTATTACTTCTATAGCAGAAGGCTTGAGGAAAATCTCTTACAGAACAACAACAATGGTTAGCTTTAAAATGATTTTTGTATATGCTTGGTAATTTTAAAGATTGTGAGGTCTGCAATACCAAAGCTGTTACAGAGATACATTTGCTACAAAATTAATAAGAAATATTATGAAATTATATTAAAAGCTATTTCAAAAATTTGATAAATTAAAAATCCTGAATATTTCTAAACGGTTAGTTATATATATAGCAAATATTATTAATTTTGTTTTCATTGGTTATATACTTAGTAAATATATAATTTTTAATTGATTTTATAAAATAGGTAGTACTTATGGATAAATGTATTACTTCTATAGCAGAAGGCTTGATGAAAATCTCTTACAGAACGACAACATCGGTTAGCTTTAAAATGATATGGTTATATGCTTGGTCATTTTAAACATTGTGAGATCTGCAATACCAAAGCTGTTCCAGTGATACATTTGCTACAAAATTAATAAGAAATATTATGAAATTATATTAAAAGCTATTTCAAAAATTTGATAAATTAAAAATCCTGAATATTTCTAAACGGTTAGTTATATATATAGCAAATATTATTCTTTTTGTTTTCATTGGTTATATACTTAGTATATATATAATTTTTAATTGATTTTATAAAATAGGTAGTACTTATGGATAAATGTATTACTTCTATAGCAGAAGGCTTGATGAAAATTTCTTACAGAACGACAACATCGGTTAGCTTTAAAATGATTTTTGAATATGCATGGTAATTTTAACGATTGTGAGGTCTGCAATATCAAAGCTGATCCAGTGATACATTTGCTACAAAATTAATAAGAAATATTATGAAATTATATTAAAAGATATTTCATTAATTTGTAAAATTAAAAATCCTGAATATTTCTAAACGGTTAGTTATATATTTAGCAAATATTATTCTTTTTGTTTTCATTGGTTATATACTTAGTAGATATATAATTTTTAATTGATTATATAAAGTAGGTAGTACTTATGGATAAATGTATTACTTCTATAGCAGAAGGCTTGATGAAAATCACTTACAGAATGACAACATCAGTTAGCTTTAAAATGATATTGTTATATGCTTGGTCATTTTAAACATTGTGAGGTCTGCAATACCAAAGCTGTTCCAGTGATACATTTGCTACAAAATTAATAAGAAATATTATGAAATTATATTAAAAGCTATTTCAAAAATTTGATAAATTAAAAATCCTGAATATTTCTAAACGGTTAGTTATATATATAGCAAATATTATTCTTTTTGTTTTCATTGGTTATATACTTAGTAAATATATAATTTTTAATTGATTTTATAAAATAGGTAGTACTTATGGATAAATGTATTACTTCTATAGCAAAAGGCTTGATGAAAATCTCTTACAGAACGACAACATCGGTTAGCTTTAAAATGATATTGTTATATGCTTGGTCATTTTAAACATTGTGAGATCTGCAATACCAAAGCTGTTCCAGTGATACATTTGCTACAAAATTAATAAGAAATATTATGAAATTATATTAAAAGCTATTTCAAAAATTTGATAAATTAAAAATCCTGAATATTTCTAAATGGTTAGTTATATATATAGCAAATATTATTCTTTTTGTTTTCATTGGTTATATAATTAGTATATATATAATTTTTAATTGATTTTATAAAATAGGTAGTACTTATGGATAAATGTATTACTTTTATAGCAGAAGGCTTGATGAAAATCTCTTACAGAACGACAACATCGGTTTGCTTTAAAATGATTTTTGTATATGCTTGGTAATTTTAAAGATTGTGAGGTCTGCAATATCAAAGCTGTTCCAGTGATACATTTGCTACAAAATTAATAAGAAATATTATGAAATAATATTAAAAGCTATTTCAAAAATTTGATAATTTAAAAATCCTGAATATTTCTAAACGGTTAGTTATATATTTAGCAAATATTATTCTTTTTGTTTTCATTGGTTATATACTTAGTAGATATATAATTTTTAATTGATTATATAAAGTAGGTAGTACTTATGGATAAATGTATTACTTCTATAGCAGAAGGCTTGATGAAAATCACTTACAGAATGACAACATCAGTTAGCTTTAAAATGATATTGTTATATGCTTGGTCATTTTAAACATTGTGAGGTCTGCAATACCAAAGCTGTTCCAGTGATACATTTGCTACAAAATTAATAAGAAATATTATGAAATTATATTAGAAGCTATTACATTATTTTGTAAAATTATAAATCCTGAATATTTCTAATCGGTTAGTTATATATATATAGCAAATATTATTTTTTCTGTTTTCATTGGTTATATACTTAATTATATATATGATTTTTAATTAATTATATAAAGTAGGTAGTACTTATGGATAAATGTATTACTTCTATAGCAGAAGGCTTGATGAAAATTTCTTACAGAACGACAACATCGGTTAGCTTTAAAATGATTTTTGAATATGCATGGTAATTTTAACGATTGTGAGGTCTGCAATATCAAAGCTGATCCAGTGATACATTTGCTACAAAATTAATAAGAAAAATCATGAAATTATATTAAAAGCTATTTCATTATTTTGTAAAATTAAAAATCCTGAATATTTCTAATCGGTTAGTTATATATACAGAAAATATTATTTTAACTGTTTTCATTGGTTATATACTTAATTATATAAATGATTTTTAATTGATTCTATAAAGTAGGTAGTACTTATGGATAAATGTATTACTTCTATAGCAGAAGGCTTGAGGAAAATCTCTTACAGAACAACAACAACGGTTAGCTTTAAAATGATTTTTGTATATGCTTGGTAATTTTAAAGATTGTGAGGTCTGCAATACCAAAGCTGTTCCAGAGATACATTTGCTACAATATTAATAAGAAATATTATGAAATTATATTAAAAGCTATTTCAAAAATTTGATAAATTAAAAATCCTGAATATTTCTAAACGGTTAGTTATATATATAGCAAATATTATTCTTTTTGTTTTCATTGGTTATATACTTAGTATATATATAATTTTCAATTGATTTTATAAAATAGGTAGTACTTATGGATAAATGTATTACTTCAATAGCAGAAGGCTCTATGAAAATCTCTTACACAACGACAACATCAGTTAGCTTTAAAATGATATTGTTATATGCTTGGTCATTTTAAACATTGTGAGGTCTGCAATACCAAAGCTGTTCCAGTGATACATTTGCTACAAAATTAATAAGAAATATTATGAAATTATATTAAAAGCTATTACATTATTTTGTAAAATTAAAAATCCTGAATATATCTAATCGGTTAGATATATAATTTTTAATTGATTCTATAAAATAGGTACTACTTATGGATAAATGTATTACTTCTATAGCAGAAGGCTTGAGGAAAATCTCTTACAGAATGACAACATCGGTTAGCATTAAAATGATTTTGTTATATACTTGGTAATTTTAAAGATTGTGAGGTCTGCAATATCAAAGCTGATCCAGTGATACATTTGCTACAAAATTAATAAGAAATATCATGAAATTATATTAAAAGCTATTTCATTATTTTGTAAAATTAAAAATCCTGAATATTTCTAATCGGTTAGTTATATATACAGAAAATATAATTTTAACTGTTTTCATTGGTTATATACTTAATTATATAAATGATTTTTAATTGATTCTATAAAGTAGGTAGTACTTATGGATAAATGTATTACTTCTATAGCAGAAGGCTTGAGGAAAATCTCTTACAGAACAACAACAATGGTTAGCTTTAAAATGATTTTTGTATATGCTTGGTAATTTTAAAGATTGTGAGGTCTGCAATACCAAAGCTGTTACAGAGATACATTTGCTACAAAATTAATAAGAAATATTATGAAATTATATTAAAAGCTATTTCAAAAATTTGATAAATTAAAAATCCTGAATATTTCTAAACGGTTAGTTATGTATATAGCAAATATTATTAATTTTGTTTTCATTGGTTATATACTTAGTAAATATATAATTGTTAATTGATTTTATAAAATAGGTAGTACTTATGGATAAATGTATTACTTCTATAGCAGAAGGCTTGATGAAAATCTCTTACAGAACGACAACATCGGTTAGCTTTTAAATGATATTGTTATATGCTTGGTCATTTTAAACATTGTGAGATCTGCAATACCAAAGCTGTTCCAGTGATACATTTGCTACAAAATTAATAAGAAATATTATGAAATTATATTAAAAGCTATTTCAAAAATTTGATAAATTAAAAATCCTGAATATTTCTAAACGGTTAGTTATATATATAGCAAATATTATTCTTTTTGTTTTCATTGGTTATATACTTAGTATATATATAATTTTTAATTGATTTTATAAAATAGGTAGTACTTATGGATAAATGTATTACTTCTATAGCAGAAGGCTTGATGAAAATCTCTTACAGAACGACAACATCGGTTTGCTTTAAAATGATTTTTGTATATGCTTGGTAATTTTAAAGATTGTGAGGTCTGCAATACCAAAGCTGTTCCAGTGATACATTTGCTACAAAATTAATAAGAAATATTATGAAATTATATTAGAAGCTATTACATTATTTTGTAAAATTATAAATCCTGAATATTTCTAATCGGTTAGTTATATATATATAGCAAATATTATTTTTTCTGTTTTCATTGGTTATATACTTAATTATATATATGATTTTTAATTAATTATATAAAGTAGGTAGTACTTATGGATAAATGTATTACTTCTATAGCAGAAGGCTTGATGAAAATTTCTTACAGAACGACAACATCGGTTAGCTTTAAAATGATTTTTGAATATGCATGGTAATTTTAACGATTGTGAGGTCTGCAATATCAAAGCTGATCCAGTGATACATTTGCTACAAAATTAATAAGAAAAATCATGAAATTATATTAAAAGCTATTTCATTATTTTGTAAAATTAAAAATCCTGAATATTTCTAATCGGTTAGTTATATATACAGAAAATATTATTTTAACTGTTTTCATTGGTTATATACTTAATTATATAAATGATTTTTAATTGATTCTATAAAGTAGGTAGTACTTATGGATAAATGTATTACTTCTATAGCAGAAGGCTTGAGGAAAATCTCTTACAGAACAACAACAACGGTTAGCTTTAAAATGATTTTTGTATATGCTTGGTAATTTTAAAGATTGTGAGGTCTGCAATACCAAAGCTGTTCCAGAGATACATTTGCTACAATATTAATAAGAAATATTATGAAATTATATTAAAAGCTATTTCAAAAATTTGATAAATTAAAAATCCTGAATATTTCTAAACGGTTAGTTATAAATATAGCAAATATTATTCTTTTTGTTTTCATTGGTTATATACTTAGTATATATATAATTTTTAATTGATTTTATAAAATAGGTAGTACTTATGGATAAATGTATTACTTCTATAGCAGAAGGCTTGATGAAAATTTCTTACAGAACGACAACATCGGTTAGCTTTAAAATGATTTTTGAATATGCATGGTAATTTTAACGATTGTGAGGTCTGCAATATCAAAGCTGATCCAGTGATACATTTGCTACAAAATTAATAAGAAATATTATGAAATTATATTAAAAGATATTTCATTAATTTGTAAAATTAAAAATCCTGAATATTTCTAAACGGTTAGTTATATATTTAGCAAATATTATTCTTTTTGTTTTCATTGGTTATATACTTAGTAGATATATAATTTTTAATTGATTATATAAAGTAGGTAGTACTTATGGATAAATGTATTACTTCTATAGCAGAAGGCTTGATGAAAATCACTTACAGAATGACAACATCAGTTAGCTTTAAAATGATATTGTTATATGCTTGGTCATTTTAAACATTGTGAGGTCTGCAATACCAAAGCTGTTCCAGTGATACATTTGCTACAAAATTAATAAGAAATATTATGAAATTATATTAAAAGCTATTTCAAAAATTTGATAAATTAAAAATCCTGAATATTTCTAAACGGTTAGTTATATATATAGCAAATATTATTCTTTTTGTTTTCATTGGTTATATACTTAGTAAATATATAATTTTTAATTGATTTTATAAAATAGGTAGTACTTATGGATAAATGTATTACTTCTATAGCAAAAGGCTTGATGAAAATCTCTTACAGAACGACAACATCGGTTAGCTTTAAAATGATATTGTTATATGCTTGGTCATTTTAAACATTGTGAGATCTGCAATACCAAAGCTGTTCCAGTGATACATTTGCTACAAAATTAATAAGAAATATTATGAAATTATATTAAAAGCTATTTCAAAAATTTGATAAATTAAAAATCCTGAATATTTCTAAATGGTTAGTTATATATATAGCAAATATTATTCTTTTTGTTTTCATTGGTTATATAATTAGTATATATATAATTTTTAATTGATTTTATAAAATAGGTAGTACTTATGGATAAATGTATTACTTTTATAGCAGAAGGCTTGATGAAAATCTCTTACAGAACGACAACATCGGTTTGCTTTAAAATGATTTTTGTATATGCTTGGTAATTTTAAAGATTGTGAGGTCTGCAATATCAAAGCTGTTCCAGTGATACATTTGCTACAAAATTAATAAGAAATATTATGAAATAATATTAAAAGCTATTTCAAAAATTTGATAATTTAAAAATCCTGAATATTTCTAAACGGTTAGTTATATATTTAGCAAATATTATTCTTTTTGTTTTCATTGGTTATATACTTAGTAGATATATAATTTTTAATTGATTATATAAAGTAGGTAGTACTTATGGATAAATGTATTACTTCTATAGCAGAAGGCTTGATGAAAATCACTTACAGAATGACAACATCAGTTAGCTTTAAAATGATATTGTTATATGCTTGGTCATTTTAAACATTGTGAGGTCTGCAATACCAAAGCTGTTCCAGTGATACATTTGCTACAAAATTAATAAGAAATATTATGAAATTATATTAAAAGCTATTACATTATTTTGTAAAATTAAAAATCCTGAATATATCTAATCGGTTAGATATATAATTTTTAATTGATTCTATAAAATAGGTACTACTTATGGATAAATGTATTACTTCTATAGCAGAAGGCTTGATGAAAATTTCTTACAGAACGACAACATCGGTTAGCTTTAAAATGATTTTTGAATATGCATGGTAATTTTAACGATTGTGAGGTCTGCAATATCAAAGCTGATCCAGTGATACATTTGCTACAAAATTAATAAGAAAAATCATGAAATTATATTAAAAGCTATTTCATTATTTTGTAAAATTAAAAATCCTGAATATTTCTAATCGGTTAGTTATATATACAGAAAATATTATTTTAACTGTTTTCATTGGTTATATACTTAATTATATAAATGATTTTTAATTGATTCTATAAAGTAGGTAGTACTTATGGATAAATGTATTACTTCTATAGCAGAAGGCTTGAGGAAAATCTCTTACAGAACAACAACAACGGTTAGCTTTAAAATGATTTTTGTATATGCTTGGTAATTTTAAAGATTGTGAGGTCTGCAATACCAAAGCTGTTCCAGAGATACATTTGCTACAATATTAATAAGAAATATTATGAAATTATATTAAAAGCTATTTCAAAAATTTGATAAATTAAAAATCCTGAATATTTCTAAACGGTTAGTTATATATATAGCAAATATTATTCTTTTTGTTTTCATTGGTTATATACTTAGTATATATATAATTTTCAATTGATTTTATAAAATAGGTAGTACTTATGGATAAATGTATTACTTCAATAGCAGAAGGCTCTATGAAAATCTCTTACACAACGACAACATCAGTTAGCTTTAAAATGATATTGTTATATGCTTGGTCATTTTAAACATTGTGAGGTCTGCAATACCAAAGCTGTTCCAGTGATACATTTGCTACAAAATTAATAAGAAATATTATGAAATTATATTAAAAGCTATTACATTATTTTGTAAAATTAAAAATCCTGAATATATCTAATCGGTTAGATATATAATTTTTAATTGATTCTATAAAATAGGTACTACTTATGGATAAATGTATTACTTCTATAGCAGAAGGCTTGAGGAAAATCTCTTACAGAATGACAACATCGGTTAGCATTAAAATGATTTTGTTATATACTTGGTAATTTTAAAGATTGTGAGGTCTGCAATATCAAAGCTGATCCAGTGATACATTTGCTACAAAATTAATAAGAAATATCATGAAATTATATTAAAAGCTATTTCATTATTTTGTAAAATTAAAAATCCTGAATATTTCTAATCGGTTAGTTATATATACAGAAAATATAATTTTAACTGTTTTCATTGGTTATATACTTAATTATATAAATGATTTTTAATTGATTCTATAAAGTAGGTAGTACTTATGGATAAATGTATTACTTCTATAGCAGAAGGCTTGAGGAAAATCTCTTACAGAACAACAACAATGGTTAGCTTTAAAATGATTTTTGTATATGCTTGGTAATTTTAAAGATTGTGAGGTCTGCAATACCAAAGCTGTTACAGAGATACATTTGCTACAAAATTAATAAGAAATATTATGAAATTATATTAAAAGCTATTTCAAAAATTTGATAAATTAAAAATCCTGAATATTTCTAAACGGTTAGTTATGTATATAGCAAATATTATTAATTTTGTTTTCATTGGTTATATACTTAGTAAATATATAATTGTTAATTGATTTTATAAAATAGGTAGTACTTATGGATAAATGTATTACTTCTATAGCAGAAGGCTTGATGAAAATCTCTTACAGAACGACAACATCGGTTAGCTTTTAAATGATATTGTTATATGCTTGGTCATTTTAAACATTGTGAGATCTGCAATACCAAAGCTGTTCCAGTGATACATTTGCTACAAAATTAATAAGAAATATTATGAAATTATATTAAAAGCTATTTCAAAAATTTGATAAATTAAAAATCCTGAATATTTCTAAACGGTTAGTTATATATATAGCAAATATTATTCTTTTTGTTTTCATTGGTTATATACTTAGTATATATATAATTTTTAATTGATTTTATAAAATAGGTAGTACTTATGGATAAATGTATTACTTCTATAGCAGAAGGCTTGATGAAAATCTCTTACAGAACGACAACATCGGTTTGCTTTAAAATGATTTTTGTATATGCTTGGTAATTTTAAAGATTGTGAGGTCTGCAATACCAAAGCTGTTCCAGTGATACATTTGCTACAAAATTAATAAGAAATATTATGAAATTATATTAGAAGCTATTACATTATTTTGTAAAATTATAAATCCTGAATATTTCTAATCGGTTAGTTATATATATATAGCAAATATTATTTTTTCTGTTTTCATTGGTTATATACTTAATTATATATATGATTTTTAATTAATTATATAAAGTAGGTAGTACTTATGGATAAATGTATTACTTCTATAGCAGAAGGCTTGATGAAAATTTCTTACAGAACGACAACATCGGTTAGCTTTAAAATGATTTTTGAATATGCATGGTAATTTTAACGATTGTGAGGTCTGCAATATCAAAGCTGATCCAGTGATACATTTGCTACAAAATTAATAAGAAAAATCATGAAATTATATTAAAAGCTATTTCATTATTTTGTAAAATTAAAAATCCTGAATATTTCTAATCGGTTAGTTATATATACAGAAAATATTATTTTAACTGTTTTCATTGGTTATATACTTAATTATATAAATGATTTTTAATTGATTCTATAAAGTAGGTAGTACTTATGGATAAATGTATTACTTCTATAGCAGAAGGCTTGAGGAAAATCTCTTACAGAACAACAACAACGGTTAGCTTTAAAATGATTTTTGTATATGCTTGGTAATTTTAAAGATTGTGAGGTCTGCAATACCAAAGCTGTTCCAGAGATACATTTGCTACAATATTAATAAGAAATATTATGAAATTATATTAAAAGCTATTTCAAAAATTTGATAAATTAAAAATCCTGAATATTTCTAAACGGTTAGTTATATATATAGCAAATATTATTCTTTTTGTTTTCATTGGTTATATACTTAGTATATATATAATTTTCAATTGATTTTATAAAATAGGTAGTACTTATGGATAAATGTATTACTTCAATAGCAGAAGGCTCTATGAAAATCTCTTACACAACGACAACATCAGTTAGCTTTAAAATGATATTGTTATATGCTTGGTCATTTTAAACATTGTGAGGTCTGCAATACCAAAGCTGTTCCAGTGATACATTTGCTACAAAATTAATAAGAAATATTATGAAATTATATTAAAAGCTATTACATTATTTTGTAAAATTAAAAATCCTGAATATATCTAATCGGTTAGATATATAATTTTTAATTGATTCTATAAAATAGGTACTACTTATGGATAAATGTATTACTTCTATAGCAGAAGGCTTGAGGAAAATCTCTTACAGAATGACAACATCGGTTAGCATTAAAATGATTTTGTTATATACTTGGTAATTTTAAAGATTGTGAGGTCTGCAATATCAAAGCTGATCCAGTGATACATTTGCTACAAAATTAATAAGAAATATCATGAAATTATATTAAAAGCTATTTCATTATTTTGTAAAATTAAAAATCCTGAATATTTCTAATCGGTTAGTTATATATACAGAAAATATAATTTTAACTGTTTTCATTGGTTATATACTTAATTATATAAATGATTTTTAATTGATGCTATAAAGTAGGTAGTACTTATGGATAAATGTATTACTTCTATAGCAGAAGGCTTGAGGAAAATCTCTTACAGAACAACAACAATGGTTAGCTTTAAAATGATTTTTGTATATGCTTGGTAATTTTAAAGATTGTGAGGTCTGCAATACCAAAGCTGTTACAGAGATACATTTGCTACAAAATTAATAAGAAATATTATGAAATTATATTAAAAGCTATTTCAAAAATTTGATAAATTAAAAATCCTGAATATTTCTAAACGGTTAGTTATGTATATAGCAAATATTATTAATTTTGTTTTCATTGGTTATATACTTAGTAAATATATAATTGTTAATTGATTTTATAAAATAGGTAGTACTTATGGATAAATGTATTACTTCTATAGCAGAAGGCTTGATGAAAATCTCTTACAGAACGACAACATCGGTTAGCTTTTAAATGATATTGTTATATGCTTGGTCATTTTAAACATTGTGAGATCTGCAATACCAAAGCTGTTCCAGTGATACATTTGCTACAAAATTAATAAGAAATATTATGAAATTATATTAAAAGCTATTTCAAAAATTTGATAAATTAAAAATCCTGAATATTTCTAAACGGTTAGTTATATATATAGCAAATATTATTCTTTTTGTTTTCATTGGTTATATACTTAGTATATATATAATTTTTAATTGATTTTATAAAATAGGTAGTACTTATGGATAAATGTATTACTTCTATAGCAGAAGGCTTGATGAAAATCTCTTACAGAACGACAACATCGGTTTGCTTTAAAATGATTTTTGTATATGCTTGGTAATTTTAAAGATTGTGAGGTCTGCAATACCAAAGCTGTTCCAGTGATACATTTGCTACAAAATTAATAAGAAATATTATGAAATTATATTAGAAGCTATTACATTATTTTGTAAAATTATAAATCCTGAATATATCTAATCGGTTAGATATATAATTTTTAATTGATTCTATAAAATAGGTACTACTTATGGATAAATGTATTACTTCTATAGCAGAAGGCTTGAGGAAAATCTCTTACAGAATGACAACATCGGTTAGCATTAAAATGATTTTGTTATATACTTGGTAATTTTAAAGATTGTGAGGTCTGCAATATCAAAGCTGATCCAGTGATACATTTGCTACAAAATTAATAAGAAATATCATGAAATTATATTAAAAGCTATTTCATTATTTTGTAAAATTAAAAATCCTGAATATTTCTAATCGGTTAGTTATATATACAGAAAATATAATTTTAACTGTTTTCATTGGTTATATACTTAATTATATAAATGATTTTTAATTGATTCTATAAAGTAGGTAGTACTTATGGATAAATGTATTACTTCTATAGCAGAAGGCTTGAGGAAAATCTCTTACAGAACAACAACAATGGTTAGCTTTAAAATGATTTTTGTATATGCTTGGTAATTTTAAAGATTGTGAGGTCTGCAATACCAAAGCTGTTACAGAGATACATTTGCTACAAAATTAATAAGAAATATTATGAAATTATATTAAAAGCTATTTCAAAAATTTGATAAATTAAAAATCCTGAATATTTCTAAACGGTTAGTTATGTATATAGCAAATATTATTAATTTTGTTTTCATTGGTTATATACTTAGTAAATATATAATTGTTAATTGATTTTATAAAATAGGTAGTACTTATGGATAAATGTATTACTTCTATAGCAGAAGGCTTGATGAAAATCTCTTACAGAACGACAACATCGGTTAGCTTTTAAATGATATTGTTATATGCTTGGTCATTTTAAACATTGTGAGATCTGCAATACCAAAGCTGTTCCAGTGATACATTTGCTACAAAATTAATAAGAAATATTATGAAATTATATTAAAAGCTATTTCAAAAATTTGATAAATTAAAAATCCTGAATATTTCTAAACGGTTAGTTATATATATAGCAAATATTATTCTTTTTGTTTTCATTGGTTATATACTTAGTAAATATATAATTGTTAATTGATTTTATAAAATAGGTAGTACTTATGGATAAATGTATTACTTCTATAGCAGAAGGCTTGAGGAAAATCTCTTACAGAATGACAACATCGGTTAGCATTAAAATGATTTTGTTATATACTTGGTAATTTTAAAGATTGTGAGGTCTGCAATATCAAAGCTGATCCAGTGATACATTTGCTACAAAATTAATAAGAAATATCATGAAATTATATTAAAAGCTATTTCATTATTTTGTAAAATTAAAAATCCTGAATATTTCTAATCGGTTAGTTATATATACAGAAAATATAATTTTAACTGTTTTCATTGGTTATATACTTAATTATATAAATGATTTTTAATTGATTCTATAAAGTAGGTAGTACTTATGGATAAATGTATTACTTCTATAGCAGAAGGCTTGAGGAAAATCTCTTACAGAACAACAACAATGGTTAGCTTTAAAATGATTTTTGTATATGCTTGGTAATTTTAAAGATTGTGAGGTCTGCAATACCAAAGCTGTTACAGAGATACATTTGCTACAAAATTAATAAGAAATATTATGAAATTATATTAAAAGCTATTTCAAAAATTTGATAAATTAAAAATCCTGAATATTTCTAAACGGTTAGTTATATATATAGCAAATATTATTCTTTTTGTTTTCATTGGTTATATACTTAGTATATATATAATTTTTAATTGATTTTATAAAATAGGTAGTACTTATGGATAAATGTATTACTTCTATAGCAGAAGGCTTGATGAAAATCTCTTACAGAACGACAACATCGGTTTGCTTTAAAATGATTTTTGTATATGCTTGGTAATTTTAAAGATTGTGAGGTCTGCAATATCAAAGCTGTTCCAGTGATACATTTGCTACAAAATTAATAAGAAATATTATGAAATAATATTAAAAGCTATTTCAAAAATTTGATAATTTAAAAATCCTGAATATTTCTAAACGGTTAGTTATATATTTAGCAAATATTATTCTTTTTGTTTTCATTGGTTATATACTTAGTAGATATATAATTTTTAATTGATTATATAAAGTAGGTAGTACTTATGGATAAATGTATTACTTCTATAGCAGAAGGCTTGATGAAAATCACTTACAGAATGACAACATCGGTTAGCTTTAAAATGATATTGTTATATGCTTGGTCATTTTAAACATTGTGAGGTCTGCAATACCAAAGCTGTTCCAGTGATACATTTGCTACAAAATTAATAAGAAATATTATGAAATTATTTTAAAAGCTATTACATTATTTTGTAAAATTATAAATCCTGAATATTTCTAATCGGTTAGTTATATATATATAGCAAATATTATTTTTTCTGTTTTCATTGATTATATACTTAATTATATATATGATTTTTCATTGATTATATAAAGTAGGTAGTACTTATGGATAAATGTATTACTTCTATAGCAGAAGGCTTGATGAAAATCTCTTACAGAACGACAACATCGGTTAGCTTTAAAATGATTTTTGAATATGCATGGTAATTTTAACGATTGTGAGGTCTGCAATATCAAAGCTGATCCAGTGATACATTTGCTACAAAATTAATAAGAAATATCATGAAATTATATTAAAAGCTATTTCATTATTTTGTAAAATTAAAAATCCTGAATATTTCTAATCGGTTAGTTATATATACAGAAAATATTATTTTAACTGTTTTCATTGGTTATATACTTAATTATATAAATGATTTTTAATTGATTCTATAAAGTAGGTAGTACTTATGGATAAATGTATTACTTCAATAGCAGAAGGCTCTATGAAAATCTCTTACACAACGACAACATCAGTTAGCTTTAAAATGATTTTTGTATATGCTTGGTCATTTTAAACATTGTGAAATCTGCAATACCACAGCTGTTCCAGTGATACATTTGCTACAAAATTAATAAGAAATATTATGAAATTATATTAAAAGCTATTACATTATTTTGTAAAATTAAAAATCCTGAATATATCTAATCGGTTAGATATATAATTTTTAATTGATTCTATAAAATAGGTACTACTTATGGATAAATGTATTACTTCTATAGCAGAAGGCTTGAGGAAAATCTCTTACAGAATGACAACATCGGTTAGCATTAAAATGATTTTGTTATATACTTGGTAATTTTAAAGATTGTGAGGTCTGCAATATCAAAGCTGATCCAGTGATACATTTGCTACAAAATTAATAAGAAATATCATGAAATTATATTAAAAGCTATTTCAATATTTTGTAAAATTAAAAATCCTGAATATTTCTAATCGGTTAGTTATATATACAGAAAATATAATTTTAACTGTTTTCATTGGTTATATACTTAGTATATATATAATTTTTAATTGATTTTATAAAATAGGTAGTACTTATGGATAAATGTATTACTTCTATAGCAGAAGGCTTGATGAAAATCTCTTACAGAACGACAACATCGGTTTGCTTTAAAATGATTTTTGTATATGCTTGGTAATTTTAAAGATTGTGAGGTCTGCAATATCTAAGCTGTTCCAGTGATACATTTGCTACAAAATTAATAAGAAATATTATGAAATAATATTAAAAGCTATTTCAAAAATTTGATAATTTAAAAATCCTGAATATTTCTAAACGGTTAGTTATATATTTAGCAAATATTATTCTTTTTGTTTTCATTGGTTATATACTTAGTAGATATATAATTTTTAATTGATTATATAAAGTAGGTAGTACTTATGGATAAATGTATTACTTCTATAGCAGAAGGCTTGATGAAAATCACTTACAGAATGACAACAACAGTTAGCTTTAAAATGATATTGTTATATGCTTGGTCATTTTAAACATTGTGAGGTCTGCAATACCAAAGCTGTTACAGAGATACATTTGCTACAAAATTAATAAGAAATATTATAAAATTATATTAAAAGCTATTTCAAAAATTTGATAAATTAAAAATACTGAATATTTCTAAACGGTTAGTTATATATATAGCAAATATTATTAATTTTGTTTTCATTGGTTATATACTTAGTAAATATAGAATTTTTAATTGATTTTATAAAATGGGTAGTACTTATGGATAAATGTATTACTTCTATAGCAGAAGGCTTGATGAAAATCTCTTACAGAACGACAACATCGGTTAGCTTTAAAATGATATTGTTATATGCTTGGTCATTTTAAACATTGTGAGATCTGCAATACCAAAGCTGTTCCAGTGATACATTTGCTACAAAATTAATAAGAAATATTATGAAATTATATTAAAAGCTATTTCAAAAATTTGATAAATTAAAAATCCTGAATATTTCTAAACGGTTAGTTATATATATAGCAAATATTATTCTTTTTGTTTTCATTGGTTATATACTTAGTATATATATAATTTTTAATTGATTTTATAAAATAGGTAGTACTTATGGATAAATGTATTACTTCTATAGCAGAAGGCTTGATGAAAATCTCTTACAGAACGACAACATCGGTTAGCTTTAAAATGATTTTTGAATATGCATGGTAATTTTAAAGATTGTGAGGTCTGCAATATCAAAGCTGATCCAGTGATACATTTGCTACAAAATTAATAAGAAATATTATGAAATTATATTAAAAGCTATTACATTATTTTGTAAAATTAAAAATCCTGAATATATCTAATCGGTTAGATATATAATTTTTAATTGATTCTATAAAATAGGTACTACTTATGGATAAATGTATTACTTCTATAGCAGAAGGCTTGAGGAAAATCTCTTACAGAATGACAACATCGGTTAGCATTAAAATGATTTTGTTATATACTTGGTAATTTTAAAGATTGTGAGGTCTGCAATATCAAAGCTGATCCAGTGATACATTTGCTACAAAATTAATAAGAAATATCATGAAATTATATTAAAAGCTATTTCATTATTTTGTAAAATTAAAAATCCTGAATATTTCTAATCGGTTAGTTATATATACAGAAAATATTATTTTAACTGTTTTCATTGGTTATATACTTAATTATATAAATGATTTTTAATTGATTCTATAAAGTAGGTAGTACTTATGGATAAATGTATTACTTCTATAGCAGAAGGCTTGAGGAAAATCTCTTACAGAACAACAACAATGGTTAGCTTTAAAATGATTTTTGTATATGCTTGGTAATTTTAAAGATTGTGAGGTCTGCAATACCAAAGCTGTTACAGAGATACATTTGCTACAAAATTAATAAGAAATATTATGAAATTATATTAAAAGCTATTTCAAAAATTTGATAAATTAAAAATCCTGAATATTTCTAAACGGTTAGTTATATATATAGCAAATATTATTAATTTTGTTTTCATTGGTTATATACTTAGTAAATATATAATTTTTAATTGATTTTATAAAATAGGTAGTACTTATGGATATATGTATTACTTCTATAGCAGAAGGCTTGATGAAAATCTCTTACAGAACGACAACATCGGTTTGCTTTAAAATGATTTTTGTATATGCTTGGTAATTTTAAAGATTGTGAGGTCTGCAATATCAAAGCTGTTCCAGTGATACATTTGCTACAAAATTAATATGAAATATTATGAAATTATATTAAAAGCTATTACATTATTTTGTAAAATTAAAAATCCTGAATATATCTAATCGGTTAGATATATAATTTTTAATTGATTCTATAAAATAGGTACTACTTATGGATAAATGTATTACTTCTATAGCAGAAGGCTTGAGGAAAATCTCTTACAGAATGACAACATCGGTTAGCATTAAAATGATTTTGTTATATACTTGGTAATTTTAAAGATTGTGAGGTCTGCAATATCAAAGCTGATCCAGTGATACATTTGCTACAAAATTAATAAGAAATATCATGAAATTATATTAAAAGCTATTTCATTATTTTGTAAAATTAAAAATCCTGAATATTTCTAATCGGTTAGTTATATATACAGAAAATATTATTTTAACTGTTTTCATTGGTTATATACTTAATTATATAAATGATTTTTAATTGATTCTATAAAGTAGGTAGTACTTATGGATAAATGTATTACTTCTATAGCAGAAGGCTTGATGAAAATCTCTTACAGAATGACAACATCAGTTAGCTTTAAAATGATTTTTGTATATGCTTGGTAATTTTAAAGATTGTGAGGTCTGCAATACCAAAGCTGTTCCAGAGATACATTTGCTACAAAATTAATAAGTAATATTATGAAATTATATTAAAAGCTATTTCAAAAATTTGATAAATTAAAAATCCTGAATATTTCTAAACGGTTAGTTATATATATAGCAAATATTATTCTTTTTGTTTTCATTGGTTATATACTTAGTATATATATAATTTTTAATTGATTTTATAAAATAGGTAGTACTTATGGATAAATGTATTACTTCTATAGCAGAAGGCTTGATGAAAATCTCTTACAGAACGACAACATCGGTTTGCTTTAAAATGATTTTTGTATATGCTTGGTAATTTTAAAGATTGTGAGGTCTGCAATATCAAAGCTGTTCCAGTGATACATTTGCTACAAAATTAATAAGAAATATTATGAAATAATATTAAAAGCTATTTCAAAAATTTGATAATTTAATAATCCTGAATATTTCTAAACGGTTAGTTATATATTTAGCAAATATTATTCTTTTTGTTTTCATTGGTTATATACTTAGTAGATATATAATTTTTAATTGATTATATAAAGTAGGTAGTACTTATGGATAAATGTATTACTTCTATAGCAGAAGGCTTGATGAAAATCACTTACAGAATGACAACATCAGTTAGCTTTAAAATGATATTGTTATATGCTTGGTCATTTTAAACATTGTGAGGTCTGCAATACCAAAGCTGTTCCAGTGATACATTTGCTACAAAATTAATAAGAAATATTATGAAATTATATTAAAAGCTATTACATTATTTTGTAAAATTATAAATCCTGAATATTTCTAATCGGTTAGTTATATATATATAGCAAATATTATTTTTTCTGTTTTCATTGATTATATACTTAATTATATATATGATTTTTCATTGATTATATAAAGTAGGTAGTACTTATGGATAAATGTATTACTTCTATAGCAGAAGGCTTGAGGAAAATCTCTTACAGAATGACAACATCGGTTAGCATAAAAATGATTTTTGAATATGCATGGTAATTTTAACGATTGTGAGGTCTGCAATATCAAAGCTGATCCAGTGATACATTTGCTACAAAATTAATAAGAAATATCATGAAATTATATTAAAAGCTATTTCATTATTTTGTAAAATTAAAAATCCTGAATATTTCTAATCGGTTAGTTATATATACAGAAAATATAATTTTAACTGTTTTCATTGGTTATATACTTAATTATATAAATGATTTTTAATTGATTCTATAAAGTAGGTAGTACTTATGGATAAATGTATTACTTCTATAGCAGAAGGCTTGAGGAAAATCTCTTACAGAACAACAACAATGGTTAGCTTTAAAATGATTTTTGTATATGCTTGGTAATTTTAAAGATTGTGAGGTCTGCAATACCAAAGCTGTTACAGAGATACATTTGCTACAAAATTAATAAGAAATATTATGAAATTATATTAAAAGCTATTTCAAAAATTTGATAAATTAAAAATCCTGAATATTTCTAAACGGTTAGTTATATATATAGCAAATATTATTAATTTTGTTTTCATTGGTTATATACTTAGTAAATATATAATTTTTAATTGATTTTATAAAATAGGTAGTACTTATGGATATATGTATTACTTCTATAGCAGAAAGCTTGATGAAAATCTCTTACAGAACGACAACATCAGTTAGCTTTAAAATGATTTTTGTATATGCTTGGTCATTTTAAACATTGTGAGATCTGCAATACCAAAGCTGTTCCAGTGATACATTTGCTACAAAATTAATAAGAAATATTATGAAATTATATTAAAAGCTATTACATTATTTTGTAAAATTATAAATCCTGAATATTTCTAATCGGTTAGATATATAATTTTTAATTGATTATATAAAATAGGTAGTACTTATGGATAAATGTATTACTTCTATAGCAGAAGGCTTGATGAAAATCTCTTACAGAATGACAACATCAGTTAGCTTTAAAATGATTTTTGTATATGCTTGGTAATTTTAAGGATTGTGAGGTCTGCAATACCAAAGCTGTTCCAGAGATACATTTGCTACAAAATTAATAAGTAATATTATGAAATTATATTAAAAGCTATTTCAAAAATTTGATAAATTAAAAATCCTGAATATTTCTAAACGGTTAGTTATATATATAGCAAATATTATTCTTTTTGTTTTCATTGGTTATATACTTAGTATATATATAATTTTTAATTGATTTTATAAAATAGGTAGTACTTATGGATAAATGTATTACTTCTATAGCAGAAGGCTTGATGAAAATCTCTTACAGAACGACAACATCGGTTTGCTTTAAAATGATTTTTGTATATGCTTGGTAATTTTAAAGATTGTGAGGTCTGCAATATCAAAGCTGTTCCAGTGATACATTTGCTACAAAATTAATAAGAAATATTATGAAATAATATTAAAAGCTATTTCAAAAATTTGATAATTTAATAATCCTGAATATTTCTAAACGGTTAGTTATATATTTAGCAAATATTATTCTTTTTGTTTTCATTGGTTATATACTTAGTAGATATATAATTTTTAATTGATTATATAAAGTAGGTAGTACTTATGGATAAATGTATTACTTCTATAGCAGAAGGCTTGATGAAAATCACTTACAGAATGACAACATCAGTTAGCTTTAAAATGATATTGTTATATGCTTGGTCATTTTAAACATTGTGAGGTCTGCAATACCAAAGCTGTTCCAGTGATACATTTGCTACAAAATTAATAAGAAATATTATGAAATTATATTAAAAGCTATTACATTATTTTGTAAAATTATAAATCCTGAATATTTCTAATCGGTTAGTTATATATATATAGCAAATATTATTTTTTCTGTTTTCATTGATTATATACTTAATTATATATATGATTTTTCATTGATTATATAAAGTAGGTAGTACTTATGGATAAATGTATTACTTCTATAGCAGAAGGCTTGAGGAAAATCTCTTACAGAATGACAACATCGGTTAGCATAAAAATGATTTTTGAATATGCATGGTAATTTTAACGATTGTGAGGTCTGCAATATCAAAGCTGATCCAGTGATACATTTGCTACAAAATTAATAAGAAATATCATGAAATTATATTAAAAGCTATTTCATTATTTTGTAAAGTTAAAAATCCTGAATATTTCTAATCGGTTAGTTATATATACAGAAAATATTATTTTAACTGTTTTCATTGGTTATATACTTAATTATATAAATGATTTTTAATTGATTCTATAAAGTAGGTAGTACTTATGGATAAATGTA
The DNA here is from genome assembly GCA_956483605.1 of Tuberolachnus salignus. NCBI lineage: Eukaryota > Metazoa > Arthropoda > Insecta > Hemiptera > Aphididae > Tuberolachnus > Tuberolachnus salignus. The sequence goes on along the minus strand of OY101431.1, from coordinate 9,295,643 downwards.
TTACTTCTATAGCAGAAGGCTTGAGGAAAATCTCTTACAGAACAACAACAACGGTTAGCTTTAAAATGATTTTTGTATATGCTTGGTAATTTTTAAGATTGTGAGGTCTGCAATACCAAAGCTGTTCCAGAGATACATTTGCTACAATATTAATAAGAAATATTATGAAATTATATTAAAAGCTATTTCAAAAATTTGATAAATTAAAAATCCTGAATATTTCTAAACGGTTAGTTATATATATAGCAAATATTATTCTTTTTGTTTTCATTGGTTATATACTTAGTATATATATAATTTTTAATTGATTTTATAAAATAGGTAGTACTTATGGATAAATGTATTACTTCTATAGCAGAAGGCTTGATGAAAATCTCTTACAGAACGACAACATCGGTTAGCTTTAAAATGATTTTTGTATATACTTGGTAATTTTAAACATTGTGAGGTCTGCAATACCAAAGCTGTTCCAGTGATACATTTGCTACAAAATTAATAAGAAATATTATGAAATTATATTAAAAGCTATTACATTATTTTGTAAAATTAAAAATCCTGAATATATCTAATCGGTTAGATATATAATTTTTAATTGATTCTATAAAATAGGTACTACTTATGGATAAATGTATTACTTCTATAGCAGAAGGCTTGAGGAAAATCTCTTACAGAATGACAACATCGGTTAGCATTAAAATGATTTTGTTATATACTTGGTAATTTTAAAGATTGTGAGGTCTGCAATATCAAAGCTGATCCAGTGATACATTTGCTACAAAATTAATAAGAAATATCATGAAATTATATTAAAAGCTATTTCATTATTTTGTAAAATTAAAAATCCTGAATATTTCTAATCGGTTAGTTATATATACAGAAAATATAATTTTAACTGTTTTCATTGGTTATATACTTAATTATATAAATGATTTTTAATTGATTCTATAAAGTAGGTAGTACTTATGGATAAATGTATTACTTCTATAGCAGAAGGCTTGAGGAAAATCTCTTACAGAACAACAACAATGGTTAGCTTTAAAATGATTTTTGTATATGCTTGGTAATTTTAAAGATTGTGAGGTCTGCAATACCAAAGCTGTTACAGAGATACATTTGCTACAAAATTAATAAGAAATATTATGAAATTATATTAAAAGCTATTTCAAAAATTTGATAAATTAAAAATCCTGAATATTTCTAAACGGTTAGTTATATATATAGCAAATATTATTAATTTTGTTTTCATTGGTTATATACTTAGTAAATATATAATTTTTAATTGATTTTATAAAATAGGTAGTACTTATGGATATATGTATTACTTCTATAGCAGAAGGCTTGATGAAAATCTCTTACAGAACGACAACATCGGTTTGCTTTAAAATGATTTTTGTATATGCTTGGTAATTTTAAAGATTGTGAGGTCTGCAATATCAAAGCTGTTCCAGTGATACATTTGCTACAAAATTAATAAGAAATATTATGAAATAATATTAAAAGCTATTTCAAAAATTTGATAATTTAATAATCCTGAATATTTCTAAACGGTTAGTTATATATTTAGCAAATATTATTCTTTTTGTTTTCATTGGTTATATACTTAGTAGATATATAATTTTTAATTGATTATATAAAGTAGGTAGTACTTATGGATAAATGTATTACTTCTATAGCAGAAGGCTTGATGAAAATCACTTACAGAATGACAACATCAGTTAGCTTTAAAATGATATTGTTATATGCTTGGTCATTTTAAACATTGTGAGGTCTGCAATACCAAAGCTGTTCCAGTGATACATTTGCTACAAAATTAATAAGAAATATTATGAAATTATATTAAAAGCTATTACATTATTTTGTAAAATTATAAATCCTGAATATTTCTAATCGGTTAGTTATATATATATAGCAAATATTATTTTTTCTGTTTTCATTGATTATATACTTAATTATATATATGATTTTTCATTGATTATATAAAGTAGGTAGTACTTATGGATAAATGTATTACTTCTATAGCAGAAGGCTTGAGGAAAATCTCTTACAGAATGACAACATCGGTTAGCATTAAAATGATTTTTGAATATGCATGGTAATTTTAACGATTGTGAGGTCTGCAATATCAAAGCTGATCCAGTGATACATTTGCTACAAAATTAATAAGAAATATCATGAAATTATATTAAAAGCTATTTCATTATTTTGTAAAATTAAAAATCCTGAATATTTCTAATCGGTTAGTTATATATACAGAAAATATTATTTTAACTGTTTTCATTGGTTATATACTTAATTATATAAATGATTTTTAATTGATTCTATAAAGTAGGTAGTACTTATGGATAAATGTATTACTTCTATAGCAGAAGGCTTGAGGAAAATCTCTTACAGAACAACAACAACGGTTAGCTTTAAAATGATTTTTGTATATGCTTGGTAATTTTAAAGATTGTGAGGTCTGCAATACCAAAGCTGTTCCAGAGATACATTTGCTACAATATTAATAAGAAATATTATGAAATTATATTAAAAGCTATTTCAAAAATTTGATAAATTAAAAATCCTGAATATTTCTAAACGGTTAGTTATATATATAGCAAATATTATTCTTTTTGTTTTCATTGGTTATATACTTAGTATATATATAATTTTTAATTGATTTTATAAAATAGGTAGTACTTATGGATAAATGTATTACTTCTATAGCAGAAGGCTTGATGAAAATCTCTTACAGAACGACAACATCGGTTAGCTTTAAAATGATTTTTGTATATACTTGGTAATTTTAAACATTGTGAGGTCTGCAATACCAAAACTGTTCCAGTGATACATTTGCTACAAAATTAATATGAAATATTATGAAATTATATTAAAAGCTATTACATTATTTTGTAAAATTAAAAATCCTGAATATATCTAATCGGTTAGATATATAATTTTTAATTGATTCTATAAAATAGGTACTACTTATGGATAAATGTATTACTTCTATAGCAGAAGGCTTGAGGAAAATCTCTTACAGAATGACAACATCGGTTAGCATTAAAATGATTTTGTTATATACTTGGTAATTTTAAAGATTGTGAGGTCTGCAATATCAAAGCTGATCCAGTGATACATTTGCTACAAAATTAATAAGAAATATCATGAAATTATATTAAAAGCTATTTCATTATTTTGTAAAATTAAAAATCCTGAATATTTCTAATCGGTTAGTTATATATATATAGCAAATATTATTTTTTCTGTTTTCATTGATTATATACTTAATTATATATATGATTTTTCATTGATTATATAAAGTAGGTAGTACTTATGGATAAATGTATTACTTCTATAGCAGAAGGCTTGAGGAAAATCTCTTACAGAATGACAACATCGGTTAGCATTAAAATGATTTTTGAATATGCATGGTAATTTTAACGATTGTGAGGTCTGCAATATCAAAGCTGATCCAGTGATACATTTGCTACAAAATTAATAAGAAATATCATGAAATTATATTAAAAGCTATTTCATTATTTTGTAAAATTAAAAATCCTGAATATTTCTAATCGGTTAGTTATATATACAGAAAATATTATTTTAACTGTTTTCATTGGTTATATACTTAATTATATAAATGATTTTTAATTGATTCTATAAAGTAGGTAGTACTTATGGATAAATGTATTACTTCTATAGCAGAAGGCTTGAGGAAAATCTCTTACAGAACAACAACAACGGTTAGCTTTAAAATGATTTTTGTATATGCTTGGTAATTTTAAAGATTGTGAGGTCTGCAATACCAAAGCTGTTCCAGAGATACATTTGCTACAATATTAATAAGAAATATTATGAAATTATATTAAAAGCTATTTCAAAAATTTGATAAATTAAAAATCCTGAATATTTCTAAACGGTTAGTTATATATATAGCAAATATTATTCTTTTTGTTTTCATTGGTTATATACTTAGTATATATATAATTTTTAATTGATTTTATAAAATAGGTAGTACTTATGGATAAATGTATTACTTCTATAGCAGAAGGCTTGATGAAAATCTCTTACAGAACGACAACATCGGTTAGCTTTAAAATGATTTTTGTATATACTTGGTAATTTTAAACATTGTGAGGTCTGCAATACCAAAACTGTTCCAGTGATACATTTGCTACAAAATTAATATGAAATATTATGAAATTATATTAAAAGCTATTACATTATTTTGTAAAATTAAAAATCCTGAATATATCTAATCGGTTAGATATATAATTTTTAATTGATTCTATAAAATAGGTACTACTTATGGATAAATGTATTACTTCTATAGCAGAAGGCTTGAGGAAAATCTCTTACAGAATGACAACATCGGTTAGCATTAAAATGATTTTGTTATATACTTGGTAATTTTAAAGATTGTGAGGTCTGCAATATCAAAGCTGATCCAGTGATACATTTGCTACAAAATTAATAAGAAATATCATGAAATTATATTAAAAGCTATTTCATTATTTTGTAAAATTAAAAATCCTGAATATTTCTAATCGGTTAGTTATATATATATAGCAAATATTATTTTTTCTGTTTTCATTGATTATATACTTAATTATATATATGATTTTTCATTGATTATATAAAGTAGGTAGTACTTATGGATAAATGTATTACTTCTATAGCAGAAGGCTTGAGGAAAATCTCTTACAGAATGACAACATCGGTTAGCATTAAAATGATTTTTGAATATGCATGGTAATTTTAACGATTGTGAGGTCTGCAATATCAAAGCTGATCCAGTGATACATTTGCTACAAAATTAATAAGAAATATCATGAAATTATATTAAAAGCTATTTCATTATTTTGTAAAATTAAAAATCCTGAATATTTCTAATCGGTTAGTTATATATACAGAAAATATTATTTTAACTGTTTTCATTGGTTATATACTTAATTATATAAATGATTTTTAATTGATTCTATAAAGTAGGTAGTACTTATGGATAAATGTATTACTTCTATAGCAGAAGGCTTGAGGTAAATCTCTTACAGAACAACAACAACGGTTAGCTTTAAAATGATTTTTGTATATGCTTGGTAATTTTAAAGATTGTGAGGTCTGCAATACCAAAGCTGTTCCAGAGATACATTTGCTACAATATTAATAAGAAATATTATGAAATTATATTAAAAGCTATTTCAAAAATTTGATAAATTAAAAATCCTGAATATTTCTAAACGGTTAGTTATATATATAGCAAATATTATTCTTTTTGTTTTCATTGGTTATATACTTAGTATATATATAATTTTTAATTGATTTTATAAAATAGGTAGTACTTATGGATAAATGTATTACTTCTATAGCAGAAGGCTTGATGAAAATCTCTTACAGAACGACAACATCGGTTAGCTTTAAAATGATTTTTGTATATACTTGGTAATTTTAAACATTGTGAGGTCTGCAATACCAAAACTGTTCCAGTGATACATTTGCTACAAAATTAATATGAAATATTATGAAATTATATTAAAAGCTATTACATTATTTTGTAAAATTAAAAATCCTGAATATATCTAATCGGTTAGATATATAATTTTTAATTGATTCTATAAAATAGGTACTACTTATGGATAAATGTATTACTTCTATAGCAGAAGGCTTGAGGAAAATCTCTTACAGAATGACAACATCGGTTAGCATTAAAATGATTTTGTTATATACTTGGTAATTTTAAAGATTGTGAGGTCTGCAATATCAAAGCTGATCCAGTGATACATTTGCTACAAAATTAATAAGAAATATCATGAAATTATATTAAAAGCTATTTCATTATTTTGTAAAATTAAAAATCCTGAATATTTCTAATCGGTTAGTTATATATATATAGCAAATATTATTTTTTCTGTTTTCATTGATTATATACTTAATTATATATATGATTTTTCATTGATTATATAAAGTAGGTAGTACTTATGGATAAATGTATTACTTCTATAGCAGAAGGCTTGAGGAAAATCTCTTACAGAACAACAACAACGGTTAGCTTTAAAATGATTTTTGTATATGCTTGGTAATTTTAAAGATTGTGAGGTCTGCAATACCAAAGCTGTTCCAGAGATACATTTGCTACAATATTAATAAGAAATATTATGAAATTATATTAAAAGCTATTTCAAAAATTTGATAAATTAAAAATCCTGAATATTTCTAAACGGTTAGTTATATATTTAGCAAATATTATTATTTTTGTTTTCATTGGTTATATACTTAGTAGATATATAATTTTTAATTGATTATATAAAGTAGGTAGTACTTATGGATAAATGTATTACTTCTATAGCAGAAGGCTTGATGAAAATCACTTACAGAATGACAACATCAGTTAGCTTTAAAATGATATTGTTATATGCTTGGTCATTTTAAACATTGTGAGGTCTGCAATACCAAAGCTGTTCCAGTGATACATTTGCTACAAAATTAATAAGAAATATTATGAAATTATATTAAAAGCTATTACATTATTTTGTAAAATTATAAATCCTGAATATTTCTAATCGGTTAGTTATATATATATAGCAAATATTATTTTTTCTGTTTTCATTGATTATATACTTAATTATATATATGATTTTTCATTGATTATATAAAGTAGGTAGTACTTATGGATAAATGTATTACTTCTATAGCAGAAGGCTTGATGAAAATCTCTTACAGAACGACAACATCGGTTAGCTTTAAAATGATTTTTGAATATGCATGGTAATTTTAACGATTGTGAGGTCTGCAATATCAAAGCTGATCCAGTGATACATTTGCTACAAAATTAATAAGAAATATCATGAAATTATATTAAAAGCTATTTCATTATTTTGTAAAATTAAAAATCCTGAATATTTCTAATCGGTTAGTTATATATACAGAAAATATTATTTTAACTGTTTTCATTGGTTATATACTTAATTATATAAATGATTTTTAATTGATTCTATAAAGTAGGTAGTACTTATGGATAAATGTATTACTTCTATAGCAGAAGGCTTGAGGAAAATCTCTTACAGAACAACAACAACGGTTAGCTTTAAAATGATTTTTGTATATGCTTGGTAATTTTAAAGATTGTGAGGTCTGCAATACCAAAGCTGTTCCAGAGATACATTTGCTACAATATTAATAAGAAATATTATGAAATTATATTAAAAGCTATTTCAAAAATTTGATAAATTAAAAATCCTGAATATTTCTAAACGGTTAGTTATATATATAGCAAATATTATTAATTTTGTTTTCATTGGTTATATACTTAGTAAATATATAATTTTTAATTGATTTTATAAAATAGGTAGTACTTATGGATATATGTATTACTTCTATAGCAGAAAGCTTGATGAAAATCTCTTACAGAACGACAACATCAGTTAGCTTTAAAATGATTTTTGTATATGCTTGGTCATTTTAAACATTGTGAGATCTGCAATACCAAAGCTGTTCCAGTGATACATTTGCTACAAAATTAATAAGAAATATTATGAAATTATATTAAAAGCTATTACATTATTTTGTAAAATTATAAATCCTGAATATTTCTAATCGGTTAGATATATAATTTTTAATTGATTATATAAAATAGGTAGTACTTATGGATAAATGTATTACTTCTATAGCAGAAGGCTTGATGAAAATCTCTTACAGAATGACAACATCAGTTAGCTTTAAAATGATTTTTGTATATGCTTGGTAATTTTAAAGATTGTGAGGTCTGCAATATCAAAGCTGTTCCAGTGATACATTTGCTACAAAATTAATAAGAAATATTATGAAATAATATTAAAAGCTATTTCAAAAATTTGATAATTTAATAATCCTGAATATTTCTAAACGGTTAGTTATATATTTAGCAAATATTATTCTTTTTGTTTTCATTGGTTATATACTTAGTAGATATATAATTTTTAATTGATTATATAAAGTAGGTAGTACTTATGGATAATTGTATTACTTCTATAGCAGAAGGCTTGATGAAAATCACTTACAGAATGACAACATCAGTTAGCTTTAAAATGATATTGTTATATGCTTGGTCATTTTAAACATTGTGAGGTCTGCAATACCAAAGCTGTTCCAGTGATACATTTGCTACAAAATTAATAAGAAATATTATGAAATTATATTAAAAGCTATTACATTATTTTGTAAAATTATAAATCCTGAATATTTCTAATCGGTTAGTTATATATATATAGCAAATATTATTTTTTCTGTTTTCATTGATTATATACTTAATTATATATATGATTTTTCATTGATTATATAAAGTAGGTAGTACTTATGGATAAATGTATTACTTCTATAGCAGAAGGCTTGATGAAAATCTCTTACAGAACGACAACATCGGTTAGCTTTAAAATGATTTTTGAATATGCATGGTAATTTTAACGATTGTGAGGTCTGCAATATCAAAGCTGATCCAGTGATACATTTGCTACAAAATTAATAAGAAATATCATGAAATTATATTAAAAGCTATTTCATTATTTTGTAAAATTAAAAATCCTGAATATTTCTAATCGGTTAGTTATATATACAGAAAATATTATTTTAACTGTTTTCATTGGTTATATACTTAATTATATAAATGATTTTTAATTGATTCTATAAAGTAGGTAGTACTTATGGATAAATGTATTACTTCTATAGCAGAAGGCTTGAGGAAAATCTCTTACAGAACAACAACAACGGTTAGCTTTAAAATGATTTTTGTATATGCTTGGTAATTTTAAAGATTGTGAGGTCTGCAATACCAAAGCTGTTCCAGAGATACATTTGCTACAATATTAATAAGAAATATTATGAAATTATATTAAAAGCTATTTCAAAAATTTGATAAATTAAAAATCCTGAATATTTCTAAACGGTTAGTTATATATATAGCAAATATTATTAATTTTGTTTTCATTGGTTATATACTTAGTAAATATATAATTTTTAATTGATTTTATAAAATAGGTAGTACTTATGGATATATGTATTACTTCTATAGCAGAAAGCTTGATGAAAATCTCTTACAGAACGACAACATCAGTTAGCTTTAAAATGATTTTTGTATATGCTTGGTCATTTTAAACATTGTGAGATCTGCAATACCAAAGCTGTTCCAGTGATACATTTGCTACAAAATTAATAAGAAATATTATGAAATTATATTAAAAGCTATTACATTATTTTGTAAAATTATAAATCCTGAATATTTCTAATCGGTTAGATATATAATTTTTAATTGATTATATAAAATAGGTAGTACTTATGGATAAATGTATTACTTCTATAGCAGAAGGCTTGATGAAAATCTCTTACAGAATGACAACATCAGTTAGCTTTAAAATGATTTTTGTATATGCTTGGTAATTTTAAAGATTGTGAGGTCTGCAATATCAAAGCTGTTCCAGTGATACATTTGCTACAAAATTAATAAGAAATATTATGAAATAATATTAAAAGCTATTTCAAAAATTTGATAATTTAATAATCCTGAATATTTCTAAACGGTTAGTTATATATTTAGCAAATATTATTCTTTTTGTTTTCATTGGTTATATACTTAGTAGATATATAATTTTTAATTGATTATATAAAGTAGGTAGTACTTATGGATAATTGTATTACTTCTATAGCAGAAGGCTTGATGAAAATCACTTACAGAATGACAACATCAGTTAGCTTTAAAATGATATTGTTATATGCTTGGTCATTTTAAACATTGTGAGGTCTGCAATACCAAAGCTGTTCCAGTGATACATTTGCTACAAAATTAATAAGAAATATTATGAAATTATATTAAAAGCTATTACATTATTTTGTAAAATTATAAATCCTGAATATTTCTAATCGGTTAGTTATATATATATAGCAAATATTATTTTTTCTGTTTTCATTGATTATATACTTAATTATATATATGATTTTTCATTGATTATATAAAGTAGGTAGTACTTATGGATAAATGTATTACTTCTATAGCAGAAGGCTTGATGAAAATCTCTTACAGAACGACAACATCGGTTAGCTTTAAAATGATTTTTGAATATGCATGGTAATTTTAACGATTGTGAGGTCTGCAATATCAAAGCTGATCCAGTGATACATTTGCTACAAAATTAATAAGAAATATCATGAAATTATATTAAAAGCTATTTCATTATTTTGTAAAATTAAAAATCCTGAATATTTCTAATCGGTTAGTTATATATACAGAAAATATTATTTTAACTGTTTTCATTGGTTATATACTTAATTATATAAATGATTTTTAATTGATTCTATAAAGTAGGTAGTACTTATGGATAAATGTATTACTTCTATAGCAGAAGGCTTGAGGAAAATCTCTTACAGAACAACAACAACGGTTAGCTTTAAAATGATTTTTGTATATGCTTGGTAATTTTAAAGATTGTGAGGTCTGCAATACCAAAGCTGTTCCAGAGATACATTTGCTACAATATTAATAAGAAATATTATGAAATTATATTAAAAGCTATTTCAAAAATTTGATAAATTAAAAATCCTGAATATTTCTAAACGGTTAGTTATATATATAGCAAATATTATTCTTTTTGTTTTCATTGGTTATATACTTAGTATATATATAATTTTTAATTGATTTTATAAAATAGGTAGTACTTATGGATAAATGTATTACTTCTATAGCAGAAGGCTTGATGAAAATCTCTTACAGAACGACAACATCGGTTAGCTTTAAAATGATTTTTGTATATACTTGGTAATTTTAAACATTGTGAGGTCTGCAATACCAAAGCTGTTCCAGTGATACATTTGCTACAAAATTAATAAGAAATATTATGAAATTATATTAAAAGCTATTACATTATTTTGTAAAATTAAAAATCCTGAATATATCTAATCGGTTAGATATATAATTTTTAATTGATTCTATAAAATAGGTACTACTTATGGATAAATGTATTACTTCTATAGCAGAAGGCTTGAGGAAAATCTCTTACAGAATGACAACATCGGTTAGCATTAAAATGATTTTTGAATATGCATGGTAATTTTAACGATTGTGAGGTCGGCAATATCAAAGCTGATCCAGTGATACATTTGCTACAAAATTAATAAGAAATATCATGAAATTATATTAAAAGCTATTTCATTATTTTGTAAAATTAAAAATCCTGAATATTTCTAATCGGTTAGTTATATATACAGAAAATATTATTTTAACTGTTTTCATTGGTTATATACTTAATTATATAAATGATTTTTAATTGATTCTATAAAGTAGGTAGTACTTATGGATAAATGTATTACTTCTATAGCAGAAGGCTTGAGGAAAATCTCTTACAGAACAACAACAACGGTTAGCTTTAAAATGATTTTTGTATATGCTTGGTAATTTTAAAGATTGTGAGGTCTGCAATACCAAAGCTGTTCCAGAGATACATTTGCTACAATATTAATAAGAAATATTATGAAATTATATTAAAAGCTATTTCAAAAATTTGATAAATTAAAAATCCTGAATATTTCTAAACGGTTAGTTATATATATAGCAAATATTATTCTTTTTGTTTTCATTGGTTATATACTTAGTATATATATAATTTTTAATTGATTTTATAAAATAGGTAGTACTTATGGATAAATGTATTACTTCTATAGCAGAAGGCTTGATGAAAATCTCTTACAGAACGACAACATCGGTTAGCTTTAAAATGATTTTTGTATATACTTGGTAATTTTAAACATTGTGAGGTCTGCAATACCAAAGCTGTTCCAGTGATACATTTGCTACAAAATTAATATGAAATATTATGAAATTATATTAAAAGCTATTACATTATTTTGTAAAATTAAAAATCCTGAATATATCTAATCGGTTAGATATATAATTTTTAATTGATTCTATAAAATAGGTACTACTTATGGATAAATGTATTACTTCTATAGCAGAAGGCTTGAGGAAAATCTCTTACAGAATGACAACATCGGTTAGCATTAAAATGATTTTGTTATATACTTGGTAATTTTAAAGATTGTGAGGTCTGCAATATCAAAGCTGATCCAGTGATACATTTGCTACAAAATTAATAAGAAATATCATGAAATTATATTAAAAGCTATTTCATTATTTTGTAAAATTAAAAATCCTGAATATTTCTAATCGGTTAGTTATATATACAGAAAATATAATTTTAACTGTTTTCATTGGTTATATACTTAATTATATAAATGATTTTTAATTGATTCTATAAAGTAGGTAGTACTTATGGATAAATGTATTACTTCTATAGCAGAAGGCTTGAGGAAAATCTCTTACAGAACAACAACAATGGTTAGCTTTAAAATGATTTTTGTATATGCTTGGTAATTTTAAAGATTGTGAGGTCTGCAATACCAAAGCTGTTACAGAGATACATTTGCTACAAAATTAATAAGAAATATTATGAAATTATATTAAAAGCTATTTCAAAAATTTGATAAATTAAAAATCCTGAATATTTCTAAACGGTTAGTTATATATATAGCAAATATTATTAATTTTGTTTTCATTGGTTATATACTTAGTAAATATATAATTTTTAATTGATTTTATAAAATAGGTAGTACTTATGGATATATGTATTACTTCTATAGCAGAAAGCTTGATGAAAATCTCTTACAGAACGACAACATCAGTTAGCTTTAAAATGATTTTTGTATATGCTTGGTCATTTTAAACATTGTGAGATCTGCAATACCAAAGCTGTTCCAGTGATACATTTGCTACAAAATTAATAAGAAATATTATGAAATTATATTAAAAGCTATTACATTATTTTGTAAAATTATAAATCCTGAATATTTCTAATCGGTTAGATATATAATTTTTAATTGATTATATAAAATAGGTAGTACTTATGGATAAATGTATTACTTCTATAGCAGAAGGCTTGATGAAAATCTCTTACAGAATGACAACATCAGTTAGCTTTAAAATGATTTTTGTATATGCTTGGTAATTTTAAGGATTGTGAGGTCTGCAATACCAAAGCTGTTCCAGAGATACATTTGCTACAAAATTAATAAGTAATATTATGAAATTATATTAAAAGCTATTTCAAAAATTTGATAAATTAAAAATCCTGAATATTTCTAAACGGTTAGTTATATATATAGCAAATATTATTCTTTTTGTTTTCATTGGTTATATACTTAGTATATATATAATTTTTAATTGATTTTATAAAATAGGTAGTACTTATGGATAAATGTATTACTTCTATAGCAGAAGGCTTGATGAAAATCTCTTACAGAATGACAACATCGGTTTGCTTTAAAATGATTTTTGTATATGCTTGGTAATTTTAAAGATTGTGAGGTCTGCAATATCAAAGCTGTTCCAGTGATACATTTGCTACAAAATTAATAAGAAATATTATGAAATTATATTAAAAGCTATTACATTATTTTGTAAAATTATAAATCCTGAATATTTCTAATCGGTTAGTTATATATATATAGCAAATATTATTTTTTCTGTTTTCATTGATTATATACTTAATTATATATATGATTTTTCATTGATTATATAAAGTAGGTAGTACTTATGGATAAATGTATTACTTCTATAGCAGAAGGCTTGATGAAAATCTCTTACAGAACGACAACATCGGTTAGCTTTAAAATGATTTTTGAATATGCATGGTAATTTTAACGATTGTGAGGTCTGCAATATCAAAGCTGATCCAGTGATACATTTGCTACAAAATTAATAAGAAATATCATGAAATTATATTAAAAGCTATTTCATTATTTTGTAAAATTAAAAATCCTGAATATTTCTAATCGGTTAGTTATATATACAGAAAATATTATATTAACTGTTTTCATTGGTTATATACTTAATTATATAAATGATTTTTAATTGATTCTATAAAGTAGGTAGTACTTATGGATAAATGTATTACTTCTATAGCAGAAGGCTTGAGGAAAATCTCTTACAGAACAACAACAACGGTTAGCTTTAAAATGATTTTTGTATATGCTTGGTAATTTTAAAGATTGTGAGGTCTGCAATACCAAAGCTGTTCCAGAGATACATTTGCTACAATATTAATAAGAAATATTATGAAATTATATTAAAAGCTATTTCAAAAATTTGATAAATTAAAAATCCTGAATATTTCTAAACGGTTAGTTATATATATAGCAAATATTATTCTTTTTGTTTTCATTGGTTATATACTTAGTATATATATAATTTTTAATTGATTTTATAAAATAGGTAGTACTTATGGATAAATGTATTACTTCTATAGCAGAAGGCTTGATGAAAATCTCTTACAGAACGACAACATCGGTTAGCTTTAAAATGATTTTTGTATATACTTGGTAATTTTAAACATTGTGAGGTCTGCAATACCAAAGCTGTTCCAGTGATACATTTGCTACAAAATTAATATGAAATATTATGAAATTATATTAAAAGCTATTACATTATTTTGTAAAATTAAAAATCCTGAATATATCTAATCGGTTAGATATATAATTTTTAATTGATTCTATAAAATAGGTACTACTTATGGATAAATGTATTACTTCTATAGCAGAAGGCTTGAGGAAAATCTCTTACAGAATGACAACATCGGTTAGCATTAAAATGATTTTGTTATATACTTGGTAATTTTAAAGATTGTGAGGTCTGCAATATCAAAGCTGATCCAGTGATACATTTGCTACAAAATTAATAAGAAATATCATGAAATTATATTAAAAGCTATTTCATTATTTTGTAAAATTAAAAATCCTGAATATTTCTAATCGGTTAGTTATATATACAGAAAATATAATTTTAACTGTTTTCATTGGTTATATACTTAATTATATAAATGATTTTTAATTGATTCTATAAAGTAGGTAGTACTTATGGATAAATGTATTACTTCTATAGCAGAAGGCTTGAGGAAAATCTCTTACAGAACAACAACAATGGTTAGCTTTAAAATGATTTTTGTATATGGTTGGTAATTTTAAAGATTGTGAGGTCTGCAATACCAAAGCTGTTACAGAGATACATTTGCTACAAAATTAATAAGAAATATTATGAAATTATATTAAAAGCTATTTCAAAAATTTGATAAATTAAAAATCCTGAATATTTCTAAACGGTTAGTTATATATATAGCAAATATTATTAATTTTGTTTTCATTGGTTATATACTTAGTAAATATATAATTTTTAATTGATTTTATAAAATAGGTAGTACTTATGGATATATGTATTACTTCTATAGCAGAAAGCTTGATGAAAATCTCTTACAGAACGACAACATCAGTTAGCTTTAAAATGATTTTTGTATATGCTTGGTCATTTTAAACATTGTGAGATCTGCAATACCAAAGCTGTTCCAGTGATACATTTGCTACAAAATTAATAAGAAATATTATGAAATTATATTAAAAGCTATTACATTATTTTGTAAAATTATAAATCCTGAATATTTCTAATCGGTTAGATATATAATTTTTAATTGATTATATAAAATAGGTAGTACTTATGGATAAATGTATTACTTCTATAGCAGAAGGCTTGATGAAAATCTCTTACAGAATGACAACATCAGTTAGCTTTAAAATGATTTTTGTATATGCTTGGTAATTTTAAGGATTGTGAGGTCTGCAATACCAAAGCTGTTCCAGAGATACATTTGCTACAAAATTAATAAGTAATATTATGAAATTATATTAAAAGCTATTTCAAAAATTTGATAAATTAAAAATCCTGAATATTTCTAAACGGTTAGTTATATATATAGCAAATATTATTCTTTTTGTTTTCATTGGTTATATACTTAGTATATATATAATTTTTAATTGATTTTATAAAATAGGTAGTACTTATGGATAAATGTATTACTTCTATAGCAGAAGGCTTGATGAAAATCTCTTACAGAATGACAACATCGGTTTGCTTTAAAATGATTTTTGTATATGCTTGGTAATTTTAAAGATTGTGAGGTCTGCAATATCAAAGCTGTTCCAGTGATACATTTGCTACAAAATTAATAAGAAATATTATGAAATAATATTAAAAGCTATTTCAAAAATTTGATAATTTAATAATCCTGAATATTTCTAAACGGTTAGTTATATATTTAGCAAATATTATTCTTTTTGTTTTCATTGGTTATATACTTAGTAGATATATAATTTTTAATTGATTATATAAAGTAGGTAGTACTTATGGATAAATGTATTACTTCTATAGCAGAAGGCTTGATGAAAATCACTTACAGAATGACAACATCAGTTAGCTTTAAAATGATATTGTTATATGCTTGGTCATTTTAAACATTGTGAGGTCTGCAATACCAAAGCTGTTCCAGTGATACATTTGCTACAAAATTAATAAGAAATATTATGAAATTATATTAAAAGCTATTACATTATTTTGTAAAATTATAAATCCTGAATATTTCTAATCGGTTAGTTATATATATATAGCAAATATTATTTTTTCTGTTTTCATTGATTATATACTTAATTATATATATGATTTTTCATTGATTATATAAAGTAGGTAGTACTTATGGATAAATGTATTACTTCTATAGCAGAAGGCTTGATGAAAATCTCTTACAGAACGACAACATCGGTTAGCTTTAAAATTATTTTTGAATATGCATGGTAATTTTAACGATTGTGAGGTCTGCAATATCAAAGCTGATCCAGTGATACATTTGCTACAAAATTAATAAGAAATATTATGAAATTATATTAAAAGCTATTTCAAAAATTTGATAAATTAAAAATCCTGAATATTTCTAAACGGTTAGTTATATATATAGCAAATATTATTCTTTTTGTTTTCATTGGTTATATACTTAGTATATATATAATTTTTAATTGATTTTATAAAATAGGTAGTACTTATGGATAAATGTATTACTTCTATAGCAGAAGGCTTGATGAAAATCTCTTACAGAACGACAACATCGGTTAGCTTTAAAATGATTTTTGTATATACTTGGTAATTTTAAACATTGTGAGGTCTGCAATACCAAAGCTGTTCCAGTGATACATTTGCTACAAAATTAATAAGAAATATTATGAAATTATATTAAAAGCTATTACATTATTTTGTAAAATTAAAAATCCTGAATATATCTAATCGGTTAGATATATAATTTTTAATTGATTCTATAAAATAGGTACTACTTATGGATAAATGTATTACTTCTATAGCAGAAGGCTTGATGAAAATCACTTACAGAATGACAACATCAGTTAGCTTTAAAATGATATTGTTATATGCTTGGTCATTTTAAACATTGTGAGGTCTGCAATACCAAAGCTGTTCCAGTGATACATTTGCTACAAAATTAATAAGAAATATTATGAAATTATATTAAAAGCTATTACATTATTTTGTAAAATTATAAATCCTGAATATTTCTAATCGGTTAGTTATATATATATAGCAAATATTATTTTTTCTGTTTTCATTGATTATATACTTAATTATATATATGATTTTTCATTGATTATATAAAGTAGGTAGTACTTATGGATAAATGTATTACTTCTATAGCAGAAGGCTTGATGAAAATCTCTTACAGAACGACAACATCGGTTAGCTTTAAAATGATTTTTGAATATGCATGGTAATTTTAACGATTGTGAGGTCTGCAATATCAAAGCTGATCCAGTGATACATTTGCTACAAAATTAATAAGAAATATTATGAAATTATATTAAAAGCTATTTCAAAAATTTGATAAATTAAAAATCCTGAATATTTCTAAACGGTTAGTTATATATATAGCAAATATTATTCTTTTTGTTTTCATTGGTTATATACTTAGTATATATATAATTTTTAATTGATTTTATAAAATAGGTAGTACTTATGGATAAATGTATTACTTCTATAGCAGAAGGCTTGATGAAAATCTCTTACAGAACGACAACATCGGTTAGCTTTAAAATGATTTTTGTATATACTTGGTAATTTTAAACATTGTGAGGTCTGCAATACCAAAGCTGTTCCAGTGATACATTTGCTACAAAATTAATAAGAAATATTATGAAATTATATTAAAAGCTATTACATTATTTTGTAAAATTAAAAATCCTGAATATATCTAATCGGTTAGATATATAATTTTTAATTGATTCTATAAAATAGGTACTACTTATGGATAAATGTATTACTTCTATAGCAGAAGGCTTGAGGAAAATCTCTTACAGAATGACAACATCGGTTAGCATTAAAATGATTTTGTTATATACTTGGTAATTTTAAAGATTGTGAGGTCTGCAATATCAAAGCTGATCCAGTGATACATTTGCTACAAAATTAATAAGAAATATCATGAAATTATATTAAAAGCTATTTCATTATTTTGTAAAATTAAAAATCCTGAATATTTCTAATCGGTTAGTTATATATACAGAAAATATAATTTTAACTGTTTTCATTGGTTATATACTTAATTATATAAATGATTTTTAATTGATTCTATAAAGTAGGTAGTACTTATGGATAAATGTATTACTTCTATAGCAGAAGGCTTGAGGAAAATCTCTTACAGAACAACAACAATGGTTAGCTTTAAAATGATTTTTGTATATGCTTGGTAATTTTAAAGATTGTGAGGTCTGCAATACCAAAGCTGTTACAGAGATACATTTGCTACAAAATTAATAAGAAATATTATGAAATTATATTAAAAGCTATTTCAAAAATTTGATAAATTAAAAATCCTGAATATTTCTAAACGGTTAGTTATATATATAGCAAATATTATTAATTTTGTTTTCATTGGTTATATACTTAGTAAATATATAATTTTTAATTGATTTTATAAAATAGGTAGTACTTATGGATATATGTATTACTTCTATAGCAGAAAGCTTGATGAAAATCTCTTACAGAACGACAACATCAGTTAGCTTTAAAATGATTTTTGTATATGCTTGGTCATTTTAAACATTGTGAGATCTGCAATACCAAAGCTGTTCCAGTGATACATTTGCTACAAAATTAATAAGAAATATTATGAAATTATATTAAAAGCTATTACATTATTTTGTAAAATTATAAATCCTGAATATTTCTAATCGGTTAGATATATAATTTTTAATTGATTATATAAAATAGGTAGTACTTATGGATAAATGTATTACTTCTATAGCAGAAGGCTTGATGAAAATCTCTTACAGAATGACAACATCAGTTAGCTTTAAAATGATTTTTGTATATGCTTGGTAATTTTAAGGATTGTGAGGTCTGCAATACCAAAGCTGTTCCAGAGATACATTTGCTACAAAATTAATAAGTAATATTATGAAATTATATTAAAAGCTATTTCAAAAATTTGATAAATTAAAAATCCTGAATATTTCTAAACGGTTAGTTATATATATAGCAAATATTATTCTTTTTGTTTTCATTGGTTATATACTTAGTATATATATAATTTTTAATTGATTTTATAAAATAGGTAGTACTTATGGATAAATGTATTACTTCTATAGCAGAAGGCTTGATGAAAATCTCTTACAGAACGACAACATCGGTTTGCTTTAAAATGATTTTTGTATATGCTTGGTAATTTTAAAGATTGTGAGGTCTGCAATATCAAAGCTGTTCCAGTGATACATTTGCTACAAAATTAATAAGAAATATCATGAAATTATATTAAAAGCTATTTCATTATTTTGTAAAATTAAAAATCCTGAATATTTCTAATCGGTTAGTTATATATACAGAAAATATTATTTTAACTGTTTTCATTAGTTATATACTTAATTATATAAATGATTTTTAATTGATTCTATAAAGTAGGTAGTACTTATGGATAAATGTATTACTTCTATAGCAGAAGGCTTGAGGAAAATCTCTTACAGAACAACAACAACGGTTAGCTTTAAAATGATTTTTGTATATGGTTGGTAATTTTAAAGATTGTGAGGTCTGCAATACCAAAGCTGTTACAGAGATACATTTGCTACAAAATTAATAAGAAATATTATGAAATTATATTAAAAGCTATTTCAAAAATTTGATAAATTAAAAATCCTGAATATTTCTAAACGGTTAGTTATATATATAGCAAATATTATTAATTTTGTTTTCATTGGTTATATACTTAGTAAATATATAATTTTTAATTGATTTTATAAAATAGGTAGTACTTATGGATATATGTATTACTTCTATAGCAGAAAGCTTGATGAAAATCTCTTACAGAACGACAACATCAGTTAGCTTTAAAATGATTTTTGTATATGCTTGGTCATTTTAAACATTGTGAGATCTGCAATACCAAAGCTGTTCCAGTGATACATTTGCTACAAAATTAATAAGAAATATTATGAAATTATATTAAAAGCTATTACATTATTTTGTAAAATTATAAATCCTGAATATTTCTAATCGGTTAGATATATAATTTTTAATTGATTATATAAAATAGGTAGTACTTATGGATAAATGTATTACTTCTATAGCAGAAGGCTTGATGAAAATCTCTTACAGAATGACAACATCAGTTAGCTTTAAAATGATTTTTGTATATGCTTGGTAATTTTAAGGATTGTGAGGTCTGCAATACCAAAGCTGTTCCAGAGATACATTTGCTACAAAATTAATAAGTAATATTATGAAATTATATTAAAAGCTATTTCAAAAATTTGATAAATTAAAAATCCTGAATATTTCTAAACGGTTAGTTATATATATAGCAAATATTATTCTTTTTGTTTTCATTGGTTATATACTTAGTATATATATAATTTTTAATTGATTTTATAAAATAGGTAGTACTTATGGATAAATGTATTACTTCTATAGCAGAAGGCTTGATGAAAATCTCTTACAGAATGACAACATCGGTTTGCTTTAAAATGATTTTTGTATATGCTTGGTAATTTTAAAGATTGTGAGGTCTGCAATATCAAAGCTGTTCCAGTGATACATTTGCTACAAAATTAATAAGAAATATTATGAAATAATATTAAAAGCTATTTCAAAAATTTGATAATTTAATAATCCTGAATATTTCTAAACGGTTAGTTATATATTTAGCAAATATTATTCTTTTTGTTTTCATTGGTTATATACTTAGTAGATATATAATTTTTAATTGATTATATAAAGTAGGTAGTACTTATGGATAAATGTATTACTTCTATAGCAGAAGGCTTGATGAAAATCACTTACAGAATGACAACATCAGTTAGCTTTAAAATGATATTGTTATATGCTTGGTCATTTTAAACATTGTGAGGTCTGCAATACCAAAGCTGTTCCAGTGATACATTTGCTACAAAATTAATAAGAAATATTATGAAATTATATTAAAAGCTATTACATTATTTTGTAAAATTATAAATCCTGAATATTTCTAATCGGTTAGTTATATATATATAGCAAATATTATTTTTTCTGTTTTCATTGATTATATACTTAATTATATATATGATTTTTCATTGATTATATAAAGTAGGTAGTACTTATGGATAAATGTATTACTTCTATAGCAGAAGGCTTGATGAAAATCTCTTACAGAACGACAACATCGGTTAGCTTTAAAATGATTTTTGAATATGCATGGTAATTTTAACGATTGTGAGGTCTGCAATATCAAAGCTGATCCAGTGATACATTTGCTACAAAATTAATAAGAAATATCATGAAATTATATTAAAAGCTATTTCATTATTTTGTAAAATTAAGAATCCTGAATATTTCTAATCGGTTAGTTATATATACAGAAAATATTATTTTAACTGTTTTCATTGGTTATATACTTAATTATATAAATGATTTTTAATTGATTCTATAAAGTAGGTAGTACTTATGGATAAATGTATTACTTCTATAGCAGAAGGATTGAGGAAAATCTCTTACAGAACAACAACAACGGTTAGCTTTAAAATGATTTTTGTATATGGTTGGTAATTTTAAAGATTGTGAGGTCTGCAATACCAAAGCTGTTACAGAGATACATTTGCTACAAAATTAATAAGAAATATTATGAAATTATATTAAAAGCTATTTCAAAAATTTGATAAATTAAAAATCCTGAATATTTCTAAACGGTTAGTTATATATATAGCAAATATTATTAATTTTGTTTTCATTGGTTATATACTTAGTAAATATATAATTTTTAATTGATTTTATAAAATAGGTAGTACTTATGGATATATGTATTACTTCTATAGCAGAAAGCTTGATGAAAATCTCTTACAGAACGACAACATCAGTTAGCTTTAAAATGATTTTTGTATATGCTTGGTCATTTTAAACATTGTGAGATCTGCAATACCAAAGCTGTTCCAGTGATACATTTGCTACAAAATTAATAAGAAATATTATGAAATTATATTAAAAGCTATTACATTATTTTGTAAAATTATAAATCCTGAATATTTCTAATTGGTTAGATATATAATTTTTAATTGATTATATAAAATAGGTAGTACTTATGGATAAATGTATTACTTCTATAGCAGAAGGCTTGATGAAAATCTCTTACAGAATGACAACATCAGTTAGCTTTAAAATGATTTTTGTATATGCTTGGTAATTTTAAGGATTGTGAGGTCTGCAATACCAAAGCTGTTCCAGAGATACATTTGCTACAAAATTAATAAGTAATATTATGAAATTATATTAAAAGCTATTTCAAAAATTTGATAAATTAAAAATCCTGAATATTTCTAAACGGTTAGTTATATATATAGCAAATATTATTCTTTTTGTTTTCATTGGTTATATACTTAGTATATATATAATTTTTAATTGATTTTATAAAATAGGTAGTACTTATGGATAAATGTATTACTTCTATAGCAGAAGGCTTGATGAAAATCTCTTACAGAATGACAACATCGGTTTGCTTTAAAATGATTTTTGTATATGCTTGGTAATTTTAAAGATTGTGAGGTCTGCAATATCAAAGCTGTTCCAGTGATACATTTGCTACAAAATTAATAAGAAATATTATGAAATAATATTAAAAGCTATTTCAAAAATTTGATAATTTAATAATCCTGAATATTTCTAAACGGTTAGTTATATATTTAGCAAATATTATTCTTTTTGTTTTCATTGGTTATATACTTAGTAGATATATAATTTTTAATTGATTATATAAAGTAGGTAGTACTTATGGATAAATGTATTACTTCTATAGCAGAAGGCTTGATGAAAATCACTTACAGAATGACAACATCAGTTAGCTTTAAAATGATATTGTTATATGCTTGGTCATTTTAAACATTGTGAGGTCTGCAATACCAAAGCTGTTCCAGTGATACATTTGCTACAAAATTAATAAGAAATATTATGAAATTATATTAAAAGCTATTACATTATTTTGTAAAATTATAAATCCTGAATATTTCTAATCGGTTAGTTATATATATATAGCAAATATTATTTTTTCTGTTTTCATTGATTATATACTTAATTATATATATGATTTTTCATTGATTATATAAAGTAGGTAGTACTTATGGATAAATGTATTACTTCTATAGCAGAAGGCTTGATGAAAATCTCTTACAGAACGACAACATCGGTTAGCTTTAAAATGATTTTTGAATATGCATGGTAATTTTAACGATTGTGAGGTCTGCAATATCAAAGCTGATCCAGTGATACATTTGCTACAAAATTAATAAGAAATATTATGAAATTATATTAAAAGCTATTTCAAAAATTTGATAAATTAAAAATCCTGAATATTTCTAAACGGTTAGTTATATATATAGCAAATATAATTCTTTTTGTTTTCATTGGTTATATACTTAGTATATATATAATTTTTAATTGATTTTATAAAATAGGTAGTACTTATGGATAAATGTATTACTTCTATAGCAGAAGGCTTGATGAAAATCTCTTACAGAACGACAACATCGGTTAGCTTTAAAATGATTTTTGTATATACTTGGTAATTTTAAACATTGTGAGGTCTGCAATACCAAAGCTGTTCCAGTGATACATTTGCTACAAAATTAATAAGAAATATTATGAAATTATATTAAAAGCTATTACATTATTTTGTAAAATTAAAAATCCTGAATATATCTAATCGGTTAGATATATAATTTTTAATTGATTCTATAAAATAGGTACTACTTATGGATAAATGTATTACTTCTATAGCAGAAGGCTTGAGGAAAATCTCTTACAGAATGACAACATCGGTTAGCATTAAAATGATTTTGTTATATACTTGGTAATTTTAAAGATTGTGAGGTCTGCAATATCAAAGCTGATCCAGTGATACATTTGCTACAAAATTAATAAGAAATATCATGAAATTATATTAAAAGCTATTTCATTATTTTGTAAAATTAAAAATCCTGAATATTTCTAATCGGTTAGTTATATATACAGAAAATATAATTTTAACTGTTTTCATTGGTTATATACTTAATTATATAAATGATTTTTAATTGATTCTATAAAGTAGGTAGTACTTATGGATAAATGTATTACTTCTATAGCAGAAGGCTTGAGGAAAATCTCTTACAGAACAACAACAATGGTTAGCTTTAAAATGATTTTTGTATATGCTTGGTAATTTTAAAGATTGTGAGGTCTGCAATACCAAAGCTGTTACAGAGATACATTTGCTACAAAATTAATAAGAAATATTATGAAATTATATTAAAAGCTATTTCAAAAATTTGATAAATTAAAAATCCTGAATATTTCTAAACGGTTAGTTATATATATAGCAAATATTATTAATTTTGTTTTCATTGGTTATATACTTAGTAAATATATAATTTTTAATTGATTTTATAAAATAGGTAGTACTTATGGATATATGTATTACTTCTATAGCAGAAAGCTTGATGAAAATCTCTTACAGAACGACAACATCAGTTAGCTTTAAAATGATTTTTGTATATGCTTGGTCATTTTAAACATTGTGAGATCTGCAATACCAAAGCTGTTCCAGTGATACATTTGCTACAAAATTAATAAGAAATATTATGAAATTATATTAAAAGCTATTACATTATTTTGTAAAATTATAAATCCTGAATATTTCTAATCGGTTAGATATATAATTTTTAATTGATTATATAAAATAGGTAGTACTTATGGATAAATGTATTACTTCTATAGCAGAAGGCTTGATGAAAATCTCTTACAGAATGACAACATCAGTTAGCTTTAAAATGATTTTTGTATATGCTTGGTAATTTTAAGGATTGTGAGGTCTGCAATACCAAAGCTGTTCCAGAGATACATTTGCTACAAAATTAATAAGTAATATTATGAAATTATATTAAAAGCTATTTCAAAAATTTGATAAATTAAAAATCCTGAATATTTCTAAACGGTTAGTTATATATATAGCAAATATTATTCTTTTTGTTTTCATTGGTTATATACTTAGTATATATATAATTTTTAATTGATTTTATAAAATAGGTAGTACTTATGGATAAATGTATTACTTCTATAGCAGAAGGCTTGATGAAAATCTCTTACAGAACGACAACATCGGTTTGCTTTAAAATGATTTTTGTATATGCTTGGTAATTTTAAAGATTGTGAGGTCTGCAATATCAAAGCTGTTCCAGTGATACATTTGCTACAAAATTAATAAGAAATATTATGAAATAATATTAAAAGCTATTTCAAAAATTTGATAATTTAATAATCCTGAATATTTCTAAACGGTTAGTTATATATTTAGCAAATATTATTCTTTTTGTTTTCATTGGTTATATACTTAGTAGATATATAATTTTTAATTGATTATATAAAGTAGGTAGTACTTATGGATAAATGTATTACTTCTATAGCAGAAGGCTTGATGAAAATCACTTACAGAATGACAACATCAGTTAGCTTTAAAATGATATTGTTATATGCTTGGTCATTTTAAACATTGTGAGGTCTGCAATACCAAAGCTGTTCCAGTGATACATTTGCTACAAAATTAATAAGAAATATTATGAAATTATATTAAAAGCTATTACATTATTTTGTAAAATTATAAATCCTGAATATTTCTAATCGGTTAGTTATATATATATAGCAAATATTATTTTTTCTGTTTTCATTGATTATATACTTAATTATATATATGATTTTTCATTGATTATATAAAGTAGGTAGTACTTATGGATAAATGTATTACTTCTATAGCAGAAGGCTTGATGAAAATCTCTTACAGAACGACAACATCGGTTAGCTTTAAAATGATTTTTGAATATGCATGGTAATTTTAACGATTGTGAGGTCTGCAATATCAAAGCTGATCCAGTGATACATTTGCTACAAAATTAATAAGAAATATCATGAAATTATATTAAAAGCTATTTCATTATTTTGTAAAATTAAAAATCCTGAATATTTCTAATCGGTTAGTTATATATACAGAAAATATTATTTTAACTGTTTTCATTGGTTATATACTTAATTATATAAATGATTTTTAATTGATTCTATAAAGTAGGTAGTACTTATGGATAAATGTATTACTTCTATAGCAGAAGGCTTGAGGAAAATCTCTTACAGAACAACAACAACGGTTAGCTTTAAAATGATTATTGTATATGGTTGGTAATTTTAAAGATTGTGAGGTCTGCAATACCAAAGCTGTTCCAGAGATACATTTGCTACAATATTAATAAGAAATATTATGAAATTATATTAAAAGCTATTTCAAAAATTTGATAAATTAAAAATCCTGAATATTTCTAAACGGTTAGTTATATATATAGCAAATATTATTCTTTTTGTTTTCATTGGTTATATACTTAGTATATATATAATTTTTAATTGATTTTATAAAATAGGTAGTACTTATGGATAAATGTATTACTTCTATAGCAGAAGGCTTGATGAAAATCTCTTACAGAACGACAACATCGGTTAGCTTTAAAATGATTTTTGTATATACTTGGTAATTTTAAACATTGTGAGGTCTGCAATACCAAAGCTGTTCCAGTGATACATTTGCTACAAAATTAATAAGAAATATTATGAAATTATATTAAAAGCTATTACATTATTTTGTAAAATTAAAAATCCTGAATATATCTAATCGGTTAGATATATAATTTTTAATTGATTCTATAAAATAGGTACTACTTATGGATAAATGTATTACTTCTATAGCAGAAGGCTTGAGGAAAATCTCTTACAGAATGACAACATCGGTTAGCATTAAAATGATTTTTGAATATGCATGGTAATTTTAACGATTGTGAGGTCTGCAATATCAAAGCTGATCCAGTGATACATTTGCTACAAAATTAATAAGAAATATCATGAAATTATATTAAAAGCTATTTCATTATTTTGTAAAATTAAAAATCCTGAATATTTCTAATCGGTTAGTTATATATACAGAAAATATTATTTTAACTGTTTTCATTGGTTATATACTTAATTATATAAATGATTTTTAATTGATTCTATAAAGTAGGTAGTACTTATGGATAAATGTATTACTTCTATAGCAGAAGGCTTGAGGAAAATCTCTTACAGAACAACAACAACGGTTAGCTTTAAAATGATTTTTGTATATGCTTGGTAATTTTAAAGATTGTGAGGTCTGCAATACCAAAGCTGTTCCAGAGATACATTTGCTACAATATTAATAAGAAATATTATGAAATTATATTAAAAGCTATTTCAAAAATTTGATAAATTAAAAATCCTGAATATTTCTAAACGGTTAGTTATATATATAGCAAATATTATTCTTTTTGTTTTCATTGGTTATATACTTAGTATATATATAATTTTTAATTGATTTTATAAAATAGGTAGTACTTATGGATAAATGTATTACTTCTATAGCAGAAGGCTTGATGAAAATCTCTTACAGAAAGACAACATCGGTTAGCTTTAAAATGATTTTTGTATATACTTGGTAATTTTAAACATTGTGAGGTCTGCAATACCAAAGCTGTTCCAGTGATACATTTGCTACAAAATTAATATGAAATATTATGAAATTATATTAAAAGCTATTACATTATTTTGTAAAATTAAAAATCCTGAATATATCTAATCGGTTAGATATATAATTTTTAATTGATTCTATAAAATAGGTACTACTTATGGATAAATGTATTACTTCTATAGCAGAAGGCTTGAGGAAAATCTCTTACAGAATGACAACATCGGTTAGCATTAAAATGATTTTGTTATATACTTGGTAATTTTAAAGATTGTGAGGTCTGCAATATCAAAGCTGATCCAGTGATACATTTGCTACAAAATTAATAAGAAATATCATGAAATTATATTAAAAGCTATTTCATTATTTTGTAAAATTAAAAATCCTGAATATTTCTAATCGGTTAGTTATATATACAGAAAATATAATTTTAACTGTTTTCATTGGTTATATACTTAATTATATAAATGATTTTTAATTGATTCTATAAAGTAGGTAGTACTTATGGATAAATGTATTACTTCTATAGCAGAAGGCTTGATGAAAATCTCTTACAGAACGACAACATCGGTTTGCTTTAAAATGATTTTTGTATATGCTTGGTAATTTTAAAGATTGTGAGGTCTGCAATACCAAAGCTGTTACAGAGATACATTTGCTACAAAATTAATAAGAAATATTATGAAATTATATTAAAAGCTATTTCAAAAATTTGATAAATTAAAAAACCTGAATATTTCTAAACGGTTAGTTATATATATAGCAAATATTATTAATTTTGTTTTCATTGGTTATATACTTAGTAAATATATAATTTTTAATTGATTTTATAAAATAGGTAGTACTTATGGATATATGTATTACTTCTATAGCAGAAAGCTTGATGAAAATCTCTTACAGAACGACAACATCAGTTAGCTTTAAAATGATTTTTGTATATGCTTGGTCATTTTAAACATTGTGAGATCTGCAATACCAAAGCTGTTCCAGTGATACATTTGCTACAAAATTAATAAGAAATATTATGAAATTATATTAAAAGCTATTACATTATTTTGTAAAATTATAAATCCTGAATATTTCTAAATGGTTAGTTATATATTTAGCAAATATTATTCTTTTTGTTTTCATTGGTTATATACTTAGTATATATATAATTTTTAATTGATTTTATAAAATAGGTAGTACTTATGGATAAATGTATTACTTCTATAGCAGAAGGCTTGATGAAAATCTCTTACAGAACGACAACATCGGTTAGCTTTAAAATGATTTTTGTATATACTTGGTAATTTTAAACATTGTGAGGTCTGCAATACCAAAGCTGTTCCAGTGATACATTTGCTACAAAATTAATAAGAAATATTATGAAATTATATTAAAAGCTATTACATTATTTTGTAAAATTAAAAATCCTGAATATTTCTAATCGGTTAGATATATAATTTTTAATTGATTATATAAAATAGGTAGTACTTATGGATAAATGTATTACTTCTATAGCAGAAGGCTTGATGAAAATCTCTTACAGAATGACAACATCGGTTAGCTTTAAAATGATTTTTGTATATGCTTGGTAATTTTAAGGATTGTGAGGTCTGCAATACCAAAGCTGTTCCAGAGATACATTTGCTACAAAATTAATAAGTAATATTATGAAATTATATTAAAAGCTATTTCAAAAATTTGATAAATTAAAAATCCTGAATATTTCTAAACGGTTAGTTATATATATAGCAAATATTATTCTTTTTGTTTTCATTGGTTATATACTTAGTATATATATAATTTTTAATTGATTTTATAAAATAGGTAGTACTTATGGATAAATGTATTACTTCTATAGCAGAAGGCTTGATGAAAATCTCTTACAGAACGACAACATCGGTTTGCTTTAAAATGATTTTTGTATATGCTTGGTAATTTTAAAGATTGTGAGGTCTGCAATATCAAAGCTGTTCCAGTGATACATTTGCTACAAAATTAATAAGAAATATTATGAAATAATATTAAAAGCTATTTCAAAAATTTGATAATTTAATAATCCTGAATATTTCTAAACGGTTAGTTATATATTTAGCAAATATTATTATTTTTGTTTTCATTGGTTATATACTTAGTAGATATATAATTTTTAATTGATTATATAAAGTAGGTAGTACTTATGGATAAATGTATTACTTCTATAGCAGAAGGCTTGATGAAAATCACTTACAGAATGACAACATCAGTTAGCTTTAAAATGATATTGTTATATGCTTGGTCATTTTAAACATTGTGAGGTCTGCAATACCAAAGCTGTTCCAGTGATACATTTGCTACAAAATTAATAAGAAATATTATGAAATTATATTAAAAGCTATTACATTATTTTGTAAAATTATAAATCCTGAATATTTCTAATCGGTTAGTTATATATATATAGCAAATATTATTTTTTCTGTTTTCATTGATTATATACTTAATTATATATATGATTTTTCATTGATTATATAAAGTAGGTAGTACTTATGGATAAATGTATTACTTCTATAGCAGAAGGCTTGATGAAAATCTCTTACAGAACGACAACATCGGTTTGCTTTAAAATGATTTTTGTATATGCTTGGTAATTTTAAAGATTGTGAGGTCTGCAATATCAAAGCTGTTCCAGTGATACATTTGCTACAAAATTAATAAGAAATATTATGAAATAATATTAAAAGCTATTTCAAAAATTTGATAATTTAATAATCCTGAATATTTCTAAACGGTTAGTTATATATTTAGCAAATATTATTCTTTTTGTTTTCATTGGTTATATACTTAGTAGATATATAATTTTTAATTGATTATATAAAGTAGGTAGTACTTATGGATAAATGTATTACTTCTATAGCAGAAGGCTTGATGAAAATCACTTACAGAATGACAACATCAGTTAGCTTTAAAATGATATTGTTATATGCTTGGTCATTTTAAACATTGTGAGGTCTGCAATACCAAAGCTGTTCCAGTGATACATTTGCTACAAAATTAATAAGAAATATTATGAAATTATATTAAAAGCTATTACATTATTTTGTAAAATTATAAATCCTGAATATTTCTAATCGGTTAGTTATATATATATAGCAAATATTATTTTTTCTGTTTTCATTGATTATATACTTAATTATATATATGATTTTTCATTGATTATATAAAGTAGGTAGTACTTATGGATAAATGTATTACTTCTATAGCAGAAGGCTTGATGAAAATCTCTTACAGAACGACAACATCGGTTAGCTTTAAAATGATTTTTGAATATGCATGGTAATTTTAACGATTGTGAGGTCTGCAATATCAAAGCTGATCCAGTGATACATTTGCTACAAAATTAATAAGAAATATCATGAAATTATATTAAAAGCTATTTCATTATTTTGTAAAATTAAAAATCCTGAATATTTCTAATCGGTTAGTTATATATACAGAAAATATTATTTTAACTGTTTTCATTGGTTATATACTTAATTATATAAATGATTTTTAATTGATTCTATAAAGTAGGTAGTACTTATGGATAAATGTATTACTTCTATAGCAGAAGGCTTGAGGAAAATCTCTTACAGAACAACAACAACGGTTAGCTTTAAAATGATTTTTGTATATGGTTGGTAATTTTAAAGATTGTGAGGTCTGCAATACCAAAGCTGTTCCAGAGATACATTTGCTACAATATTAATAAGAAATATTATGAAATTATATTAAAAGCTATTTCAAAAATTTGATAAATTAAAAATCCTGAATATTTCTAAACGGTTAGTTATATATATAGCAAATATTATTCTTTTTGTTTTCATTGGTTATATACTTAGTATATATATAATTTTTAATTGATTTTATAAAATAGGTAGTACTTATGGATAAATGTATTACTTCTATAGCAGAAGGCTTGATGAAAATCTCTTACAGAACGACAACATCGGTTAGCTTTAAAATGATTTTTGTATATACTTGGTAATTTTAAACATTGTGAGGTCTGCAATACCAAAGCTGTTCCAGTGATACATTTGCTACAAAATTAATATGAAATATTATGAAATTATATTAAAAGCTATTACATTATTTTGTAAAATTAAAAATCCTGAATATATCTAATCGGTTAGATATATAATTTTTAATTGATTCTATAAAATAGGTACTACTTATGGATAAATGTATTACTTCTATAGCAGAAGGCTTGAGGAAAATCTCTTACAGAATGACAACATCGGTTAGCATTAAAATGATTTTGTTATATACTTGGTAATTTTAAAGATTGTGAGGTCTGCAATACCAAGCTGATCCAGTGATACATTTGCTACAAAATTAATAAGAAATATCATGAAATTATATTAAAAGCTATTTCATTATTTTGTAAAATTAAAAATCCTGAATATTTCTAATCGGTTAGTTATATATACAGAAAATATAATTTTAACTGTTTTCATTGGTTATATACTTAATTATATAAATGATTTTTAATTGATTCTATAAAGTAGGTAGTACTTATGGATAAATGTATTACTTCTATAGCAGAAGGCTTGAGGAAAATCTCTTACAGAACAACAACAATGGTTAGCTTTAAAATGATTTTTGTATATGCTTGGTAATTTTAAAGATTGTGAGGTCTGCAATACCAAAGCTGTTACAGAGATACATTTGCTACAAAATTAATAAGAAATATTATGAAATTATATTAAAAGCTATTTCAAAAATTTGATAAATTAAAAAACCTGAATATTTCTAAACGGTTAGTTATATATATAGCAAATATTATTAATTTTGTTTTCATTGGTTATATACTTAGTAAATATATAATTTTTAATTGATTTTATAAAATAGGTAGTACTTATGGATATATGTATTACTTCTATAGCAGAAAGCTTGATGAAAATCTCTTACAGAACGACAACATCAGTTAGCTTTAAAATGATTTTTGTATATGCTTGGTCATTTTAAACATTGTGAGATCTGCAATACCAAAGCTGTTCCAGTGATACATTTGCTACAAAATTAATAAGAAATATTATGAAATTATATTAAAAGCTATTACATTATTTTGTAAAATTATAAATCCTGAATATTTCTAATCGGTTAGATATATAATTTTTAATTGATTATATAAAATAGGTAGTACTTATGGATAAATGTATTACTTCTATAGCAGAAGGCTTGATGAAAATCTCTTACAGAATGACAACATCAGTTAGCTTTAAAATGATTTTTGTATATGCTTGGTAATTTTAAGGATTGTGAGGTCTGCAATACCAAAGCTGTTCCAGAGATACATTTGCTACAAAATTAATAAGTAATATTATGAAATTATATTAAAAGCTATTTCAAAAATTTGATAAATTAAAAATCCTGAATATTTCTAAACGGTTAGTTATATATATAGCAAATATTATTCTTTTTGTTTTCATTGGTTATATACTTAGTATATATATAATTTTTAATTGATTTTATAAAATAGGTAGTACTTATGGATAAATGTATTACTTCTATAGCAGAAGGCTTGATGAAAATCTCTTACAGAACGACAACATCGGTTTGCTTTAAAATGATTTTTGTATATGCTTGGTAATTTTAAAGATTGTGAGGTCTGCAATATCAAAGCTGTTCCAGTGATACATTTGCTACAAAATT
This sequence comes from Tuberolachnus salignus, assembly GCA_956483605.1. Classification (NCBI taxonomy): domain Eukaryota; kingdom Metazoa; phylum Arthropoda; class Insecta; order Hemiptera; family Aphididae; genus Tuberolachnus; species Tuberolachnus salignus. The sequence continues at coordinate 9,262,050 of OY101431.1, read as the reverse complement.
AATAAGAAATATTATGAAATAATATTAAAAGCTATTTCAAAAATTTGATAATTTAATAATCCTGAATATTTCTAAACGGTTAGTTATATATTTAGCAAATATTATTCTTTTTGTTTTCATTGGTTATATACTTAGTATATATATAATTTTTAATTGATTTTATAAAATAGGTAGTACTTATGGATAAATGTATTACTTCTATAGCAGAAGGCTTGATGAAAATCTCTTACAGAACGACAACATCGGTTAGCTTTAAAATGATTTTTGTATATACTTGGTAATTTTAAACATTGTGAGGTCTGCAATACCAAAGCTGTTCCAGTGATACATTTGCTACAAAATTAATAAGAAATATTATGAAATTATATTAAAAGCTATTACATTATTTTGTAAAATTAAAAATCCTGAATATTTCTAATCGGTTAGATATATAATTTTTAATTGATTATATAAAATAGGTAGTACTTATGGATAAATGTATTACTTCTATAGCAGAAGGCTTGATGAAAATCTCTTACAGAATGACAACATCAGTTAGCTTTAAAATGATTTTTGTATATGCTTGGTAATTTTAAGGATTGTGAGGTCTGCAATACCAAAGCTGTTCCAGAGATACATTTGCTACAAAATTAATAAGTAATATTATGAAATTATATTAAAAGCTATTTCAAAAATTTGATAAATTAAAAATCCTGAATATTTCTAAACGGTTAGTTATATATATAGCAAATATTATTCTTTTTGTTTTCATTGGTTATATACTTAGTATATATATAATTTTTAATTGATTTTATAAAATAGGTAGTACTTATGGATAAATGTATTACTTCTATAGCAGAAGGCTTGATGAAAATCTCTTACAGAAGGACAACATCGGTTTGCTTTAAAATGATTTTTGTATATGCTTGGTAATTTTAAAGATTGTGAGGTCTGCAATATCAAAGCTGTTCCAGTGATACATTTGCTACAAAATTAATAAGAAATATTATGAAATAATATTAAAAGCTATTTCAAAAATTTGATAATTTAATAATCCTGAATATTTCTAAACGGTTAGTTATATATTTAGCAAATATTATTCTTTTTGTTTTCATTGGTTATATACTTAGTATATATATAATTTTTAATTGATTTTATAAAATAGGTAGTACTTATGGATAAATGTATTACTTCTATAGCAGAAGGCTTGATGAAAATCTCTTACAGAACGACAACATCGGTTAGCTTTAAAATGATTTTTGTATATACTTGGTAATTTTAAACATTGTGAGGTCTGCAATACCAAAGCTGTTCCAGTGATACATTTGCTACAAAATTAATAAGAAATATTATGAAATTATATTAAAAGCTATTACATTATTTTGTAAAATTAAAAATCCTGAATATTTCTAATCGGTTAGATATATAATTTTTAATTGATTATATAAAATAGGTAGTACTTATGGATAAATGTATTACTTCTATAGCAGAAGGCTTGATGAAAATCTCTTACAGAATGACAACATCAGTTAGCTTTAAAATGATTTTTGTATATGCTTGGTAATTTTAAGGATTGTGAGGTCTGCAATACCAAAGCTGTTCCAGAGATACATTTGCTACAAAATTAATAAGTAATATTATGAAATTATATTAAAAGCTATTTCAAAAATTTGATAAATTAAAAATCCTGAATATTTCTAAACGGTTAGTTATATATATAGCAAATATTATTCTTTTTGTTTTCATTGGTTATATACTTAGTATATATATAATTTTTAATTGATTTTATAAAATAGGTAGTACTTATGGATAAATGTATTACTTCTATAGCAGAAGGCTTGATGAAAATCTCTTACAGAACGACAACATCGGTTTGCTTTAAAATGATTTTTGTATATGCTTGGTAATTTTAAAGATTGTGAGGTCTGCAATATCAAAGCTGTTCCAGTGATACATTTGCTACAAAATTAATAAGAAATATTATGAAATAATATTAAAAGCTATTTCAAAAATTTGATAATTTAATAATCCTGAATATTTCTAAACGGTTAGTTATATATTTAGCAAATATTATTATTTTTGTTTTCATTGGTTATATACTTAGTAGATATATAATTTTTAATTGATTATATAAAGTAGGTAGTACTTATGGATAAATGTATTACTTCTATAGCAGAAGGCTTGATGAAAATCACTTACAGAATGACAACATCAGTTAGCTTTAAAATGATATTGTTATATGCTTGGTCATTTTAAACATTGTGAGGTCTGCAATACCAAAGCTGTTCCAGTGATACATTTGCTACAAAATTAATAAGAAATATTATGAAATTATATTAAAAGCTATTACATTATTTTGTAAAATTATAAATCCTGAATATTTCTAATCGGTTAGTTATATATATATAGCAAATATTATTTTTTCTGTTTTCATTGATTATATACTTAATTATATATATGATTTTTCATTGATTATATAAAGTAGGTAGTACTTATGGATAAATGTATTACTTCTATAGCAGAAGGCTTGATGAAAATCTCTTACAGAACGACAACATCGGTTAGCTTTAAAATGATTTTTGAATATGCATGGTAATTTTAACGATTGTGAGGTCTGCAATATCAAAGCTGATCCAGTGATACATTTGCTACAAAATTAATAAGAAATATCATGAAATTATATTAAAAGCTATTTCATTATTTTGTAAAATTAAAAATCCTGAATATTTCTAATCGGTTAGTTATATATACAGAAAATATTATTTTAACTGTTTTCATTGGTTATATACTTAATTATATAAATGATTTTTAATTGATTCTATAAAGTAGGTAGTACTTATGGATAAATGTATTACTTCTATAGCAGAAGGCTTGAGGAAAATCTCTTACAGAACAACAACAACGGTTAGCTTTAAAATGATTTTTGTATATGCTTGGTAATTTTAAAGATTGTGAGGTCTGCAATACCAAAGCTGTTCCAGAGATACATTTGCTACAATATTAATAAGAAATATTATGAAATTATATTAAAAGCTATTTCAAAAATTTGATAAATTAAAAATCCTGAATATTTCTAAACGGTTAGTTATATATATAGCAAATATTATTCTTTTTGTTTTCATTGGTTATATACTTAGTATATATATAATTTTTAATTGATTTTATAAAATAGGTAGTACTTATGGATAAATGTATTACTTCTATAGCAGAAGGCTTGATGAAAATCTCTTACAGAAAGACAACATCGGTTAGCTTTAAAATGATTTTTGTATATACTTGGTAATTTTATACATTGTGAGGTCTGCAATACCAAAGCTGTTCCAGTGATACATTTGCTACAAAATTAATAAGAAATATTATGAAATTATATTAAAAGCTATTACATTATTTTGTAAAATTAAAAATCCTGAATATATCTAATCGGTTAGATATATAATTTTTAATTGATTCTATAAAATAGGTACTACTTATGGATAAATGTATTACTTCTATAGCAGAAGGCTTGAGGAAAATCTCTTACAGAATGACAACATCGGTTAGCATTAAAATGATTTTGTTATATACTTGGTAATTTTAAACATTGTGAGATCTGCAATACCAAAGCTGTTCCAGTGATACATTTGCTACAAAATTAATAAGAAATATTATGAAATTATATTAAAAGCTATTTCAAAAATTTGATAAATTAAAAATCCTGAATATTTCTAAACGGTTAGTTATATATACAGAAAATATTATTTTAACTGTTTTCATTGGTTATATACTTAATTATATAAATGATTTTTAATTGATTCTATAAAGTAGGTAGTACTTATGGATAAATGTATTACTTCTATAGCAGAAGGCTTGAGGAAAATCTCTTACAGAACAACAACAACGGTTAGCTTTAAAATGATTTTTGTATATGCTTGGTAATTTTAAAGATTGTGAGGTCTGCAATACCAAAGCTGTTCCAGAGATACATTTGCTACAATATTAATAAGAAATATTATGAAATTATATTAAAAGCTATTTCAAAAATTTGATAAATTAAAAATCCTGAATATTTCTAAACGGTTAGTTATATATATAGCAAATATTATTCTTTTTGTTTTCATTGGTTATATACTTAGTATATATATAATTTTTAATTGATTTTATAAAATAGGTAGTACTTATGGATAAATGTATTACTTCAATAGCAGAAGGCTCTATGAAAATCTCTTACAGAACGACAACATCGGTTAGCTTTAAAATGATTTTTGTATATGCTTGGTAATTTTAAAGATTGTGAGGTCTGCAATATCAAAGCTGTTCCAGTGATACATTTGCTACAAAATTAATAAGAAATATTATGAAATAATATTAAAAGCTATTTCAAAAATTTGATAATTTAAAAATCCTGAATATTTCTAAACGGTTAGTTATATATTTAGCAAATATTATTCTTTTTGTTTTCATTGGTTATATACTTAGTAGATATATAATTTTTAATTGATTATATAAAGTAGGTAGTACTTATGGATAAATGTATTACTTCTATAGCAGAAGGCTTGATGAAAATCACTTACAGAATGACAACATCAGTTAGCTTTAAAATGATATTGTTATATGCTTGGTCATTTTAAACATTGTGAGGTCTGCAATACCAAAGCTGTTCCAGTGATACATTTGCTACAAAATTAATAAGAAATATTATGAAATTATATTAAAAGCTATTACATTATTTTGTAAAATTATAAATCCTGAATATTTCTAATCGGTTAGTTATATATATATAGCAAATATTATTTTTTCTGTTTTCATTGGTTATATACTTAATTATATATATGATTTTTAATTGATTATATAAAGTAGGTAGTACTTATGGATAAATGTATTACTTCTATAGCAGAAGGCTTGATGAAAATTTCTTACAGAACGACAACATCGGTTAGCTTTAAAATGATTTTTGAATATGCATGGTAATTTTAACGATTGTGAGGTCTGCAATATCAAAGCTGATCCAGTGATACATTTGCTACAAAATTAATAAGAAAAATCATGAAATTATATTAAAAGCTATTTCATTATTTTGTAAAATTAAAAATCCTGAATATTTCTAATCGGTTAGTTATATATACAGAAAATATTATTTTAACTGTTTTCATTGGTTATATACTTAATTATATAAATGATTTTTAATTGATTCTATAAAGTAGGTAGTACTTATGGATAAATGTATTACTTCAATAGCAGAAGGCTCTATGAAAATCTCTTACACAACGACAACATCAGTTAGCTTTAAAATGATTTTTGTATATGCTTGGTCATTTTAAACATTGTGAGGTCTGCAATATCAAATCTTTTCCAGTGATACATTTGCTACAAAATTAAGAAGAAATATCATGAAATTATATTAAAAGCTATTTCATTATTTTGTAAAATTAAAAATCCTGAATATTTCTAATCGGTTAGTTATATATACAGAAAATATTATTTTAACTGTTTTCATTGGTTATATACTTAATTATATAAATGATTTTTAATTAATTCTATAAAGTAGGTAGTACTTATGGATAAATGTATTACTTCTATAGCAGAAGGCTTGAGGAAAATCTCTTACAGAACAACAACAACGGTTAGCTTTAAAATGATTTTTGTATATGCTTGGTAATTTTAAAGATTGTGAGGTCTGCAATACCAAAGCTGTTCCAGAGATACATTTGCTACAATATTAATAAGAAATATTATGAAATTATATTAAAAGCTATTACATTATTTTGTAAAATTATAAATCCTGAATATTTCTAATCGGTTAGATATATAATTTTTAATTGATTATATAAAATAGGTAGTACTTATGGATAAATGTATTACTTCTATAGCAGAAGGCTTGATGAAAATCTCTTACAGAATGACAACATCAGTTAGCTTTAAAATGATTTTTGTATATGCTTGGTAATTTTAAGGATTGTGAGGTCTGCAATACCAAAGCTGTTCCAGAGATACATTTGCTACAAAATTAATAAGTAATATTATGAAATTATATTAAAAGCTATTTCAAAAATTTGATAAATTAAAAATCCTGAATATTTCTAAACGGTTAGTTATATATATAGCAAATATTATTCTTTTTGTTTTCATTGGTTATATACTTAGTATATATATAATTTTTAATTGATTTTATAAAATAGGTAGTACTTATGGATAAATGTATTACTTCTATAGCAGAAGGCTTGATGAAAATCTCTTACAGAACGACAACATCGGTTTGCTTTAAAATGATTTTTGTATATGCTTGGTAATTTTAAAGATTGTGAGGTCTGCAATATCAAAGCTGTTCCAGTGATACATTTGCTACAAAATTAATAAGAAATATTATGAAATAATATTAAAAGCTATTTCAAAAATTTGATAATTTAAAAATCCTGAATATTTCTAAACGGTTAGTTATATATTTAGCAAATATTATTCTTTTTGTTTTCATTGGTTATATACTTAGTAGATATATAATTTTTAATTGATTATATAAAGTAGGTAGTACTTATGGATAAATGTATTACTTCTATAGCAGAAGGCTTGATGAAAATCACTTACAGAATGACAACATCAGTTAGCTTTAAAATGATATTGTTATATGCTTGGTCATTTTAAACATTGTGAGGTCTGCAATACCAAAGCTGTTCCAGTGATACATTTGCTACAAAATTAATAAGAAATATTATGAAATTATATTAAAAGCTATTACATTATTTTGTAAAATTAAAAATCCTGAATATATCTAATCGGTTAGATATATAATTTTTAATTGATTCTATAAAATAGGTACTACTTATGGATAAATGTATTACTTCTATAGCAGAAGGCTTGAGGAAAATCTCTTACAGAATGACAACATCGGTTAGCATTAAAATGATTTTGTTATATACTTGGTAATTTTAAAGATTGTGAGGTCTGCAATATCAAAGCTGATCCAGTGATACATTTGCTACAAAATTAATAAGAAATATCATGAAATTATATTAAAAGCTATTTCATTATTTTGTAAAATTAAATATCCTGAATATTTCTAATCGGTTAGTTATATATACAGAAAATATAATTTTAACTGTTTTCATTGGTTATATACTTAATTATAAAAATGATTTTTAATTGATTCTATAAAGTAGGTAGTACTTATGGATAAATGTATTACTTCTATAGCAGAAGGCTTGAGGAAAATCTCTTACAGAACAACAACAATGGTTAGCTTTAAAATGATTTTTGTATATGCTTGGTAATTTTAAAGATTGTGAGGTCTGCAATACCAAAGCTGTTACAGAGATACATTTGCTACAAAATTAATAAGAAATATTATGAAATTATATTAAAAGCTATTTCAAAAATTTGATAAATTAAAAATCCTGAATATTTCTAAACGGTTAGTTATATATATAGCAAATATTATTAATTTTGTTTTCATTGGTTATATAATTAGTATATATATAATTTTTAATTGATTTTATAAAATAGGTAGTACTTATGGATAAATGTATTACTTCAATAGCAGAAGGCTCTATGAAAATCTCTTACACAACGACAACATCAGTTAGCTTTAAAATGATTTTTGTATATGCTTGGTCATTTTAAACATTGTGAGATCTGCAATACCAAAGCTGTTCTAGTGATACATTTGCTACAAAATTAATAAGAAATATTATGAAATTATATTAAAAGCTATTACATTATTTTGTAAAATTATAAATCCTGAATATTTCTAATCGGTTAGATATATAATTTTTAATTGATTATATAAAATAGGTAGTACTTATGGATAAATGTATTACTTCTATAGCAGAAGGCTTGATGAAAATCTCTTACAGAATGACATCATCAGTTAGCTTTAAAATGATTTTTGTATATGCTTGGTAATTTTAAGGATTGTGAGGTCTGCAATACCAAAGCTGTTCCAGAGATACATTTGCTACAAAATTAATAAGTAATATTATGAAATTATATTAAAAGCTATTTCAAAAATTTGATAAATTAAAAATCCTGAATATTTCTAAACGGTTAGTTATATATATAGCAAATATTATTCTTTTTGTTTTCATTGGTTATATACTTAGTATATATATAATTTTTAATTGATTTTATAAAATAGGTAGTACTTATGGATAAATGTATTACTTCTATAGCAGAAGGCTTGATGAAAATCTCTTACAGAACGACAACATCGGTTTGCTTTAAAATGATTTTTGTATATGCTTGGTAATTTTAAAGATTGTGAGGTCTGCAATATCAAAGCTGTTCCAGTGATACATTTGCTACAAAATTAATAAGAAATATTATGAAATAATATTAAAAGCTATTTCAAAAATTTGATAATTTAAAAATCCTGAATATTTCTAAACGGTTAGTTATATATTTAGCAAATATTATTCTTTTTGTTTTCATTGGTTATATACTTACTAGATATATAATTTTTAATTGATTATATAAAGTAGGTAGTACTTATGGATAAATGTATTACTTCTATAGCAGAAGGCTTGATGAAAATCACTTACAGAATGACAACATCAGTTAGCTTTAAAATGATATTGTTATATGCTTGGTCATTTTAAACATTGTGAGGTCTGCAATACCAAAGCTGTTCCAGTGATACATTTGCTACAAAATTAATAAGAAATATTATGAAATTATATTAAAAGCTATTACATTATTTTGTAAAATTAAAAATCCTGAATATATCTAATCGGTTAGATATATAATTTTTAATTGATTCTATAAAATAGGTACTACTTATGGATAAATGTATTACTTCTATAGCAGAAGGCTTGAGGAAAATCTCTTACAGAATGACAACATCGGTTAGCATTAAAATGATTTTGTAATATACTTGGTAATTTTAAAGATTGTGAGGTCTGCAATATCAAAGCTGATCCAGTGATACATTTGCTACAAAATTAATAAGAAATATCATGAAATTATATTAAAAGCTATTTCATTATTTTGTAAAATTAAATATCCTGAATATTTCTAATCGGTTAGTTATATATACAGAAAATATAATTTTAACTGTTTTCATTGGTTATATACTTAATTATAAAAATGATTTTTAATTGATTCTATAAAGTAGGTAGTACTTATGGATAAATGTATTACTTCTATAGCAGAAGGCTTGAGGAAAATCTCTTACAGAACAACAACAATGGTTAGCTTTAAAATGATTTTTGTATATGCTTGGTAATTTTAAAGATTGTGAGGTCTGCAATACCAAAGCTGTTACAGAGATACATTTGCTACAAAATTAATAAGAAATATTATGAAATTATATTAAAAGCTATTTCAAAAATTTGATAAATTAAAAATCCTGAATATTTCTAAACGGTTAGTTATATATATAGCAAATATTATTAATTTTGTTTTCATTGGTTATATAATTAGTATATATATAATTTTTAATTGATTTTATAAAATAGGTAGTACTTATGGATAAATGTATTACTTCAATAGCAGAAGGCTCTATGAAAATCTCTTACACAACGACAACATCAGTTAGCTTTAAAATGATTTTTGTATATGCTTGGTCATTTTAAACATTGTGAGATCTGCAATACCAAAGCTGTTCCAGTGATACATTTGCTACAAAATTAATAAGAAATATTATGAAATTATATTAAAAGCTATTACATTATTTTGTAAAATTATAAATCCTGAATATTTCTAATCGGTTAGATATATAATTTTTAATTGATTATATAAAATAGGTAGTACTTATGGATAAATGTATTACTTCTATAGCAGAAGGCTTGATGAAAATCTCTTACAGAATGACATCATCAGTTAGCTTTAAAATGATTTTTGTATATGCTTGGTAATTTTAAGGATTGTGAGGTCTGCAATACCAAAGCTGTTCCAGAGATACATTTGCTACAAAATTAATAAGTAATATTATGAAATTATATTAAAAGCTATTTCAAAAATTTGATAAATTAAAAATCCTGAATATTTCTAAACGGTTAGTTATATATATAGCAAATATTATTCTTTTTGTTTTCATTGGTTATATACTTAGTATATATATAATTTTTAATTGATTTTATAAAATAGGTAGTACTTATGGATAAATGTATTACTTCTATAGCAGAAGGCTTGATGAAAATCTCTTACAGAACGACAACATCGGTTTGCTTTAAAATGATTTTTGTATATGCTTGGTAATTTTAAAGATTGTGAGGTCTGCAATATCAAAGCTGTTCCAGTGATACATTTGCTACAAAATTAATAAGAAATATTATGAAATAATATTAAAAGCTATTTCAAAAATTTGATAATTTAAAAATCCTGAATATTTCTAAACGGTTAGTTATATATTTAGCAAATATTATTCTTTTTGTTTTCATTGGTTATATACTTAGTAGATATATAATTTTTAATTGATTATATAAAGTAGGTAGTACTTATGGATAAATGTATTACTTCTATAGCAGAAGGCTTGATGAAAATCACTTACAGAATGACAACATCAGTTAGCTTTAAAATGATATTGTTATATGCTTGGTCATTTTAAACATTGTGAGGTCTGCAATACCAAAGCTGTTCCAGTGATACATTTGCTACAAAATTAATAAGAAATATTATGAAATTATATTAAAAGCTATTACATTATTTTGTAAAATTAAAAATCCTGAATATATCTAATCGGTTAGATATATAATTTTTAATTGATTCTATAAAATAGGTACTACTTATGGATAAATGTATTACTTCTATAGCAGAAGGCTTGAGGAAAATCTCTTACAGAATGACAACATCGGTTAGCATTAAAATGATTTTGTTATATACTTGGTAATTTTAAAGATTGTGAGGTCTGCAATATCAAAGCTGATCCAGTGATACATTTGCTACAAAATTAATAAGAAATATCATGAAATTATATTAAAAGCTATTTCATTATTTTGTAAAATTAAATATCCTGAATATTTCTAATCGGTTAGTTATATATACAGAAAATATAATTTTAACTGTTTTCATTGGTTATATACTTAATTATAAAAATGATTTTTAATTGATTCTATAAAGTAGGTAGTACTTATGGATAAATGTATTACTTCTATAGCAGAAGGCTTGAGGAAAATCTCTTACAGAACAACAACAATGGTTAGCTTTAAAATGATTTTTGTATATGCTTGGTAATTTTAAAGATTGTGAGGTCTGCAATACCAAAGCTGTTACAGAGATACATTTGCTACAAAATTAATAAGAAATATTATGAAATTATATTAAAAGCTATTTCAAAAATTTGATAAATTAAAAATCCTGAATATTTCTAAACGGTTAGTTATATATATAGCAAATATTATTAATTTTGTTTTCATTGGTTATATAATTAGTATATATATAATTTTTAATTGATTTTATAAAATAGGTAGTACTTATGGATAAATGTATTACTTCAATAGCAGAAGGCTCTATGAAAATCTCTTACACAACGACAACATCAGTTAGCTTTAAAATGATTTTTGTATATGCTTGGTCATTTTAAACATTGTGAGATCTGCAATACCAAAGCTGTTCTAGTGATACATTTGCTACAAAATTAATAAGAAATATTATGAAATTATATTAAAAGCTATTACATTATTTTGTAAAATTATAAATCCTGAATATTTCTAATCGGTTAGATATATAATTTTTAATTGATTATATAAAATAGGTAGTACTTATGGATAAATGTATTACTTCTATAGCAGAAGGCTTGATGAAAATCTCTTACAGAATGACATCATCAGTTAGCTTTAAAATGATTTTTGTATATGCTTGGTAATTTTAAGGATTGTGAGGTCTGCAATACCAAAGCTGTTCCAGAGATACATTTGCTACAAAATTAATAAGTAATATTATGAAATTATATTAAAAGCTATTTCAAAAATTTGATAAATTAAAAATCCTGAATATTTCTAAACGGTTAGTTATATATATAGCAAATATTATTCTTTTTGTTTTCATTGGTTATATACTTAGTATATATATAATTTTTAATTGATTTTATAAAATAGGTAGTACTTATGGATAAATGTATTACTTCTATAGCAGAAGGCTTGATGAAAATCTCTTACAGAACGACAACATCGGTTTGCTTTAAAATGATTTTTGTATATGCTTGGTAATTTTAAAGATTGTGAGGTCTGCAATATCAAAGCTGTTCCAGTGATACATTTGCTACAAAATTAATAAGAAATATTATGAAATAATATTAAAAGCTATTTCAAAAATTTGATAATTTAAAAATCCTGAATATTTCTAAACGGTTAGTTATATATTTAGCAAATATTATTCTTTTTGTTTTCATTGGTTATATACTTACTAGATATATAATTTTTAATTGATTATATAAAGTAGGTAGTACTTATGGATAAATGTATTACTTCTATAGCAGAAGGCTTGATGAAAATCACTTACAGAATGACAACATCAGTTAGCTTTAAAATGATATTGTTATATGCTTGGTCATTTTAAACATTGTGAGGTCTGCAATACCAAAGCTGTTCCAGTGATACATTTGCTACAAAATTAATAAGAAATATTATGAAATTATATTAAAAGCTATTACATTATTTTGTAAAATTATAAATCCTGAATATTTCTAATCGGTTAGTTATATATATATAGCAAATATTATTTTTTCTGTTTTCATTGATTATATACTTAATTATATATATGATTTTTAATTGATTCTATAAAGTAGGTAGTACTTATGGATAAATGTATTACTTCTATAGCAGAAGGCTTGATGAAAATCTCTTACAGAACGACAACATCGGTTAGCTTTAAAATGATTTTTGAATATGCATGGTAATTTTAACGATTGTGAGGTCTGCAATATCAAAGCTGATCCAGTGATACATTTGCTACAAAATTAATAAGAAATATCATGAAATTATATTAAAAGCTATTTCATTATTTTGTAAAATTAAAAATCCTGAATATTTCTAATCGGTTAGTTATATATACAGAAAATATTATTTTAACTGTTTTCATTGGTTATATACTTAATTATATAAATGATTTTTAATTGATTCTATAAAGTAGGTAGTACTTATGGATAAATGTATTACTTCTATAGCAGAAGGCTTGAGGAAAATCTCTTACAGAACAACAACAACGGTTAGCTTTAAAATGATTTTTGTATATGCTTGGTAATTTTAAAGATTGTGAGGTCTGCAATACCAAAGCTGTTCCAGAGATACATTTGCTACAATATTAATAAGAAATATTATGAAATTATATTATAAGCTATTTCAAAAATTTGATAAATTAAAAATCCTGAATATTTCTAAACGGTTAGTTATATATATAGCAAATATTATTCTTTTTGTTTTCATTGGTTATATACTTAGTATATATATAATTTTTAATTGATTTTATAAAATAGGTAGTACTTATGGATAAATGTATTACTTCTATAGCAGAAGGCTTGATGAAAATCTCTTACAGAACGACAACATCGGTTAGCTTTAAAATGATTTTTGTATATACTTGGTAATTTTAAACATTGTGAGGTCTGCAATACCAAAGCTGTTCCAGTGATACATTTGCTACAAAATTAATAAGAAATATTATGAAATAATATTAAAAGCTATTTCAAAAATTTGATAATTTAAAAATCCTGAATATTTCTAAACGGTTAGTTATATATTTAGCAAATATTATTCTTTTTGTTTTCATTGGTTATATACTTAGTAGATATATAATTTTTAATTGATTATATAAAGTAGGTAGTACTTATGGATAAATGTATTACTTCTATAGCAGAAGGCTTGATGAAAATCACTTACAGAATGACAACATCAGTTAGCTTTAAAATGATATTGTTATATGCTTGGTCATTTTAAACATTGTGAGGTCTGCAATACCAAAGCTGTTCCAGTGATACATTTGCTACAAAATTAATAAGAAATATTATGAAATTATATTAAAAGCTATTACATTATTTTGTAAAATTATAAATCCTGAATATTTCTAATCGGTTAGTTATATATATATAGCAAATATTATTTTTTCTGTTTTCATTGGTTATATACTTAGTATATATATAATTTTTAATTGATTTTATAAAATAGGTAGTACTTATGGATAAATGTATTACTTCAATAGCAGAAGGCTCTATGAAAATCTCTTACACAATGACAACATCAGTTAGCTTTAAAATGATTTTTGTATATGCTTGGTCATTTTAAACATTGTGAGATCTGCAATACCAAAGCTGTTCCAGTGATACATTTGCTACAAAATTAATAAGAAATATTATGAAATTATATTAAAAGCTATTACATTATTTTGTAAAATTAAAAATCCTGAATATATCTAATCGGTTAGATATATAATTTTTAATTGATTCTATAAAATAGGTACTACTTATGGATAAATGTATTACTTCTATAGCAGAAGGCTTGAGGAAAATCTCTTACAGAATGACAACATCGGTTAGCTTTAAAATGATTTTTGTATATGCTTGGTAATTTTAAGGATTGTGAGGTCTGCAATACCAAAGCTGTTCCAGAGATACATTTGCTACAAAATTAATAAGTAATATTATGAAATTATATTAAAAGCTATTTCAAAAATTTGATAAATTAAAAATCCTGAATATTTCTAAACGGTTAGTTATATATATAGCAAATATTATTCTTTTTGTTTTCATTGGTTATATACTTAGTATATATATAATTTTTAATTGATTTTATAAAATAGGTAGTACTTATGGATAAATGTATTACTTCTATAGCAGAAGGCTTGATGAAAATCTCTTACAGAACGACAACATCGGTTAGCTTTAAAATGATTATTGTATATACTTGGTAATTTTAAACATTGTGAGGTCTGCAATACCAAAGCTGATCCAGTGATACATTTGCTACAAAATTAATAAGAAATATCATGAAATTATATTAAAAGCTATTTCATTATTTTGTAAAATTATAAATCCTGAATATTTCTAATCGGTTAGTTATATATATATAGCAAATATTATTTTTTCTGTTTTCATTGGTTATATAATTAGTTATATATATGATTTTTAATTGATTATATAAAATAGGTAGTACTTATGGATAAATGTATTACTTCTATAGCAGATGGCTTGATGAAAATCTCTTACAGAATGACAACATCAGTTAGCTTTAAAATGATTTTTGTATATGCTTGGTAATTTTAAGGATTGTGAGGTCTGCAATACCAAAGCTGTTCCAGAGATACATTTGCTACAAAATTAATAAGAAATATTATGAAATTATATTAAAAGCTATTTCAAAAATTTGATAAATTAAAAATCCTGAATATTTCTAAACGGTTAGTTATATATATAGCAAATATTATTCTTTTTGTTTTCATTGGTTATATACTTAGTATATATATAATTTTTAATTGATTTTATAAAATAGGTAGTACTTATGGATAAATGTATTACTTCTATAGCAGAAGGCTTGATGAAAATCTCTTACAGAACGACAACATCGGTTAGCTTTAAAATGATTATTGTATATACTTGGTAATTTTAAACATTGTGAGGTCTGCAATACCAAAGCTGATCCAGTGATACATTTGCTACAAAATTAATAAGAAATATCATGAAATTATATTAAAAGCTATTTCATTATTTTGTAAAATTATAAATCCTGAATATTTCTAATCGGTTAGTTATATATATATAGCAAATATTATTTTTTCTGTTTTCATTGGTTATATAATTAGTTATATATATGATTTTTAATTGATTATATAAAATAGGTAGTACTTATGGATAAATGTATTACTTCTATAGCAGATGGCTTGATGAAAATCTCTTACAGAATGACAACATCAGTTAGCTTTAAAATGATTTTTGTATATGCTTGGTATTTTTAAGGATTGTGAGGTCTGCAATACCAAAGCTGTTCCAGAGATACATTTGCTACAAAATTAATAAGAAATATTATGAAATTATATTAAAAGCTATTTCAAAAATTTGATAAATTAAAAATCCTGAATATTTCTAAACGGTTAGTTATATATTTAGCAAATATTATTCTTTTTGTTTTCATTGGTTATATACTTAGTAGATATATAATTTTTAATTGATTATATAAAGTAGGTAGTACTTATGGATAAATGTATTACTTCTATAGCAGAAGGCTTGATGAAAATCACTTACAGAATGACAACATCAGTTAGCTTTAAAATGATATTGTTATATGCTTGGTCATTTTAAACATTGTGAGGTCTGCAATACCAAAGCTGTTCCAGTGATACATTTGCTACAAAATTAATAAGAAATATTATGAAATTATATTAAAAGCTATTACATTATTTTGTAAAATTATAAATCCTGAATATTTCTAATCGGTTAGTTATATATATATAGCAAATATTATTTTTTCTGTTTTCATTGATTATATACTTAATTATATATATGATTTTTCATTGATTATATAAAGTAGGTAGTACTTATGGATAAATGTATTACTTCTATAGCAGAAGGCTTGATGAAAATCTCTTACAGAACGACAACATCGGTTAGCTTTAAAATGATTTTTGAATATGCATGGTAATTTTAACGATTGTGAGGTCTGCAATATCAAAGCTGATCCAGTGATACATTTGCTACAAAATTAATAAGAAATATCATGAAATTATATTAAAAGCTATTTCATTATTTTGTAAAATTAAAAATCCTGAATATTTCTAATCGGTTAGTTATATATACAGAAAATATTATTTTAACTGTTTTCATTGGTTATATACTTAATTATATAAATGATTTTTAATTGATTCTATAAAGTAGGTAGTACTTATGGATAAATGTATTACTTCTATAGCAGAAGGCTTGAGGAAAATCTCTTACAGAACAACAACAACGGTTAGCTTTAAAATGATTTTTGTATATGCTTGGTAATTTTAAAGATTGTGAGGTCTGCAATACCAAAGCTGTTCCAGAGATACATTTGCTACAATATTAATAAGAAATATTATGAAATTATATTAAAAGCTATTTCAAAAATTTGATAAATTAAAAATCCTGAATATTTCTAAACGGTTAGTTATATATATAGCAAATATTATTCTTTTTGTTTTCATTGGTTATATACTTAGTATATATATAATTTTTAATTGATTTTATAAAATAGGTAGTACTTATGGATAAATGTATTACTTCTATAGCAGAAGGCTTGATGAAAATCTCTTACAGAACGACAACATCGGTTAGCTTTAAAATGATTTTTGTATATACTTGGTAATTTTAAACATTGTGAGGTCTGCAATACCAAAGCTGTTCCAGTGATACATTTGCTACAAAATTAATAAGAAATATTATGAAATAATATTAAAAGCTATTTCAAAAATTTGATAATTTAAAAATCCTGAATATTTCTAAACGGTTAGTTATATATTTAGCAAATATTATTCTTTTTGTTTTCATTGGTTATATACTTAGTAGATATATAATTTTTAATTGATTATATAAAGTAGGTAGTACTTATGGATAAATGTATTACTTCTATAGCAGAAGGCTTGATGAAAATCACTTACAGAATGACAACATCAGTTAGCTTTAAAATGATATTGTTATATGCTTGGTCATTTTAAACATTGTGAGGTCTGCAATACCAAAGCTGTTCCAGTGATACATTTGCTACAAAATTAATAAGAAATATTATGAAATTATATTAAAAGCTATTACATTATTTTGTAAAATTATAAATCCTGAATATTTCTAATCGGTTAGTTATATATATATAGCAAATATTATTTTTTCTGTTTTCATTGGTTATATACTTAGTATATATATAATTTTTAATTGATTTTATAAAATAGGTAGTACTTATGGATAAATGTATTACTTCAATAGCAGAAGGCTCTATGAAAATCTCTTACACAATGACAACATCAGTTAGCTTTAAAATGATTTTTGTATATGCTTGGTCATTTTAAACATTGTGAGATCTGCAATACCAAAGCTGTTCCAGTGATACATTTGCTACAAAATTAATAAGAAATATTATGAAATTATATTAAAAGCTATTACATTATTTTGTAAAATTAAAAATCCTGAATATATCTAATCGGTTAGATATATAATTTTTAATTGATTCTATAAAATAGGTACTACTTATGGATAAATGTATTACTTCTATAGCAGAAGGCTTGAGGAAAATCTCTTACAGAATGACAACATCGGTTAGCTTTAAAATGATTTTTGTATATGCTTGGTAATTTTAAGGATTGTGAGGTCTGCAATACCAAAGCTGTTCCAGAGATACATTTGCTACAAAATTAATAAGTAATATTATGAAATTATATTAAAAGCTATTTCAAAAATTTGATAAATTAAAAATCCTGAATATTTCTAAACGGTTAGTTATATATATAGCAAATATTATTCTTTTTGTTTTCATTGGTTATATACTTAGTATATATATAATTTTTAATTGATTTTATAAAATAGGTAGTACTTATGGATAAATGTATTACTTCTATAGCAGAAGGCTTGATGAAAATCTCTTACAGAACGACAACATCGGTTAGCTTTAAAATGATTATTGTATATACTTGGTAATTTTAAACATTGTGAGGTCTGCAATACCAAAGCTGATCCAGTGATACATTTGCTACAAAATTAATAAGAAATATCATGAAATTATATTAAAAGCTATTTCATTATTTTGTAAAATTATAAATCCTGAATATTTCTAATCGGTTAGTTATATATATATAGCAAATATTATTTTTTCTGTTTTCATTGGTTATATAATTAGTTATATATATATGATTTTTAATTGATTATATAAAATAGGTAGTACTTATGGATAAATGTATTACTTCTATAGCAGATGGCTTGATGAAAATCTCTTACAGAATGACAACATCAGTTAGCTTTAAAATGATTTTTGTATATGCTTGGTAATTTTAAGGATTGTGAGGTCTGCAATACCAAAGCTGTTCCAGAGATACATTTGCTACAAAATTAATAAGAAATATTATGAAATTATATTAAAAGCTATTTCAAAAATTTGATAAATTAAAAATCCTGAATATTTCTAAACGGTTAGTTATATATATAGCAAATATTATTCTTTTTGTTTTCATTGGTTATATACTTAGTATATATATAATTTTTAATTGATTTTATAAAATAGGTAGTACTTATGGATAAATGTATTACTTCTATAGCAGAAGGCTTGATGAAAATCTCTTACAGAACGACAACATCGGTTAGCTTTAAAATGATTATTGTATATACTTGGTAATTTTAAACATTGTGAGGTCTGCAATACCAAAGCTGATCCAGTGATACATTTGCTACAAAATTAATAAGAAATATCATGAAATTATATTAAAAGCTATTTCATTATTTTGTAAAATTATAAATCCTGAATATTTCTAATCGGTTAGTTATATATATATAGCAAATATTATTTTTTCTGTTTTCATTGGTTATATAATTAGTTATATATATGATTTTTAATTGATTATATAAAATAGGTAGTACTTATGGATAAATGTATTACTTCTATAGCAGATGGCTTGATGAAAATCTCTTACAGAATGACAACATCAGTTAGCTTTAAAATGATTTTTGTATATGCTTGGTATTTTTAAGGATTGTGAGGTCTGCAATACCAAAGCTGTTCCAGAGATACATTTGCTACAAAATTAATAAGAAATATTATGAAATTATATTAAAAGCTATTTCAAAAATTTGATAAATTAAAAATCCTGAATATTTCTAAACGGTTAGTTATATATTTAGCAAATATTATTCTTTTTGTTTTCATTGGTTATATACTTAGTAGATATATAATTTTTAATTGATTATATAAAGTAGGTAGTACTTATGGATAAATGTATTACTTCTATAGCAGAAGGCTTGATGAAAATCACTTACAGAATGACAACATCAGTTAGCTTTAAAATGATATTGTTATATGCTTGGTCATTTTAAACATTGTGAGGTCTGCAATACCAAAGCTGTTCCAGTGATACATTTGCTACAAAATTAATAAGAAATATTATGAAATTATATTAAAAGCTATTACATTATTTTGTAAAATTATAAATCCTGAATATTTCTAATCGGTTAGTTATATATATATAGCAAATATTATTTTTTCTGTTTTCATTGATTATATACTTAATTATATATATGATTTTTCATTGATTATATAAAGTAGGTAGTACTTATGGATAAATGTATTACTTCTATAGCAGAAGGCTTGATGAAAATCTCTTACAGAACGACAACATCGGTTAGCTTTAAAATGATTTTTGAATATGCATGGTAATTTTAACGATTGTGAGGTCTGCAATATCAAAGCTGATCCAGTGATACATTTGCTACAAAATTAATAAGAAATATCATGAAATTATATTAAAAGCTATTTCATTATTTTGTAAAATTAAAAATCCTGAATATTTCTAATCGGTTAGTTATATATACAGAAAATATTATTTTAACTGTTTTCATTGGTTATATACTTAATTATATAAATGATTTTTAATTGATTCTATAAAGTAGGTAGTACTTATGGATAAATGTATTACTTCTATAGCAGAAGGCTTGAGGAAAATCTCTTACAGAACAACAACAACGGTTAGCTTTAAAATGATTTTTGTATATGCTTGGTAATTTTAAAGATTGTGAGGTCTGCAATACCAAAGCTGTTCCAGAGATACATTTGCTACAATATTAATAAGAAATATTATGAAATTATATTAAAAGCTATTTCAAAAATTTGATAAATTAAAAATCCTGAATATTTCTAAACGGTTAGTTATATATATAGCAAATATTATTCTTTTTGTTTTCATTGGTTATATACTTAGTATATATATAATTTTTAATTGATTTTATAAAATAGGTAGTACTTATGGATAAATGTATTACTTCTATAGCAGAAGGCTTGATGAAAATCTCTTACAGAACGACAACATCGGTTAGCTTTAAAATGATTTTTGTATATACTTGGTAATTTTAAACATTGTGAGGTCTGCAATACCAAAGCTGTTCCAGTGATACATTTGCTACAAAATTAATAAGAAATATTATGAAATAATATTAAAAGCTATTTCAAAAATTTGATAATTTAAAAATCCTGAATATTTCTAAACGGTTAGTTATATATTTAGCAAATATTATTCTTTTTGTTTTCATTGGTTATATACTTAGTAGATATATAATTTTTAATTGATTATATAAAGTAGGTAGTACTTATGGATAAATGTATTACTTCTATAGCAGAAGGCTTGATGAAAATCACTTACAGAATGACAACATCAGTTAGCTTTAAAATGATATTGTTATATGCTTGGTCATTTTAAACATTGTGAGGTCTGCAATACCAAAGCTGTTCCAGTGATACATTTGCTACAAAATTAATAAGAAATATTATGAAATTATATTAAAAGCTATTACATTATTTTGTAAAATTATAAATCCTGAATATTTCTAATCGGTTAGTTATATATATATAGCAAATATTATTTTTTCTGTTTTCATTGGTTATATACTTAGTATATATATAATTTTTAATTGATTTTATAAAATAGGTAGTACTTATGGATAAATGTATTACTTCAATAGCAGAAGGCTCTATGAAAATCTCTTACACAATGACAACATCAGTTAGCTTTAAAATGATTTTTGTATATGCTTGGTCATTTTAAACATTGTGAGATCTGCAATACCAAAGCTGTTCCAGTGATACATTTGCTACAAAATTAATAAGAAATATTATGAAATTATATTAAAAGCTATTACATTATTTTGTAAAATTAAAAATCCTGAATATATCTAATCGGTTAGATATATAATTTTTAATTGATTCTATAAAATAGGTACTACTTATGGATAAATGTATTACTTCTATAGCAGAAGGCTTGAGGAAAATCTCTTACAGAATGACAACATCGGTTAGCTTTAAAATGATTTTTGTATATGCTTGGTAATTTTAAGGATTGTGAGGTCTGCAATACCAAAGCTGTTCCAGAGATACATTTGCTACAAAATTAATAAGTAATATTATGAAATTATATTAAAAGCTATTTCAAAAATTTGATAAATTAAAAATCCTGAATATTTCTAAACGGTTAGTTATATATATAGCAAATATTATTCTTTTTGTTTTCATTGGTTATATACTTAGTATATATATAATTTTTAATTGATTTTATAAAATAGGTAGTACTTATGGATAAATGTATTACTTCTATAGCAGAAGGCTTGATGAAAATCTCTTACAGAACGACAACATCGGTTAGCTTTAAAATGATTATTGTATATACTTGGTAATTTTAAACATTGTGAGGTCTGCAATACCAAAGCTGATCCAGTGATACATTTGCTACAAAATTAATAAGAAATATCATGAAATTATATTAAAAGCTATTTCATTATTTTGTAAAATTATAAATCCTGAATATTTCTAATCGGTTAGTTATATATATATAGCAAATATTATTTTTTCTGTTTTCATTGGTTATATAATTAGTTATATATATATGATTTTTAATTGATTATATAAAATAGGTAGTACTTATGGATAAATGTATTACTTCTATAGCAGATGGCTTGATGAAAATCTCTTACAGAATGACAACATCAGTTAGCTTTAAAATGATTTTTGTATATGCTTGGTAATTTTAAGGATTGTGAGGTCTGCAATACCAAAGCTGTTCCAGAGATACATTTGCTACAAAATTAATAAGAAATATTATGAAATTATATTAAAAGCTATTTCAAAAATTTGATAAATTAAAAATCCTGAATATTTCTAAACGGTTAGTTATATATATAGCAAATATTATTCTTTTTGTTTTCATTGGTTATATACTTAGTATATATATAATTTTTAATTGATTTTATAAAATAGGTAGTACTTATGGATAAATGTATTACTTCTATAGCAGAAGGCTTGATGAAAATCTCTTACAGAACGACAACATCGGTTAGCTTTAAAATGATTATTGTATATACTTGGTAATTTTAAACATTGTGAGGTCTGCAATACCAAAGCTGATCCAGTGATACATTTGCTACAAAATTAATAAGAAATATCATGAAATTATATTAAAAGCTATTTCATTATTTTGTAAAATTATAAATCCTGAATATTTCTAATCGGTTAGTTATATATATATAGCAAATATTATTTTTTCTGTTTTCATTGGTTATATAATTAGTTATATATATGATTTTTAATTGATTATATAAAATAGGTAGTACTTATGGATAAATGTATTACTTCTATAGCAGATGGCTTGATGAAAATCTCTTACAGAATGACAACATCAGTTAGCTTTAAAATGATTTTTGTATATGCTTGGTATTTTTAAGGATTGTGAGGTCTGCAATACCAAAGCTGTTCCAGAGATACATTTGCTACAAAATTAATAAGAAATATTATGAAATTATATTAAAAGCTATTTCAAAAATTTGATAAATTAAAAATCCTGAATATTTCTAAACGGTTAGTTATATATTTAGCAAATATTATTCTTTTTGTTTTCATTGGTTATATACTTAGTAGATATATAATTTTTAATTGATTATATAAAGTAGGTAGTACTTATGGATAAATGTATTACTTCTATAGCAGAAGGCTTGATGAAAATCACTTACAGAATGACAACATCAGTTAGCTTTAAAATGATATTGTTATATGCTTGGTCATTTTAAACATTGTGAGGTCTGCAATACCAAAGCTGTTCCAGTGATACATTTGCTACAAAATTAATAAGAAATATTATGAAATTATATTAAAAGCTATTACATTATTTTGTAAAATTATAAATCCTGAATATTTCTAATCGGTTAGTTATATATATATAGCAAATATTATTTTTTCTGTTTTCATTGATTATATACTTAATTATATATATGATTTTTCATTGATTATATAAAGTAGGTAGTACTTATGGATAAATGTATTACTTCTATAGCAGAAGGCTTGATGAAAATCTCTTACAGAACGACAACATCGGTTAGCTTTAAAATGATTTTTGAATATGCATGGTAATTTTAACGATTGTGAGGTCTGCAATATCAAAGCTGATCCAGTGATACATTTGCTACAAAATTAATAAGAAATATCATGAAATTATATTAAAAGCTATTTCATTATTTTGTAAAATTAAAAATCCTGAATATTTCTAATCGGTTAGTTATATATACAGAAAATATTATTTTAACTGTTTTCATTGGTTATATACTTAATTATATAAATGATTTTTAATTGATTCTATAAAGTAGGTAGTACTTATGGATAAATGTATTACTTCTATAGCAGAAGGCTTGAGGAAAATCTCTTACAGAACAACAACAACGGTTAGCTTTAAAATGATTTTTGTATATGCTTGGTAATTTTAAAGATTGTGAGGTCTGCAATACCAAAGCTGTTCCAGAGATACATTTGCTACAATATTAATAAGAAATATTATGAAATTATATTAAAAGCTATTTCAAAAATTTGATAAATTAAAAATCCTGAATATTTCTAAACGGTTAGTTATATATATAGCAAATATTATTCTTTTTGTTTTCATTGGTTATATACTTAGTATATATATAATTTTTAATTGATTTTATAAAATAGGTAGTACTTATGGATAAATGTATTACTTCTATAGCAGAAGGCTTGATGAAAATCTCTTACAGAACGACAACATCGGTTAGCTTTAAAATGATTTTTGTATATACTTGGTAATTTTAAACATTGTGAGGTCTGCAATACCAAAGCTGTTCCAGTGATACATTTGCTACAAAATTAATAAGAAATATTATGAAATAATATTAAAAGCTATTTCAAAAATTTGATAATTTAAAAATCCTGAATATTTCTAAACGGTTAGTTATATATTTAGCAAATATTATTCTTTTTGTTTTCATTGGTTATATACTTAGTAGATATATAATTTTTAATTGATTATATAAAGTAGGTAGTACTTATGGATAAATGTATTACTTCTATAGCAGAAGGCTTGATGAAAATCACTTACAGAATGACAACATCAGTTAGCTTTAAAATGATATTGTTATATGCTTGGTCATTTTAAACATTGTGAGGTCTGCAATACCAAAGCTGTTCCAGTGATACATTTGCTACAAAATTAATAAGAAATATTATGAAATTATATTAAAAGCTATTACATTATTTTGTAAAATTATAAATCCTGAATATTTCTAATCGGTTAGTTATATATATATAGCAAATATTATTTTTTCTGTTTTCATTGGTTATATACTTAGTATATATATAATTTTTAATTGATTTTATAAAATAGGTAGTACTTATGGATAAATGTATTACTTCAATAGCAGAAGGCTCTATGAAAATCTCTTACACAATGACAACATCAGTTAGCTTTAAAATGATTTTTGTATATGCTTGGTCATTTTAAACATTGTGAGATCTGCAATACCAAAGCTGTTCCAGTGATACATTTGCTACAAAATTAATAAGAAATATTATGAAATTATATTAAAAGCTATTACATTATTTTGTAAAATTAAAAATCCTGAATATATCTAATCGGTTAGATATATAATTTTTAATTGATTCTATAAAATAGGTACTACTTATGGATAAATGTATTACTTCTATAGCAGAAGGCTTGAGGAAAATCTCTTACAGAATGACAACATCGGTTAGCTTTAAAATGATTTTTGTATATGCTTGGTAATTTTAAGGATTGTGAGGTCTGCAATACCAAAGCTGTTCCAGAGATACATTTGCTACAAAATTAATAAGTAATATTATGAAATTATATTAAAAGCTATTTCAAAAATTTGATAAATTAAAAATCCTGAATATTTCTAAACGGTTAGTTATATATATAGCAAATATTATTCTTTTTGTTTTCATTGGTTATATACTTAGTATATATATAATTTTTAATTGATTTTATAAAATAGGTAGTACTTATGGATAAATGTATTACTTCTATAGCAGAAGGCTTAATGAAAATCTCTTACAGAACGACAACATCGGTTAGCTTTAAAATGATTATTGTATATACTTGGTAATTTTAAACATTGTGAGGTCTGCAATACCAAAGCTGATCCAGTGATACATTTGCTACAAAATTAATAAGAAATATCATGAAATTATATTAAAAGCTATTTCATTATTTTGTAAAATTATAAATCCTGAATATTTCTAATCGGTTAGTTATATATATATAGCAAATATTATTTTTTCTGTTTTCATTGGTTATATAATTAGTTATATATATGATTTTTAATTGATTATATAAAATAGGTAGTACTTATGGATAAATGTATTACTTCTATAGCAGATGGCTTGATGAAAATCTCTTACAGAATGACAACATCAGTTAGCTTTAAAATGATTTTTGTATATGCTTGGTAATTTTAAGGATTGTGAGGTCTGCAATACCAAAGCTGTTCCAGAGATACATTTGCTACAAAATTAATAAGAAATATTATGAAATTATATTAAAAGCTATTTCAAAAATTTGATAAATTAAAAATCCTGAATATTTCTAAACGGTTAGTTATATATATAGCAAATATTATTCTTTTTGTTTTCATTGGTTATATACTTAGTATATATATAATTTTTAATTGATTTTATAAAATAGGTAGTACTTATGGATAAATGTATTACTTCTATAGCAGAAGGCTTGATGAAAATCTCTTACAGAACGACAACATCGGTTAGCTTTAAAATGATTATTGTATATACTTGGTAATTTTAAACATTGTGAGGTCTGCAATACCAAAGCTGATCCAGTGATACATTTGCTACAAAATTAATAAGAAATATCATGAAATTATATTAAAAGCTATTTCATTATTTTGTAAAATTATAAATCCTGAATATTTCTAATCGGTTAGTTATATATATATAGCAAATATTATTTTTTCTGTTTTCATTGGTTATATAATTAGTTATATATATGATTTTTAATTGATTATATAAAATAGGTAGTACTTATGGATAAATGTATTACTTCTATAGCAGATGGCTTGATGAAAATCTCTTACAGAATGACAACATCAGTTAGCTTTAAAATGATTTTTGTATATGCTTGGTATTTTTAAGGATTGTGAGGTCTGCAATACCAAAGCTGTTCCAGAGATACATTTGCTACAAAATTAATAAGAAATATTATGAAATTATATTAAAAGCTATTTCAAAAATTTGATAAATTAAAAATCCTGAATATTTCTAAACGGTTAGTTATATATATAGCAAATATTATTCTTTTTGTTTTCATTGGTTATATACTTAGTAAATATATAATTTTTAATTGATTTTATAAAATAGGTAGTACTTATAGGTAAATGTATTACTTCTATAGCAGAAGGCTTGATGAAAATCTCTTACAGAACGACAACATCGGTTAGATTTAAAATGATATTGTTATATGCTTGGTTATTTTAAAAATTGTGAGATCTGCAATACCAAAGCTGTTCCAGTGATACATTTGCTACAAAATTAATAAGAAATATTATGAAATTATATTAAAAGCTATTACATTATTTTGTAAAATTATAAATCCTGAATATTTCTAATCGGTTAGATATATAATTTTTAATTGATTATATAAAATAGGTAGTACTTATGGATAAATGTATTACTTCTATAGCAGAAGGCTTGATGAAAATCTCTTACAGAATGACAACATCAGTTAGCTTTAAAATGATTTTTGTATATGCTTGGTAATTTTAAGGATTGTGAGGTCTGCAATACCAAAGCTGTTCCAGAGATACATTTGCTACAAAATTAATAAGAAATATTATGAAATTATATTAAAAGCTATTTCAAAAATTTGATAAATTAAAAATCCTGAATATTTCTAAACGGTTAGTTATATATATAGCAAATATTATTCTTTTTGTTTTCATTGGTTATATACTTAGTATATATATAATTTTTAATTGATTTTATAAAATAGGTAGTACTTATGGATAAATGTATTACTTCTATAGCAGAAGGCTTGATGAAAATCTCTTACAGAACGACAACATCGGTTAGCTTTAAAATGATTTTTGTATATACTTGGTAATTTTAAAGATTGTGAGGTCTGCAATATCAAAGCTGTTCCAGTGATACATTTGCTACAAAATTAATAAGAAATATTATGAAATAATATTAAAAGCTATTTCAAAAATTTGATAATTTAAAAATCCTGAATATTTCTAAACGGTTAGTTATATATTTAGCAAATATTATTCTTTTTGTTTTCATTGGTTATATAATTAATTATATATATGATTTTTAATTGATTATATAAAATAGGTAGTACTTATGGATAAATGTATTACTTCTATAGCAGAAGGCTTGATGAAAATCTCTTACAGAACGACAACATCGGTTAGCTTTAAAATGATATTGTTATATGGTTGGTCATTTTAAACATTGTGAGATCTGCAATACCAAAGCTGTTCCAGTGATACATTTGCTACAAAATTAATAAGAAATATTATGAAATTATATTAAAAGCTATTACATTATTTTGTAAAATTATAAATCCTGAATATTTCTAATCGGTTAGTTATATATACAGAAATTATTATTTTAACTGTTTTCATTGGTTATATACTTAATTATATAAATGATTTTTAATTAGTTCTATAAAGTAGGTAGTACTTATGGATAAATGTATTACTTCTATAGCAGAAGGCTTGAGGAAAATCTCTTACAGAACAACAACAACGGTTAGCTTTAAAATGATTTTTGTATATGCTTGGTAATTTTAAAGATTGTGAGGTCTGCAATACCAAAGCTGTTCCAGAGATACATTTGCTACAATATTAATAAGAAATATTATGAAATTATATTTAAAGCTATTTCAAAAATTTGATAAATTAAAAATCCTGAATATTTCTAAACGGTTAGTTATATATATAGCAAATATTATTCTTTTTGTTTTCATTGGTTATATACTTAGTATATATATAATTTTTAATTGATTTTATAAAATAGGTAGTACTTATGGATAAATGTATTACTTTAATAGCAGAAGGCTCTATGAAAATATTTTACACAACGACAACATCAGTTAGCTTTAAAATGATTTTTGTATATGCTTGGTCATTTTAAACATTGTGAGGTCTGCAATATCAAATCTTTTCCAGTGATACATTTGCTACAAAATTAATAAGAAATATTATGAAATTATATTAAAAGCTATTACATTATTTTGTAAAATTATAAATCCTGAATATTTCTAATCGGTTAGTTATATATATATAGCAAATATTATTTTTTCTGTTTTCATTGATTATATACTTAATTATATATATGATTTTTCATTGATTATATAAAGTAGGTAGTACTTATGGATAAATGTATTACTTCTATAGCAGAAGGCTTGATGAAAATCTCTTACAGAACGACAACATCGGTTAGCTTTAAAATGATTTTTGAATATGCATGGTAATTTTAACGATTGTGAGGTCTGCAATATCAAAGCTGATCCAGTGATACATTTGCTACAAAATTAATAAGAAATATCATGAAATTATATTAAAAGCTATTTCATTATTTTGTAAAATTAAAAATCCTGAATATTTCTAATCGGTTAGTTATATATACAGAAAATATTATTTTAACTGTTTTCATTGGTTATATACTTAATTATATAAATGATTTTTAATTGATTCTATAAAGTAGGTAGTACTTATGGATAAATGTATTACTTCTATAGCAGAAGGCTTGAGGAAAATCTCTTACAGAACAACAACAACGGTTAGCTTTAAAATGATTTTTGTATATGCTTGGTAATTTTAAAGATTGTGAGGTCTGCAATACCAAAGCTGTTCCAGAGATACATTTGCTACAATATTAATAAGAAATATTATGAAATTATATTAAAAGCTATTTCAAAAATTTGATAAATTAAAAATCCTGAATATTTCTAAACGGTTAGTTATATATATAGCAAATATTATTCTTTTTGTTTTCATTGGTTATATACTTAGTATATATATAATTTTTAATTGATTTTATAAAATAGGTAGTACTTATGGATAAATGTATTACTTCTATAGCAGAAGGCTTGATGAAAATCTCTTACAGAACGACAACATCGGTTAGCTTTAAAATGATTTTTGTATATACTTGGTAATTTTAAACATTGTGAGGTCTGCAATACCAAAGCTGTTCCAGTGATACATTTGCTACAAAATTAATAAGAAATATTATGAAATAATATTAAAAGCTATTTCAAAAATTTGATAATTTAAAAATCCTGAATATTTCTAAACGGTTAGTTATATATTTAGCAAATATTATTCTTTTTGTTTTCATTGGTTATATACTTAGTAGATATATAATTTTTAATTGATTATATAAAGTAGGTAGTACTTATGGATAAATGTATTACTTCTATAGCAGAAGGCTTGATGAAAATCACTTACAGAATGACAACATCAGTTAGCTTTAAAATGATATTGTTATATGCTTGGTCATTTTAAACATTGTGAGGTCTGCAATACCAAAGCTGTTCCAGTGATACATTTGCTACAAAATTAATAAGAAATATTATGAAATTATATTAAAAGCTATTACATTATTTTGTAAAATTATAAATCCTGAATATTTCTAATCGGTTAGTTATATATATATAGCAAATATTATTTTTTCTGTTTTCATTGGTTATATACTTAGTATATATATAATTTTTAATTGATTTTATAAAATAGGTAGTACTTATGGATAAATGTATTACTTCAATAGCAGAAGGCTCTATGAAAATCTCTTACACAATGACAACATCAGTTAGCTTTAAAATGATTTTTGTATATGCTTGGTCATTTTAAACATTGTGAGATCTGCAATACCAAAGCTGTTCCAGTGATACATTTGCTACAAAATTAATAAGAAATATTATGAAATTATATTAAAAGCTATTACATTATTTTGTAAAATTAAAAATCCTGAATATATCTAATCGGTTAGATATATAATTTTTAATTGATTCTATAAAATAGGTACTACTTATGGATAAATGTATTACTTCTATAGCAGAAGGCTTGAGGAAAATCTCTTACAGAATGACAACATCGGTTAGCTTTAAAATGATTTTTGTATATGCTTGGTAATTTTAAGGATTGTGAGGTCTGCAATACCAAAGCTGTTCCAGAGATACATTTGCTACAAAATTAATAAGTAATATTATGAAATTATATTAAAAGCTATTTCAAAAATTTGATAAATTAAAAATCCTGAATATTTCTAAACGGTTAGTTATATATATAGCAAATATTATTCTTTTTGTTTTCATTGGTTATATACTTAGTATATATATAATTTTTAATTGATTTTATAAAATAGGTAGTACTTATGGATAAATGTATTACTTCTATAGCAGAAGGCTTGATGAAAATCTCTTACAGAACGACAACATCGGTTAGCTTTAAAATGATTATTGTATATACTTGGTAATTTTAAACATTGTGAGGTCTGCAATACCAAAGCTGATCCAGTGATACATTTGCTACAAAATTAATAAGAAATATCATGAAATTATATTAAAAGCTATTTCATTATTTTGTAAAATTATAAATCCTGAATATTTCTAATCGGTTAGTTATATATATATAGCAAATATTATTTTTTCTGTTTTCATTGGTTATATAATTAGTTATATATATGATTTTTAATTGATTATATAAAATAGGTAGTACTTATGGATAAATGTATTACTTCTATAGCAGATGGCTTGATGAAAATCTCTTACAGAATGACAACATCAGTTAGCTTTAAAATGATTTTTGTATATGCTTGGTAATTTTAAGGATTGTGAGGTCTGCAATACCAAAGCTGTTCCAGAGATACATTTGCTACAAAATTAATAAGAAATATTATGAAATTATATTAAAAGCTATTTCAAAAATTTGATAAATTAAAAATCCTGAATATTTCTAAACGGTTAGTTATATATATAGCAAATATTATTCTTTTTGTTTTCATTGGTTATATACTTAGTATATATATAATTTTTAATTGATTTTATAAAATAGGTAGTACTTATGGATAAATGTATTACTTCTATAGCAGAAGGCTTGATGAAAATCTCTTACAGAACGACAACATCGGTTAGCTTTAAAATGATTATTGTATATACTTGGTAATTTTAAACATTGTGAGGTCTGCAATACCAAAGCTGATCCAGTGATACATTTGCTACAAAATTAATAAGAAATATCATGAAATTATATTAAAAGCTATTTCATTATTTTGTAAAATTATAAATCCTGAATATTTCTAATCGGTTAGTTATATATATATAGCAAATATTATTTTTTCTGTTTTCATTGGTTATATAATTAGTTATATATATGATTTTTAATTGATTATATAAAATAGGTAGTACTTATGGATAAATGTATTACTTCTATAGCAGATGGCTTGATGAAAATCTCTTACAGAATGACAACATCAGTTAGCTTTAAAATGATTTTTGTATATGCTTGGTATTTTTAAGGATTGTGAGGTCTGCAATACCAAAGCTGTTCCAGAGATACATTTGCTACAAAATTAATAAGAAATATTATGAAATTATATTAAAAGCTATTTCAAAAATTTGATAAATTAAAAATCCTGAATATTTCTAAACGGTTAGTTATATATATAGCAAATATTATTCTTTTTGTTTTCATTGGTTATATACTTAGTAAATATATAATTTTTAATTGATTTTATAAAATAGGTAGTACTTATAGGTAAATGTATTACTTCTATAGCAGAAGGCTTGATGAAAATCTCTTACAGAACGACAACATCGGTTAGATTTAAAATGATATTGTTATATGCTTGGTTATTTTAAAAATTGTGAGATCTGCAATACCAAAGCTGTTCCAGTGATACATTTGCTACAAAATTAATAAGAAATATTATGAAATTATATTAAAAGCTATTACATTATTTTGTAAAATTATAAATCCTGAATATTTCTAATCGGTTAGATATATAATTTTTAATTGATTATATAAAATAGGTAGTACTTATGGATAAATGTATTACTTCTATAGCAGAAGGCTTGATGAAAATCTCTTACAGAATGACAACATCAGTTAGCTTTAAAATGATTTTTGTATATGCTTGGTAATTTTAAGGATTGTGAGGTCTGCAATACCAAAGCTGTTCCAGAGATACATTTGCTACAAAATTAATAAGAAATATTATGAAATTATATTAAAAGCTATTTCAAAAATTTGATAAATTAAAAATCCTGAATATTTCTAAACGGTTAGTTATATATATAGCAAATATTATTCTTTTTGTTTTCATTGGTTATATACTTAGTATATATATAATTTTTAATTGATTTTATAAAATAGGTAGTACTTATGGATAAATGTATTACTTCTATAGCAGAAGGCTTGATGAAAATCTCTTACAGAACGACAACATCGGTTAGCTTTAAAATGATTTTTGTATATACTTGGTAATTTTAAAGATTGTGAGGTCTGCAATATCAAAGCTGTTCCAGTGATACATTTGCTACAAAATTAATAAGAAATATTATGAAATAATATTAAAAGCTATTTCAAAAATTTGATAATTTAAAAATCCTGAATATTTCTAAACGGTTAGTTATATATTTAGCAAATATTATTCTTTTTGTTTTCATTGGTTATATAATTAATTATATATATGATTTTTAATTGATTATATAAAATAGGTAGTACTTATGGATAAATGTATTACTTCTATAGCAGAAGGCTTGATGAAAATCTCTTACAGAACGACAACATCGGTTAGCTTTAAAATGATATTGTTATATGGTTGGTCATTTTAAACATTGTGAGATCTGCAATACCAAAGCTGTTCCAGTGATACATTTGCTACAAAATTAATAAGAAATATTATGAAATTATATTAAAAGCTATTACATTATTTTGTAAAATTATAAATCCTGAATATTTCTAATCGGTTAGTTATATATACAGAAATTATTATTTTAACTGTTTTCATTGGTTATATACTTAATTATATAAATGATTTTTAATTAGTTCTATAAAGTAGGTAGTACTTATGGATAAATGTATTACTTCTATAGCAGAAGGCTTGAGGAAAATCTCTTACAGAACAACAACAACGGTTAGCTTTAAAATGATTTTTGTATATGCTTGGTAATTTTAAAGATTGTGAGGTCTGCAATACCAAAGCTGTTCCAGAGATACATTTGCTACAATATTAATAAGAAATATTATGAAATTATATTTAAAGCTATTTCAAAAATTTGATAAATTAAAAATCCTGAATATTTCTAAACGGTTAGTTATATATATAGCAAATATTATTCTTTTTGTTTTCATTGGTTATATACTTAGTATATATATAATTTTTAATTGATTTTATAAAATAGGTAGTACTTATGGATAAATGTATTACTTTAATAGCAGAAGGCTCTATGAAAATATTTTACACAACGACAACATCAGTTAGCTTTAAAATGATTTTTGTATATGCTTGGTCATTTTAAACATTGTGAGGTCTGCAATATCAAATCTTTTCCAGTGATACATTTGCTACAAAATTAATAAGAAATATTATGAAATTATATTAAAAGCTATTACATTATTTTGTAAAATTATAAATCCTGAATATATCTAATCGGTTAGATATATAATTTTTAATTGATTCTATAAAATAGGTACTACTTATGGATAAATGTATTACTTCTATAGCAGAAGGCTTGAGGAAAATCTCTTACAGAACGACAACATCGGTTAGCATTAAAATGATTTTGTTATATACTTGGTAATTTTAAAGATTGTGAGGTCTGCAATATCAAAGCTGATCCAGTGATACATTTGCTACAAAATTAATAAGAAATATTATGAAATTATATTAAAAGCTATTACATTATTTTGTAAAATTATAAATCCTGAATATTTCTAATCGGTTAGTTAAATATATATATAGCATATATTATTCTTTTTGTTTTCATTGGTTATATACTTAGTATATATATAATGTTTAATTGATTCTATAAAGTAGGTAGTACTTATGGATAAATGTATTACTTCTATAGCAGAAGGCTTGAGGAAAATCTCTTACAGAACAACAACAATAGTTAGCTTTAAAATGATTTTTGTATATGCTTGGTAATTTTAAAGATTGTGAGGTCTGCAATACCAAAGCTGTTACAGAGATACATTTGCTACAAAATTAATAAGAAATATTATGAAATTATATTAAAAGCTATTTCAAAAATTTGATAAATTAAAAATCCTGAATATTTCTAAACGGTTAGTTATATATATAGCAAATATTATTCTTTTTGTTTTCATTGGTTAAATACTTAGTAAATATATAATTTTTAATTGATTTTATAAAATAGGTAGTACTTATGGATAAATGTATTACTTCTATAGCAGAAGGCTTGATGAAAATCTCTTACAGAACGACAACATCGGTTAGCTTTAAAATGATATTGTTATATGCTTGGTCATTTTAAACATTGTGAGATCTGCAATACCAAAGCTGTTCCAGTGATACATTTGCTACAAAATTAATAAGAAATATTATGAAATTATATTAAAAGCTATTTCATTATTTTGTAAAATTATAAATCCTGAATATTTCTAATCGGTTAGTTATATATATATAGCAAATATTATTTTTTCTGTTTTCATTGGTTATATACTTAATTTTATATATGATTTTTAATTGATTATATAAAGTAGGTAGTACTTATGGATAAATGTATTACTTCTATAGCAGAAGGCTTGATGAAAATTTCTTACAGAACAACAACAACGGTTAGCTTTAAAATGATTTTTGTATATGCTTGGTAATTTTAAAGATTGTGAGGTCTGCAATACCAAAGCTGTTCCAGAGATACATTTGCTACAATATTAATAAGAAATATTATGAAATTATATTAAAAGCTATTTCAAAAATTTGATAAATTAAAAATCCTGAATATTTCTAAACGGTTAGTTATATATATAGCAAATATTATTCTTTTTGTTTTCATTGGTTATATACTTAGTATATATATAATTTTTAATTGATTTTATAAAATAGGTAGTACTTATGGATAAATGTATTACTTCAATAGCAGAAGGCTCTATGAAAATATCTTACACAACGACAACATCAGTTAGCTTTAAAATGATTTTTGTATATGCTTGGTCATTTTAAACATTGTGAGGTCTGCAATATCAAATCTTTTCCAGTGATACATTTGCTACAAAATTAATAAGAAATATTATGAAATTATATTAAAAGCTATTTCATTAATTTGTAAAATTAAAAATCCTGAATATATCTAATCGGTTAGATATATAATTTTTAATTGATTCTAAAAAATAGGTACTACTTATGGATAAATGTATTACTTCTATAGCAGAAGGCTTGAGGAAAATCTCTTACAGAACGACAACATCGGTTAGCATTAAAATGATTTTGTTATATACTTGGTAATTTTAAAGATTGTGAGGTCTGCAATACCAAAGCTGTTACAGAGATACATTTGCTACAAAATTAATAAGAAATATTATGAAATTATATTAAAAGCTATTTCAAAAATTTGATAAATTAAAAATCCTGAATATTTCTAAACGGTTAGTTATATATATAGCAAATATTATTCTTTTTGTTTTCATTGGTTAAATACTTAGTAAATATATAATTTTTAATTGATTTTATAAAATAGGTAGTACTTATGGATAAATGTATTACTTCTATAGCAGAAGGCTTGATGAAAATCTCTTACAGAACGACAACATCGGTTAGCTTTAAAATGATATTGTTATATGCTTGGTCATTTTAAACATTGTGAGATCTGCAATACCAAAGCTGTTCCAGTGATACATTTGCTACAAAATTAATAAGAAATATTATGAAATTATATTAAAAGCTATTTCATTAATTTGTAAAATTAAAAATCCTGAATATTTCTAAACGGTTAGTTATATATTTAGCAAATATTATTCTTTTTGTTTTCATTGGTTATATACTTAGTAGATATATAATTATTAATTGATTATATAAAGTCGGTAGTACTTATGGATAAATGTATTACTTCTATAGCAGAAGGCTTGATGAAAATTTCTTACAGAATGACAACATCGGTTAGCTTTAAAATGATTTTTGAATATGCATGGTAATTTTAAACATTGTGAGGTCTGCAATATCAAAGCTGATCCAGTGATACATTTGCTACAAAATTAATAAGAAATATTATGAAATTATATTAAAAGCTATTTCATTATTTTGTAAAATTATAAATCCTGAATATTTCTAATCGGTTAGTTATATATATATAGCAAATATTATTTTTTCTGTTTTCATTGGTTATATACTTAATTTTATATATGATTTTTAATTGATTATATAAAGTAGGTAGTACTTATGGATAAATGTATTACTTCTATAGCAGAAGGCTTGATGAAAATTTCTTACAGAACAACAACAACGGTTAGCTTTAAAATGATTTTTGTATATGCTTGGTAATTTTAAAGATTGTGAGGTCTGCAATACCAAAGCTGTTCCAGAGATACATTTGCTACAATATTAATAAGAAATATTATGAAATTATATTAAAAGCTATTTCAAAAATTTGATAAATTAAAAATCCTGAATATTTCTAAACGGTTAGTTATATATATAGCAAATATTATTCTTTTTGTTTTCATTGGTTATATACTTAGTATATATATAATTTTTAATTGATTTTATAAAATAGGTAGTACTTATGGATAAATGTATTACTTCAATAGCAGAAGGCTCTATGAAAATATCTTACACAACGACAACATCAGTTAGCTTTAAAATGATTTTTGTATATGCTTGGTCATTTTAAACATTGTGAGGTCTGCAATATCAAATCTTTTCCAGTGATACATTTGCTACAAAATTAATAAGAAATATTATGAAATTATATTAAAAGCTATTTCATTAATTTGTAAAATTAAAAATCCTGAATATATCTAATCGGTTAGATATATAATTTTTAATTGATTCTAAAAAATAGGTACTACTTATGGATAAATGTATTACTTCTATAGCAGAAGGCTTGAGGAAAATCTCTTACAGAACGACAACATCGGTTAGCATTAAAATGATTTTGTTATATACTTGGTAATTTTAAAGATTGTGAGGTCTGCAATACCAAAGCTGTTACAGAGATACATTTGCTACAAAATTAATAAGAAATATTATGAAATTATATTAAAAGCTATTTCAAAAATTTGATAAATTAAAAATCCTGAATATTTCTAAACGGTTAGTTATATATATAGCAAATATTATTCTTTTTGTTTTCATTGGTTAAATACTTAGTAAATATATAATTTTTAATTGATTTTATAAAATAGGTAGTACTTATGGATAAATGTATTACTTCTATAGCAGAAGGCTTGATGAAAATCTCTTACAGAACGACAACATCGGTTAGCTTTAAAATGATATTGTTATATGCTTGGTCATTTTAAACATTGTGAGATCTGCAATACCAAAGCTGTTCCAGTGATACATTTGCTACAAAATTAATAAGAAATATTATGAAATTATATTAAAAGCTATTTCATTAATTTGTAAAATTAAAAATCCTGAATATTTCTAAACGGTTAGTTATATATTTAGCAAATATTATTCTTTTTGTTTTCATTGGTTATATACTTAGTAGATATATAATTATTAATTGATTATATAAAGTCGGTAGTACTTATGGATAAATGTATTACTTCTATAGCAGAAGGCTTGATGAAAATTTCTTACAGAATGACAACATCGGTTAGCTTTAAAATGATTTTTGAATATGCATGGTAATTTTAAAGATTGTGAGGTCTGCAATATCAAAGCTGATCCAGTGATACATTTGCTACAAAATTATTAAGAAATATCATGAAATTATATTAAAAGCTATTTCATTATTTTGTAAAATTAAAAATCTTGAATATTTCTAATCGGTTAGTTATATATACAGAAAATATTATTTTAACTGTTTTCATTGGTTATATACTTAATTATATAAATGATTTTTAATTGATTCTATAAAGTAGGTAGTACTTATGGATAAATGTATTACTTCTATAGCAGAAGGCTTGAGGAAAATCTCTTACAGAACAACAACAACGGTTAGCATTAAAATGTTTTTTGTATATGCTTGGTAATTTTAAAGATTGTGAGGTCTGCAATACCAAAGCTGTTCCAGAGATACATTTGCTACAATATTAATAAGAAATATTATGAAATTATATTAAAAGCTATTTCAAAAATTTGATAAATTAAAAATCCTGAATATTTCTAAATGGTTAGTTATATATATAGCAAATATTATTCTTTTTGTTTTCATTGGTTATATACTTAGTATATATATAATTTTTAATTGATTTTATAAAATAGGTAGTACTTATGGATAAATGTATTAATTCAATAGCAGAAGGCTCTATGAAAATATCTTACACAACGACAACATCAGTTAGCTTTAAAATGATTTTTGTATATGCTTGGTAATTTTAAAGATTGTGAGGGCTGCAATACCAAAGCTGTTCCAGAGATACATTTGCTACAATATTAATAAGAAATATTATGAAATTATATTAAAAGCTATTTCATTAATTTGTAAAATTAAAAATCCTGAATATATCTAATCGGTTAGATATATAATTTTTAATTGATTCTATAAAATAGGTACTACTTATGGATAAATGTATTACTTCTATAGCAGAAGGCTTGAGGAAAATCTCTTACAGAACGACAACATCGGTTAGCATTAAAATGATTTTGTTATATACTTGGTAATTTTAAAGATTGTGAGGTCTGCAATATAAAAGCTGATCCAGTGATACATTTGCTACAAAATTAATAAGAAATATTATGAAATTATATTAAAAGCTATTACATTATTTTGTAAAATTATAAATCCTGAATATTTCTAATCGGTTAGTTATATATATATAGCAAATATTATTCTTTTTGTTTTCATTGGTTATATACTTAGTATATATATAATTTTTAATTGATTCTATAAAGTAGGTAGTACTTATGGATAAATGTATTACTTCTATAGCAGAAGGCTTGAGGAAAATCTCTTACAGAAAGACAACATCGGTTAGCTTTAAAATGATTTTTGTATATGCTTGGTAATTTTAAAGATTGTGAGGTCTGCAATATCAAAGCTGTTCCAGTGATACATTTGCTACAAAACTAATAAGAAATATTATGAAATAATATTAAAAGCTATTTCAAAAATTTGATAATTTAAAAATCCTGAATATTTCTAAACGGTTAGTTATATATTTAGCAAATATTATTCTTTTTGTTTTCATTGGTTATATACTTAGTAGATATATAATTATTAATTGATTTTATAAAATAGGTAGTACTTATGGATAAATGTATTAATTCAATAGCAGAAGGCTCTATGAAAATATCTTACACAACGACAACATCAGTTAGCTTTAAAATGATTTTTGTATATGCTTGGTCATTTTAAACATTGTGAGGTCTGCAATATCAAATCTTTTCCAGTGATACATTTGCTACAAAATTAATAAGAAATATTATGAAATTATATTAAAAGCTATTTCATTAATTTGTAAAATTAAAAATCCTGAATATATCTAATCGGTTAGATATATAATTTTTAATTGATTCTATAAAATAGGTACTACTTATGGATAAATGTATTACTTCTATAGCAGAAGGCTTGAGGAAAATCTCTTACAGAACGACAACATCGGTTAGCATTAAAATGATTTTGTTATATACTTGGTAATTTTAAAGATTGTGAGGTCTGCAATATCAAAGCTGATCCAGTGATACATTTGCTACAAAATTAATAAGAAATATTATGAAATTATATTAAAAGCTATTACATTATTTTGTAAATTTATAAATCCTGAATATTTCTAATCGGTTAGTTATATATTTAGCAAATATTATTCTTTTTGTTTTCATTGGTTATATACTTAGTAGATATATAATTATTAATTGATTATATAAAGTAGGTAGTACTTATGGATAAATGTATTACTTCTATAGCAGAATGCTTGATGAAAATTTCTTACAAAACAACAACAACGGTTAGCTTTAAAATGATTTTTGTATATGCTTGGTAATTTTAAAGATTGTGAGGTCTGCAATACCAAAGCTGTTCCAGAGATACATTTGCTACAATATTAATAAGAAATATTATGAAATTATATTAAAAGCTATTTCAAAAATTTGATAAATTAAAAATCCTGAATATTTCTAAACAGTTAGTTATATATATAGCAAATATTATTCTTTTTGTTTTCATTGGTTATATACTTAGTATATATATAATTTTTAATTGATTTTATAAAATAGGTAGTACTTATGGATAAATGTATTACTTCAATAGCAGAAGGCTCTATGAAAATCTCTTACACAACGACAACATCAGTTAGCTTTAAAATGATTTTTGTATATGCTTGGTCATTTTAAACATTGTGAGGTCTGCAATATCAAATCTTTTCCAGTGATACATTTGCTACAAAATTAGTAAGAAATATTATGAAATTATATTAAAAGCTATTTCATTAATTTGTAAAATTAAAAATCCTGAATATATCTAATCGGTTAGATATCTAATTTTTAATTGATTCTATAAAATAGGTACTACTTATGGATAAATGTATTACTTCTATAGCAGAAGGCTTGAGGAAAATCTCTTACAGAACGACAACATCGGTTAGCATTAAAATGATTTTGTTATATACTTGGTAATTTTAAAGATTGTGAGGTCTGCAATATCAAAGCTGATCCAGTGATACATTTGCTACAAAATTAATAAGAAATATTATGAAATTATATTAAAAGCTATTTCATTATTTTGTAAAATTAAAAATCCTGAATATTTCTAATCGGTTAGTTATATATACAGAAAATATAATTTTAACTGTTTTCATTGGTTATATACTTAGTAAATATATAATTTTTAATTGATTTTATAAAATAGGTAGTACTTATGGATAAATGTATTACTTCTATAGCAGAAGGCTTGATGAAAATGTCTTACAGAACGACAACATCGGTTAGCTTTAAAATGATATTGTTATATGCTTGGTCATTTTAAACATTGTGAGATCTGCAATACCAAAGCTGTTCCAGTGATACATTTGCTACAAAATTAATAAGAAATATTATGAAATTATATTAAAAGCTATTACATTATTTTGTAAAATTATAAATCCTGAATATTTCTAATCGGTTAGTTATATATATATAGCAAATATTATTTTTTCTGTTTTCATTGGTTATATAATTAATTATATATATGATTTTTAATTGATTATATAAAATAGGTAGTACTTATGGATAAATGTATTACTTCTATAGCAGAAGGCTTGATGAGAATCTCTTACAGAATGACAACATCAGTTAGCTTTAAAATGATTTTTGTATATGCTTGGTAATTTTAAGGATTGTGAGGTCTGCAATACCAAAGCTGTTCCAGAGATACATTTGCTACAAATTTAATAAGAAATATTATGAAATAATATTAAAAGCTATTTCAAAAATTTGATAATTTAAAAATCCTGAATATTTCTAAACGGTTAGTTATATATTTAGCAAATATTATTCTTTTTGTTTTCATTGGTTATATACTTAGTAGATATATAATTTTTAATTGATTATATAAAGTAGGTAGTACTTATGGATAAATGTATTACTTCTATAGCAGAAGGCTTGATGAAAATCACTTACAGAATGACAACATCAGTTAGCTTTAAAATGATATTGTTATATGCTTGGTCATTTTAAACATTGTGAGGTCTGCAATATCAAATCTTTTCCAGTGATACATTTGCTACAATATTAGTAAGAAATATTATGAAATTATATTAAAAGCTATTTCATTAATTTGTAAAATTAAAAATAATGAATATATCTAATCGGTTAGATATCTTATTTTTAATTGATTCTATAAAATAGGTACTACTTATGGATAAATGTATTACTTCTATAGCAGAAGGCTTGAGGAAAATCTCTTACAGAACGACAACATCGGTTAGCATTAAAATGATTTTGTTATATACTTGGTAATTTTAAAGATTGTGAGGTCTGCAATATCAAAGCTGATCTAGTGATACATTTGCTACAAAATTAATAAGAAATATCATGAAATTATATTAAAAGCTATTTCATTATTTTGTAAAATTAAAAATCCTGAATATTTCTAATCGGTTAGTTATATATACAGAAAATATAATTTTAACTGTTTTCATTGGTTATATACTTAGTAAATATATAATTTTTAATTGATTTTATAAAATAGGTAGTACTTATGGATAAATGTATTACTTCTATAGCAGAAGGCTTGATGAAAATCTCTTACAGAACGACAACATCGGTTAGCTTTAAAATGATATTGTTATATGCTTGGTCATTTTAAACATTGTGAGATCTGCAATACCAAAGCTGTTCCAGTGATACATTTGCTACAAAATTAATAAGAAATATTATGAAATTATATTAAAAGCTATTACATTATTTTGTAAAATTATAAATCCTGAATATTTCTAATCGGTTAGTTATATATATATAGCAAATATTATTTTTTCTGTTTTCATTGGTTATATACTTAATTATATATATGATTTTTAATTGATTATATAAAGTAGGTAGTACTTATGGATAAATGTATTACTTCTATAGCAGAAGGCTTGATGAAAATTTCTTACAGAATGACAACATCGGTTAGCTTTAAAATGATTTTTGAATATGCATGGTAATTTTAAAGATTGTGAGGTCTGCAATATCAAAGTTGATCCAGTTATACATTTGCTACAAAATTATTAAGAAATATCATGAAATTATATTAAAAGCTATTTCATTATTTTGTAAAATTAAAAATCTTGAATATTTCTAATCGGTTAGTTATATATACAGAAAATATTATTTTAACTGTTTTCATTGGTTATATACTTAATTATATAAATGATTTTTAATTGATTCTATAAAGTAGGTAGTACTTATGGATAAATGTATTACTTCTATAGCAGAAGGCTTGAGGAAAATCTCTTACAGAAAGACAATATCGGTTAGCTTTAAAATGATTTTTGTATATGCTTGGTAATTTTAAAGATTGTGAGGTCTGCAATATCAAAGCTGTTCCAGTGATACATTTGCTACAAAACTAATAAGAAATATTATGAAATAATATTAAAAGCTATTTCAAAAATTTGATAATTTAAAAATCCTGAATATTTCTAAACGGTTAGTTATATATTTAGCAAATATTATTCTTTTTGTTTTCATTGGTTATATACTTAGTAGATATATAATTATTAATTGATTATATAAAGTAGGTAGTACTTATGGATAAATGTATTACTTCTATAGCAGAAGGCTTGATGAAAATCACTTACAGAATGACAACATCAGTTAGCTTTAAAATGATATTGTTATATGCTTGGTCATTTTAAACATTGTGAGGTCTGCAATACCAAAGCTGTTCCAGTGATACATTTGCTACAAAATTAATAAGAAATATTATGAAATTATA
Source organism: Tuberolachnus salignus (assembly GCA_956483605.1). NCBI lineage: Eukaryota > Metazoa > Arthropoda > Insecta > Hemiptera > Aphididae > Tuberolachnus > Tuberolachnus salignus. Next base: position 9,217,626 of record OY101431.1, on the reverse strand, counting down.
TTAAAAGCTATTACATTATTTTGTAAAATTATAAATCCTGAATATTTCTAATCGGTTAGTTATATATATATAGCAAATATTATTTTTTCTGTTTTTATTGGTTATATACTTAATTATATATATGATTTTTAATTGATTATATAAAGTAGGTAGTACTTATGGATAAATGTATTACTTCTATAGCAGAAGGCTTGAGGAAAATCTCTTACAGAACAACAACAACGGTTAGCATTAAAATGTTTTTTGTATATGCTTGGTAATTTTAAAGATTGTGAGGTCTGCAATACCAAAGCTGTTCCAGAGATACATTTGCTACAATATTAATAAGAAATATTATGAAATTATATTAAAAGCTATTTCAAAAATTTGATAAATTAAAAATCCTGAATATTTCTAAACGGTTAGTTATATATATAGCAAATATTATTCTTTTTGTTTTCATTGGTTATATACTTAGTATATATATAATTTTTAATTGATTTTATAAAATAGGTAGTACTTATGGATAAATGTATTAATTCAATAGCAGAAGGCTCTATGAAAATATCTTACACAACGACAACATCAGTTAGCTTTAAAATGATTTTTGTATATGCTTGGTCATTTTAAACATTGTGAGGTCTGCAATATCAAATCTTTTCCAGTGATACATTTGCTACAAAATTAATAAGAAATATTATGAAATTATATTAAAAGCTATTTCATTAATTTGTAAAATTAAAAATCCTGAATATATCTAATCGGTTAGATATATAATTTTTAATTGATTCTATAAAATAGGTAGTACTTATGGATAAATGTATTACTTCTATAGCAGAATGCTTGATGAAAATCTCTTACAGAACGACAACATCGGTTAGCATTAAAATGATTTTGTTATATACTTGGTAATTTTAAAGATTGTGAGGTCTGCAATATCAAAGCTGATCCAGTGATACATTTGCTACAAAATTAATAAGAAATATTATGAAATAATATTAAAAGCTATTTCAAAAATTTGATAATTTAAAAATCCTGAATATTTCTAAACGGTTAGTTATATATTTAGCAAATATTATTCTTTTTGTTTTCATTGGTTATATACTTAGTAGATATATAATTTTTAATTGATTATATAAAGTAGGTAGTACTTATGGATAAATGTATTACTTCTATAGCAGAAGGCTTGATGAAAATCACTTACAGAATGACAACATCAGTTAGCTTTAAAATGATATTGTTATATGCTTGGTCATTTTAAACATTGTGAGGTCTGCAATATCAAATCTTTTCCAGTGATACATTTGCTACAAAATGAATAAGAAATATTATGAAATAATATTAAAAGCTATTTCATTAATTTGTAAAATTAAAAATAATGAATATATCTAATCGGTTAGATATCTTATTTTTAATTGATTCTATAAAATAGGTACTACTTATGGATAAATGTATTACTTCTATAGCAGAAGGCTTGAGGAAAATCTCTTACAGAACGACAACATCGGTTAGCATTAAAATGATTTTGTTATATACTTGGTAATTTTAAAGATTGTGAGGTCTGCAATATCAAAGCTGATCTAGTGATACATTTGCTACAAAATTAATAAGAAATATCATGAAATTATATTAAAAGCTATTTCATTATTTTGTAAAATTAAAAATCCTGAATATTTCTAATCGGTTAGTTATATATACAGAAAATATAATTTTAACTGTTTTCATTGGTTATATACTTAGTAAATATATAATTTTTAATTGATTTTATAAAATAGGTAGTACTTATGGATAAATGTATTACTTCTATAGCAGAAGGCTTGATGAAAATCTCTTACAGAACGACAACATCGGTTAGCTTTAAAATGATATTGTTATATGCTTGGTCATTTTAAACATTGTGAGATCTGCAATACCAAAGCTGTTCCAGTGATACATTTGCTACAAAATTAATAAGAAATATTATGAAATTATATTAAAAGCTATTACATTATTTTGTAAAATTATAAATCCTGAATATTTCTAATCGGTTAGTTATATATATATAGCAAATATTATTTTTTCTGTTTTCATTGGTTATATACTTAATTATATATATGATTTTTAATTGATTATATAAAGTAGGTAGTACTTATGGATAAATGTATTACTTCTATAGCAGAAGGCTTGATGAAAATTTCTTACAGAATGACAACATCGGTTAGCTTTAAAATGATTTTTGAATATGCATGGTAATTTTAAAGATTGTGAGGTCTGCAATATCAAAGTTGATCCAGTTATACATTTGCTACAAAATTATTAAGAAATATCATGAAATTATATTAAAAGCTATTTCATTATTTTGTAAAATTAAAAATCTTGAATATTTCTAATCGGTTAGTTATATATACAGAAAATATTATTTTAACTGTTTTCATTGGTTATATACTTAATTATATAAATGATTTTTAATTGATTCTATAAAGTAGGTAGTACTTATGGATAAATGTATTACTTCTATAGCAGAAGGCTTGAGGAAAATCTCTTACAGAAAGACAATATCGGTTAGCTTTAAAATGATTTTTGTATATGCTTGGTAATTTTAAAGATTGTGAGGTCTGCAATATCAAAGCTGTTCCAGTGATACATTTGCTACAAAACTAATAAGAAATATTATGAAATAATATTAAAAGCTATTTCAAAAATTTGATAATTTAAAAATCCTGAATATTTCTAAACGGTTAGTTATATATTTAGCAAATATTATTCTTTTTGTTTTCATTGGTTATATACTTAGTAGATATATAATTATTAATTGATTATATAAAGTAGGTAGTACTTATGGATAAATGTATTACTTCTATAGCAGAATGCTTGATGAAAATTTCTTACAAAACAACAACAACGGTTAGCTTTAAAATGATTTTTGTATATGCTTGGTAATTTTAAAGATTGTGAGGTCTGCAATACCAAAGCTGTTCCAGAGATACATTTGCTACAATATTAATAAGAAATATTATGAAATTATATTAAAAGCTATTTCAAAAATTTCATAAATTAAAAATCCTGAATATTTCTAAACAGTTAGTTATATATATAGCAAATATTATTCTTTTTGTTTTCATTGGTTATATACTTAGTATATATATAATTTTTAATTGATTTTATAAAATAGGTAGTACTTATGGATAAATGTATTACTTCAATAGCAGAAGGCTCTATGAAAATCTCTTACACAACGACAACATCAGTTAGCTTTAAAATGATTTTTGTATATGCTTGGTCATTTTAAACATTGTGAGGTCTGCAATATCAAATCTTTTCCAGTGATACATTTGCTACAAAATTAGTAAGAAATATTATGAAATTATATTAAAAGCTATTTCATTAATTTGTAAAATTAAAAATCCTGAATATATCTAATCGGTTAGATATCTAATTTTTAATTGATTCTATAAAATAGGTACTACTTATGGATAAATGTATTACTTCTATAGCAGAAGGCTTGAGGAAAATCTCTTACAGAACGACAACATCGGTTAGCATTAAAATGATTTTGTTATATACTTGGTAATTTTAAAGATTGTGAGGTCTGCAATATCAAAGCTGATCCAGTGATACATTTGCTACAAAATTAATAAGAAATATTATGAAATTATATTAAAAGCTATTTCATTATTTTGTAAAATTAAAAATCCTGAATATTTCTAATCGGTTAGTTATATATACAGAAAATATAATTTTAACTGTTTTCATTGGTTATATACTTAGTAAATATATAATTTTTAATTGATTTTATAAAATAGGTAGTACTTATGGATAAATGTATTACTTCTATAGCAGAAGGCTTGATGAAAATGTCTTACAGAACGACAACATCGGTTAGCTTTAAAATGATATTGTTATATGCTTGGTCATTTTAAACATTGTGAGATCTGCAATACCAAAGCTGTTCCAGTGATACATTTGCTACAAAATTAATAAGAAATATTATGAAATTATATTAAAAGCTATTACATTATTTTGTAAAATTATAAATCCTGAATATTTCTAATCGGTTAGTTATATATATATAGCAAATATTATTTTTTCTGTTTTCATTGGTTATATAATTAATTATATATATGATTTTTAATTGATTATATAAAATAGGTAGTACTTATGGATAAATGTATTACTTCTATAGCAGAAGGCTTGATGAGAATCTCTTACAGAATGACAACATCAGTTAGCTTTAAAATGATTTTTGTATATGCTTGGTAATTTTAAGGATTGTGAGGTCTGCAATACCAAAGCTGTTCCAGAGATACATTTGCTACAAATTTAATAAGAAATATTATGAAATAATATTAAAAGCTATTTCAAAAATTTGATAATTTAAAAATCCTGAATATTTCTAAACGGTTAGTTATATATTTAGCAAATATTATTCTTTTTGTTTTCATTGGTTATATACTTAGTAGATATATAATTTTTAATTGATTATATAAAGTAGGTAGTACTTATGGATAAATGTATTACTTCTATAGCAGAAGGCTTGATGAAAATCACTTACAGAATGACAACATCAGTTAGCTTTAAAATGATATTGTTATATGCTTGGTCATTTTAAACATTGTGAGGTCTGCAATATCAAATCTTTTCCAGTGATACATTTGCTACAATATTAGTAAGAAATATTATGAAATTATATTAAAAGCTATTTCATTAATTTGTAAAATTAAAAATAATGAATATATCTAATCGGTTAGATATCTTATTTTTAATTGATTCTATAAAATAGGTACTACTTATGGATAAATGTATTACTTCTATAGCAGAAGGCTTGAGGAAAATCTCTTACAGAACGACAACATCGGTTAGCATTAAAATGATTTTGTTATATACTTGGTAATTTTAAAGATTGTGAGGTCTGCAATATCAAAGCTGATCTAGTGATACATTTGCTACAAAATTAATAAGAAATATCATGAAATTATATTAAAAGCTATTTCATTATTTTGTAAAATTAAAAATCCTGAATATTTCTAATCGGTTAGTTATATATACAGAAAATATAATTTTAACTGTTTTCATTGGTTATATACTTAGTAAATATATAATTTTTAATTGATTTTATAAAATAGGTAGTACTTATGGATAAATGTATTACTTCTATAGCAGAAGGCTTGATGAAAATCTCTTACAGAACGACAACATCGGTTAGCTTTAAAATGATATTGTTATATGCTTGGTCATTTTAAACATTGTGAGATCTGCAATACCAAAGCTGTTCCAGTGATACATTTGCTACAAAATTAATAAGAAATATTATGAAATTATATTAAAAGCTATTACATTATTTTGTAAAATTATAAATCCTGAATATTTCTAATCGGTTAGTTATATATATATAGCAAATATTATTTTTTCTGTTTTCATTGGTTATATACTTAATTATATATATGATTTTTAATTGATTATATAAAGTAGGTAGTACTTATGGATAAATGTATTACTTCTATAGCAGAAGGCTTGATGAAAATTTCTTACAGAATGACAACATCGGTTAGCTTTAAAATGATTTTTGAATATGCATGGTAATTTTAAAGATTGTGAGGTCTGCAATATCAAAGTTGATCCAGTTATACATTTGCTACAAAATTATTAAGAAATATCATGAAATTATATTAAAAGCTATTTCATTATTTTGTAAAATTAAAAATCTTGAATATTTCTAATCGGTTAGTTATATATACAGAAAATATTATTTTAACTGTTTTCATTGGTTATATACTTAATTATATAAATGATTTTTAATTGATTCTATAAAGTAGGTAGTACTTATGGATAAATGTATTACTTCTATAGCAGAAGGCTTGAGGAAAATCTCTTACAGAAAGACAATATCGGTTAGCTTTAAAATGATTTTTGTATATGCTTGGTAATTTTAAAGATTGTGAGGTCTGCAATATCAAAGCTGTTCCAGTGATACATTTGCTACAAAACTAATAAGAAATATTATGAAATAATATTAAAAGCTATTTCAAAAATTTGATAATTTAAAAATCCTGAATATTTCTAAACGGTTAGTTATATATTTAGCAAATATTATTCTTTTTGTTTTCATTGGTTATATACTTAGTAGATATATAATTATTAATTGATTATATAAAGTAGGTAGTACTTATGGATAAATGTATTACTTCTATAGCAGAAGGCTTGATGAAAATTTCTTACAGAATGACAACATCGGTTAGCTTTAAAATGATATTGTTATATGCTTGGTCATTTTAAACATTGTGAGGTCTGCAATACCAAAGCTGTTCCAGTGATACATTTGCTACAAAATTAATAAGAAATATTATGAAATTATATTAAAAGCTATTACATTATTTTGTAAAATTATAAATCCTGAATATTTCTAATCGGTTAGTTATATATATATAGCAAATATTATTTTTTCTGTTTTTATTGGTTATATACTTAATTATATATATGATTTTTAATTGATTATATAAAGTAGGTAGTACTTATGGATAAATGTATTACTTCTATAGCAGAAGGCTTGAGGAAAATCTCTTACAGAACAACAACAACGGTTAGCATTAAAATGTTTTTTGTATATGCTTGGTAATTTTAAAGATTGTGAGGTCTGCAATACCAAAGCTGTTCCAGAGATACATTTGCTACAATATTAATAAGAAATATTATGAAATTATATTAAAAGCTATTTCAAAAATTTGATAAATTAAAAATCCTGAATATTTCTAAACGGTTAGTTATATATATAGCAAATATTATTCTTTTTGTTTTCATTGGTTATATACTTAGTATATATATAATTTTTAATTGATTTTATAAAATAGGTAGTACTTATGGATAAATGTATTAATTCAATAGCAGAAGGCTCTATGAAAATATCTTACACAACGACAACATCAGTTAGCTTTAAAATGATTTTTGTATATGCTTGGTCATTTTAAACATTGTGAGGTCTGCAATATCAAATCTTTTCCAGTGATACATTTGCTACAAAATTAATAAGAAATATTATGAAATTATATTAAAAGCTATTTCATTAATTTGTAAAATTAAAAATCCTGAATATATCTAATCGGTTAGATATATAATTTTTAATTGATTCTATAAAATAGGTAGTACTTATGGATAAATGTATTACTTCTATAGCAGAATGCTTGATGAAAATCTCTTACAGAACGACAACATCGGTTAGCATTAAAATGATTTTGTTATATACTTGGTAATTTTAAAGATTGTGAGGTCTGCAATATCAAAGCTGATCCAGTGATACATTTGCTACAAAATTAATAAGAAATATTATGAAATAATATTAAAAGCTATTTCAAAAATTTGATAATTTAAAAATCCTGAATATTTCTAAACGGTTAGTTATATATTTAGCAAATATTATTCTTTTTGTTTTCATTGGTTATATACTTAGTAGATATATAATTTTTAATTGATTATATAAAGTAGGTAGTACTTATGGATAAATGTATTACTTCTATAGCAGAAGGCTTGATGAAAATCACTTACAGAATGACAACATCAGTTAGCTTTAAAATGATATTGTTATATGCTTGGTCATTTTAAACATTGTGAGGTCTGCAATATCAAATCTTTTCCAGTGATACATTTGCTACAAAATGAATAAGAAATATTATGAAATAATATTAAAAGCTATTTCATTAATTTGTAAAATTAAAAATAATGAATATATCTAATCGGTTAGATATCTTATTTTTAATTGATTCTATAAAATAGGTACTACTTATGGATAAATGTATTACTTCTATAGCAGAAGGCTTGAGGAAAATCTCTTACAGAACGACAACATCGGTTAGCATTAAAATGATTTTGTTATATACTTGGTAATTTTAAAGATTGTGAGGTCTGCAATATCAAAGCTGATCTAGTGATACATTTGCTACAAAATTAATAAGAAATATCATGAAATTATATTAAAAGCTATTTCATTATTTTGTAAAATTAAAAATCCTGAATATTTCTAATCGGTTAGTTATATATACAGAAAATATAATTTTAACTGTTTTCATTGGTTATATACTTAGTAAATATATAATTTTTAATTGATTTTATAAAATAGGTAGTACTTATGGATAAATGTATTACTTCTATAGCAGAAGGCTTGATGAAAATCTCTTACAGAACGACAACATCGGTTAGCTTTAAAATGATATTGTTATATGCTTGGTCATTTTAAACATTGTGAGATCTGCAATACCAAAGCTGTTCCAGTGATACATTTGCTACAAAATTAATAAGAAATATTATGAAATTATATTAAAAGCTATTACATTATTTTGTAAAATTATAAATCCTGAATATTTCTAATCGGTTAGTTATATATATATAGCAAATATTATTTTTTCTGTTTTCATTGGTTATATACTTAATTATATATATGATTTTTAATTGATTATATAAAGTAGGTAGTACTTATGGATAAATGTATTACTTCTATAGCAGAAGGCTTGATGAAAATTTCTTACAGAATGACAACATCGGTTAGCTTTAAAATGATTTTTGAATATGCATGGTAATTTTAAAGATTGTGAGGTCTGCAATATCAAAGTTGATCCAGTTATACATTTGCTACAAAATTATTAAGAAATATCATGAAATTATATTAAAAGCTATTTCATTATTTTGTAAAATTAAAAATCTTGAATATTTCTAATCGGTTAGTTATATATACAGAAAATATTATTTTAACTGTTTTCATTGGTTATATACTTAATTATATAAATGATTTTTAATTGATTCTATAAAGTAGGTAGTACTTATGGATAAATGTATTACTTCTATAGCAGAAGGCTTGAGGAAAATCTCTTACAGAAAGACAATATCGGTTAGCTTTAAAATGATTTTTGTATATGCTTGGTAATTTTAAAGATTGTGAGGTCTGCAATATCAAAGCTGTTCCAGTGATACATTTGCTACAAAACTAATAAGAAATATTATGAAATAATATTAAAAGCTATTTCAAAAATTTGATAATTTAAAAATCCTGAATATTTCTAAACGGTTAGTTATATATTTAGCAAATATTATTCTTTTTGTTTTCATTGGTTATATACTTAGTAGATATATAATTATTAATTGATTATATAAAGTAGGTAGTACTTATGGATAAATGTATTACTTCTATAGCAGAAGGCTTGATGAAAATCACTTACAGAATGACAACATCAGTTAGCTTTAAAATGATATTGTTATATGCTTGGTCATTTTAAACATTGTGAGGTCTGCAATACCAAAGCTGTTCCAGTGATACATTTGCTACAAAATTAATAAGAAATATTATGAAATTATATTAAAAGCTATTACATTATTTTGTAAAATTATAAATCCTGAATATTTCTAATCGGTTAGTTATATATATATAGCAAATATTATTTTTTCTGTTTTTATTGGTTATATACTTAATTATATATATGATTTTTAATTGATTATATAAAGTAGGTAGTACTTATGGATAAATGTATTACTTCTATAGCAGAAGGCTTGAGGAAAATCTCTTACAGAACAACAACAACGGTTAGCATTAAAATGTTTTTTGTATATGCTTGGTAATTTTAAAGATTGTGAGGTCTGCAATACCAAAGCTGTTCCAGAGATACATTTGCTACAATATTAATAAGAAATATTATGAAATTATATTAAAAGCTATTTCAAAAATTTGATAAATTAAAAATCCTGAATATTTCTAAACGGTTAGTTATATATATAGCAAATATTATTCTTTTTGTTTTCATTGGTTATATACTTAGTATATATATAATTTTTAATTGATTTTATAAAATAGGTAGTACTTATGGATAAATGTATTAATTCAATAGCAGAAGGCTCTATGAAAATATCTTACACAACGACAACATCAGTTAGCTTTAAAATGATTTTTGTATATGCTTGGTCATTTTAAACATTGTGAGGTCTGCAATATCAAATCTTTTCCAGTGATACATTTGCTACAAAATTAATAAGAAATATTATGAAATTATATTAAAAGCTATTTCATTAATTTGTAAAATTAAAAATCCTGAATATATCTAATCGGTTAGATATATAATTTTTAATTGATTCTATAAAATAGGTAGTACTTATGGATAAATGTATTACTTCTATAGCAGAATGCTTGATGAAAATCTCTTACAGAACGACAACATCGGTTAGCATTAAAATGATTTTGTTATATACTTGGTAATTTTAAAGATTGTGAGGTCTGCAATATCAAAGCTGATCCAGTGATACATTTGCTACAAAATTAATAAGAAATATTATGAAATTATATTAAAAGCTATTACATTATTTTGTAAATTTATAAATCCTGAATATTTCTAATCGGTTAGTTATATATTTAGCAAATATTATTCTTTTTGTTTTCATTGGTTATATACTTAGTATATATATAATTTTTAATTGATTTACAAAATAGGTAGTACTTATGGATAAATGTATTACTTCTATAGCAGAAGGCTTGATGAAAATCTCTTACAGAACGACAACATCGGTTAGCTTTAAAATGATTTTTGTATATACTTGGTAATTTTAAAGATTGTGAGGTCTGCAATATCAAAGCTGTTCCAGTGATACATTTGCTACAAAATGAATAAGAAATATTATGAAATAATATTAAAAGCTATTTCAAAAATTTGATAATTTAAAAATCCTGAATATTTCTAAACGGTTAGTTATATATTTAGCAAATATTATTCTTTTTGTTTTCATTGGTTATATACTTAGTAGATATATAATTTTTAATTGATTATATAAAGTAGGTAGTACTTATGGATAAATGTATTACTTCTATAGCAGAAGGCTTGATGAAAATCACTTACAGAATGACAACATCAGTTAGCTTTAAAATGATATTGTTATATGCTTGGTCATTTTAAACATTGTGAGGTCTGCAATATCAAATCTTTTCCAGTGATACATTTGCTACAATATTAGTAAGAAATATTATGAAATTATATTAAAAGCTATTTCATTAATTTGTAAAATTAAAAATCCTGAATATATCTAATCGGTTAGATATCTTATTTTTAATTGATTCTATAAAATAGGTACTACTTATGGATAAATGTATTACTTCTATAGCAGAAGGCTTGAGGAAAATCTCTTACAGAACGACAACATCGGTTAGCATTAAAATGATTTTGTTATATACTTGGTAATTTTAAAGATTGTGAGGTCTGCAATATCAAAGCTGATCCAGTGATACATTTGCTACAAAATTAATAAGAAATATCATGAAATTATATTAAAAGCTATTTCATTATTTTGTAAAATTAAAAATCCTGAATATTTCTAATCGGTTAGTTATATATACAGAAAATATAATTTTAACTGTTTTCATTGGTTATATACTTAGTAAATATATAATTTTTAATTGATTTTATAAAATAGGTAGTACTTATGGATAAATGTATTACTTCTATAGCAGAAGGCTTGATGAAAATCTCTTACAGAACGACAACATCGGTTAGCTTTAAAATGATATTGTTATATGCTTGGTCATTTTAAACATTGTGAGATCTGCAATACCAAAGCTGTTCCAGTGATACATTTGCTACAAAATTAATAAGAAATATTATGAAATTATATTAAAAGCTATTACATTATTTTGTAAAATTATAAATCCTGAATATTTCTAAACGGTTAGTTATATATATAGCAAATATTATTCTTTTTGTTTTCATTGGTTATATACTTAGTATATATATAATTTTTAATTGATTTTATAAAATAGGTAGTACTTATGGATAAATGTATTAATTCAATAGCAGAAGGCTCTATGAAAATATCTTACACAACGACAACATCAGTTAGCTTTAAAATGATTTTTGTATATGCTTGGTCATTTTAAACATTGTGAGGTCTGCAATATCAAATCTTTTCCAGTGATACATTTGCTACAAAATTAATAAGAAATATTATGAAATTATATTAAAAGCTATTTCATTAATTTGTAAAATTAAAAATCCTGAATATATCTAATCGGTTAGATATATAATTTTTAATTGATTCTATAAAATAGGTAGTACTTATGGATAAATGTATTACTTCTATAGCAGAATGCTTGATGAAAATCTCTTACAGAACGACAACATCGGTTAGCATTAAAATGATTTTGTTATATACTTGGTAATTTTAAAGATTGTGAGGTCTGCAATATCAAAGCTGATCCAGTGATACATTTGCTACAAAATTAATAAGAAATATTATGAAATTATATTAAAAGCTATTACATTATTTTGTAAATTTATAAATCCTGAATATTTCTAATCGGTTAGTTATATATTTAGCAAATATTATTCTTTTTGTTTTCATTGGTTATATACTTAGTATATATATAATTTTTAATTGATTTACAAAATAGGTAGTACTTATGGATAAATGTATTACTTCTATAGCAGAAGGCTTGATGAAAATCTCTTACAGAACGACAACATCGGTTAGCTTTAAAATGATTTTTGTATATACTTGGTAATTTTAAAGATTGTGAGGTCTGCAATATCAAAGCTGTTCCAGTGATACATTTGCTACAAAATGAATAAGAAATATTATGAAATAATATTAAAAGCTATTTCAAAAATTTGATAATTTAAAAATCCTGAATATTTCTAAACGGTTAGTTATATATTTAGCAAATATTATTCTTTTTGTTTTCATTGGTTATATACTTAGTAGATATATAATTTTTAATTGATTATATAAAGTAGGTAGTACTTATGGATAAATGTATTACTTCTATAGCAGAAGGCTTGATGAAAATCACTTACAGAATGACAACATCAGTTAGCTTTAAAATGATATTGTTATATGCTTGGTCATTTTAAACATTGTGAGGTCTGCAATATCAAATCTTTTCCAGTGATACATTTGCTACAATATTAGTAAGAAATATTATGAAATTATATTAAAAGCTATTTCATTAATTTGTAAAATTAAAAATCCTGAATATATCTAATCGGTTAGATATCTTATTTTTAATTGATTCTATAAAATAGGTACTACTTATGGATAAATGTATTACTTCTATAGCAGAAGGCTTGAGGAAAATCTCTTACAGAACGACAACATCGGTTAGCATTAAAATGATTTTGTTATATACTTGGTAATTTTAAAGATTGTGAGGTCTGCAATATCAAAGCTGATCCAGTGATACATTTGCTACAAAATTAATAAGAAATATCATGAAATTATATAAAAAGCTATTTCATTATTTTGTAAAATTAAAAATCCTGAATATTTCTAATCGGTTAGTTATATATACAGAAAATATAATTTTAACTGTTTTCATTGGTTATATACTTAGTAAATATATAATTTTTAATTGATTTTATAAAATAGGTAGTACTTATGGATAAATGTATTACTTCTATAGCAGAAGGCTTGATGAAAATCTCTTACAGAACGACAACATCGGTTAGCTTTAAAATGATATTGTTATATGCTTGGTCATTTTAAACATTGTGAGATCTGCAATACCAAAGCTGTTCCAGTGATACATTTGCTACAAAATTAATAAGAAATATTATGAAATTATATTAAAAGCTATTACATTATTTTGTAAAATTATAAATCCTGAATATTTCTAATCGGTTAGTTATATATATATAGCAAATATTATTTTTTCTGTTTTCATTGGTTATATACTTAATTATATATATGATTTTTAATTGATTATATAAAGTAGGTAGTACTTATGGATAAATGTATTACTTCTATAGCAGAAGGCTTGATGAAAATTTCTTACAGAATGACAACATCGGTTAGCTTTAAAATGATTTTTGAATATGCATGGTAATTTTAAAGATTGTGAGGTCTGCAATATCAAAGTTGATCCAGTTATACATTTGCTATAAAATTATTAAGAAATATCATGAAATTATATTAAAAGCTATTTCATTATTTTGTAAAATTAAAAATCTTGAATATTTCTAATCGGTTAGTTATATATACAGAAAATATTATTTTAACTGTTTTCATTGGTTATATACTTAATTATATAAATGATTTTTAATTGATTCTATAAAGTAGGTAGTACTTATGGATAAATGTATTACTTCTATAGCAGAAGGCTTGAGGAAAATCTCTTACAGAAAGACAATATCGGTTAGCTTTAAAATGATTTTTGTATATGCTTGGTAATTTTAAAGATTGTGAGGTCTGCAATATCAAAGCTGTTCCAGTGATACATTTGCTACAAAACTAATAAGAAATATTATGAAATAATATTAAAAGCTATTTCAAAAATTTGATAATTTAAAAATCCTGAATATTTCTAAACGGTTAGTTATATATTTAGCAAATATTATTCTTTTTGTTTTCATTGGTTATATACTTAGTAGATATATAATTATTAATTGATTATATAAAGTAGGTAGTACTTATGGATAAATGTATTACTTCTATAGCAGAAGGCTTGATGAAAATCACTTACAGAATGACAACATCAGTTAGCTTTAAAATGATATTGTTATATGCTTGGTCATTTTAAACATTGTGAGGTCTGCAATACCAAAGCTGTTCCAGTGATACATTTGCTACAAAATTAATAAGAAATATTATGAAATTATATTAAAAGCTATTACATTATTTTGTAAAATTATAAATCCTGAATATTTCTAATCGGTTAGTTATATATATATAGCAAATATTATTTTTTCTGTTTTCATTGGTTATATACTTAATTATATATATGATTTTTAATTGATTATATAAAGTAGGTAGTACTTATGGATAAATGTATTACTTCTATAGCAGAAGGCTTGAGGAAAATCTCTTACAGAACAACAACAACGGTTAGCATTAAAATGTTTTTTGTATATGCTTGGTAATTTTAAAGATTGTGAGGTCTGCAATACCAAAGCTGTTCCAGAGATACATTTGCTACAATATTAATAAGAAATATTATGAAATTATATTAAAAGCTATTTCAAAAATTTGATAAATTAAAAATCCTGAATATTTCTAAACGGTTAGTTATATATATAGCAAATATTATTCTTTTTGTTTTCATTGGTTATATACTTAGTATATATATAATTTTTAATTGATTTTATAAAATAGGTAGTACTTATGGATAAATGTATTAATTCAATAGCAGAAGGCTCTATGAAAATATCTTACACAACGACAACATCAGTTAGCTTTAAAATGATTTTTGTATATGCTTGGTCATTTTAAACATTGTGAGGTCTGCAATATCAAATCTTTTCCAGTGATACATTTGCTACAAAATTAATAAGAAATATTATGAAATTATATTAAAAGCTATTTCATTAATTTGTAAAATTAAAAATCCTGAATATATCTAATCGGTTAGATATATAATTTTTAATTGATTCTATAAAATAGGTAGTACTTATGGATAAATGTATTACTTCTATAGCAGAATGCTTGATGAAAATCTCTTACAGAACGACAACATCGGTTAGCATTAAAATGATTTTGTTATATACTTGGTAATTTTAAAGATTGTGAGGTCTGCAATATCAAAGCTGATCCAGTGATACATTTGCTACAAAATTAATAAGAAATATTATGAAATTATATTAAAAGCTATTACATTATTTTGTAAATTTATAAATCCTGAATATTTCTAATCGGTTAGTTATATATTTAGCAAATATTATTCTTTTTGTTTTCATTGGTTATATACTTAGTAGATATATAATTATTAATTGATTATATAAAGTAGGTAGTACTTATGGATAAATGTATTACTTCTATAGCAGAATGCTTGATGAAAATTTCTTACAGAACAACAACAACGGTTAGCTTTAAAATGATTTTTGTATATGCTTGGTAATTTTAAAGATTGTGAGGTCTGCAATACCAAAGCTGTTCCAGAGATACATTTGCTACAATATTAATAAGAAATATTATGAAATTATATTAAAAGCTATTTCAAAAATTTGATAATTTAAAAATCCTGAATATTTCTAAACGGTTAGTTATATATTTAGCAAATATTATTCTTTTTGTTTTCATTGGTTATATACTTAGTAGATATATAATTTTTAATTGATTATATAAAGTAGGTAGTACTTATGGATAAATGTATTACTTCTATAGCAGAAGGCTTGATGAAAATCACTTACAGAATGACAACATCAGTTAGCTTTAAAATGATATTGTTATATGCTTGGTCATTTTAAACATTGTGAGGTCTGCAATATCAAATCTTTTCCAGTGATACATTTGCTACAATATTAGTAAGAAATATTATGAAATTATATTAAAAGCTATTTCATTAATTTGTAAAATTAAAAATCCTGAATATATCTAATCGGTTAGATATCTTATTTTTAATTGATTCTATAAAATAGGTACTACTTATGGATAAATGTATTACTTCTATAGCAGAAGGCTTGAGGAAAATCTCTTACAGAACGACAACATCGGTTAGCATTAAAATGATTTTGTTATATACTTGGTAATTTTAAAGATTGTGAGGTCTGCAATATCAAAGCTGATCCAGTGATACATTTGCTACAAAATTAATAAGAAATATCATGAAATTATATAAAAAGCTATTTCATTATTTTGTAAAATTAAAAATCCTGAATATTTCTAATCGGTTAGTTATATATACAGAAAATATAATTTTAACTGTTTTCATTGGTTATATACTTAGTAAATATATAATTTTTAATTGATTTTATAAAATAGGTAGTACTTATGGATAAATGTATTACTTCTATAGCAGAAGGCTTGATGAAAATCTCTTACAGAACGACAACATCGGTTAGCTTTAAAATGATATTGTTATATGCTTGGTCATTTTAAACATTGTGAGATCTGCAATACCAAAGCTGTTCCAGTGATACATTTGCTACAAAATTAATAAGAAATATTATGAAATTATATTAAAAGCTATTACATTATTTTGTAAAATTATAAATCCTGAATATTTCTAATCGGTTAGTTATATATATATAGCAAATATTATTTTTTCTGTTTTCATTGGTTATATACTTAATTATATATATGATTTTTAATTGATTATATAAAGTAGGTAGTACTTATGGATAAATGTATTACTTCTATAGCAGAAGGCTTGATGAAAATTTCTTACAGAATGACAACATCGGTTAGCTTTAAAATGATTTTTGAATATGCATGGTAATTTTAAAGATTGTGAGGTCTGCAATATCAAAGTTGATCCAGTTATACATTTGCTACAAAATTATTAAGAAATATCATGAAATTATATTAAAAGCTATTTCATTATTTTGTAAAATTAAAAATCTTGAATATTTCTAATCGGTTAGTTATATATACAGAAAATATTATTTTAACTGTTTTCATTGGTTATATACTTAATTATATAAATGATTTTTAATTGATTCTATAAAGTATGTAGTACTTATGGATAAATGTATTACTTCTATAGCAGAAGGCTTGAGGAAAATCTCTTACAGAAAGACAATATCGGTTAGCTTTAAAATGATTTTTGTATATGCTTGGTAATTTTAAAGATTGTGAGGTCTGCAATATCAAAGCTGTTCCAGTGATACATTTGCTACAAAACTAATAAGAAATATTATGAAATAATATTAAAAGCTATTTCAAAAATTTGATAATTTAAAAATCCTGAATATTTCTAAACGGTTAGTTATATATTTAGCAAATATTATTCTTTTTGTTTTCATTGGTTATATACTTAGTAGATATATAATTATTAATTGATTATATAAAGTAGGTAGTACTTATGGATAAATGTATTACTTCTATAGCAGAAGGCTTGATGAAAATCACTTACAGAATGACAACATCAGTTAGCTTTAAAATGATATTGTTATATGCTTGGTCATTTTAAACATTGTGAGGTCTGCAATACCAAAGCTGTTCCAGTGATACATTTGCTACAAAATTAATAAGAAATATTATGAAATTATATTAAAAGCTATTACATTATTTTGTAAAATTATAAATCCTGAATATTTCTAATCGGTTAGTTATATATATATAGCAAATATTATTTTTTCTGTTTTCATTGGTTATATACTTAATTATATATATGATTTTTAATTGATTATATAAAGTAGGTAGTACTTATGGATAAATGTATTACTTCTATAGCAGAAGGCTTGAGGAAAATCTCTTACAGAACAACAACAACGGTTAGCATTAAAATGTTTTTTGTATATGCTTGGTAATTTTAAAGATTGTGAGGTCTGCAATACCAAAGCTGTTCCAGAGATACATTTGCTACAATATTAATAAGAAATATTATGAAATTATATTAAAAGCTATTTCAAAAATTTGATAAATTAAAAATCCTGAATATTTCTAAACGGTTAGTTATATATATAGCAAATATTATTCTTTTTGTTTTCATTGGTTATATACTTAGTATATATATAATTTTTAATTGATTTTATAAAATAGGTAGTACTTATGGATAAATGTATTAATTCAATAGCAGAAGGCTCTATGAAAATATCTTACACAACGACAACATCAGTTAGCTTTAAAATGATTTTTGTATATGCTTGGTCATTTTAAACATTGTGAGGTCTGCAATATCAAATCTTTTCCAGTGATACATTTGCTACAAAATTAATAAGAAATATTATGAAATTATATTAAAAGCTATTTCATTAATTTGTAAAATTAAAAATCCTGAATATATCTAATCGGTTAGATATATAATTTTTAATTGATTCTATAAAATAGGTAGTACTTATGGATAAATGTATTACTTCTATAGCAGAATGCTTGATGAAAATCTCTTACAGAACGACAACATCGGTTAGCATTAAAATGATTTTGTTATATACTTGGTAATTTTAAAGATTGTGAGGTCTGCAATATCAAAGCTGATCCAGTGATACATTTGCTACAAAATTAATAAGAAATATTATGAAATTATATTAAAAGCTATTACATTATTTTGTAAATTTATAAATCCTGAATATTTCTAATCGGTTAGTTATATATTTAGCAAATATTATTCTTTTTGTTTTCATTGGTTATATACTTAGTAGATATATAATTATTAATTGATTATATAAAGTAGGTAGTACTTATGGATAAATGTATTACTTCTATAGCAGAATGCTTGATGAAAATTTCTTACAGAACAACAACAACGGTTAGCTTTAAAATGATTTTTGTATATGCTTGGTAATTTTAAAGATTGTGAGGTCTGCAATACCAAAGCTGTTCCAGAGATACATTTGCTACAATATTAATAAGAAATATTATGAAATTATATTAAAAGCTATTTCAAAAATTTGATAAATTAAAAATCCTGAATATTTCTAAACAGTTAGTTATATATATAGCAAATATTATTATTTTTGTTTTCATTGGTTATATACTTAGTATATATATAATTTTTAATTGATTTTATAAAATAGGTAGTACTTATGGATAAATGTATTACTTCAATAGCAGAAGGCTCTATGAAAATCTCTTACACAACGACAACATCAGTTAGCTTTAAAATGATTTTTGTATATGCTTGGTCATTTTAAACATTGTGAGGTCTGCAATATCAAATCTTTTCCAGTGATACATTTGCTACAAAATTAGTAAGAAATATTATGAAATTATATTAAAAGCTATTTCATTAATTTGTAAAATTAAAAATCCTGAATATATCTAATCGGTTAGATATCTTATTTTTAATTGATTCTATAAAATAGGTACTACTTATGGATAAATGTATTACTTCTATAGCAGAAGGCTTGAGGAAAATCTCTTACAGAACGACAACATCGGTTAGCATTAAAATGATTTTGTTATATACTTGGTAATTTTAAAGATTGTGAGGTCTGCAATATCAAAGCTGATCCAGTGATACATTTGCTACAAAATTAATAAGAAATATCATGAAATTATATTAAAAGCTATTTCATTATTTTGTAAAATTAAAAATCCTGAATATTTCTAATCGGTTAGTTATATATACAGAAAATATAATTTTAACTGTTTTCATTGGTTATATACTTAGTAAATATATAATTTTTAATTGATTTTATAAAATAGGTAGTACTTATGGATAAATGTATTACTTCTATAGCAGAAGGCTTGATGAAAATCACTTACAGAATGACAACATCAGTTAGCTTTAAAATGATATTGTTATATGCTTGGTCATTTTAAACATTGTGAGGTCTGCAATACCAAAGCTGTTCCAGTGATACATTTGCTACAAAATTAATAAGAAATATTATGAAATTATATTAAAAGCTATTACATTATTTTGTAAAATTATAAATCCTGAATATTTCTAATCGGTTAGTTATATATATATAGCAAATATTATTTTTTCTGTTTTCATTGGTTATATACTTAATTATATATATGATTTTTAATTGATTATATAAAGTAGGTAGTACTTATGGATAAATGTATTACTTCTATAGCAGAAGGCTTGATGAAAATTTCTTACAGAATGACAACATCGGTTAGCTTTAAAATGATTTTTGAATATGCATGGTAATTTTAAAGATTGTGAGGTCTGCAATATCAAAGTTGATCCAGTTATACATTTGCTACAAAATTATTAAGAAATATCATGAAATTATATTAAAAGCTATTTCATTATTTTGTAAAATTAAAAATCTTGAATATTTCTAATCGGTTAGTTATATATACAGAAAATATTATTTTAACTGTTTTCATTGGTTATATACTTAATTATATAAATGATTTTTAATTGATTCTATAAAGTAGGTAGTACTTATGGATAAATGTATTACTTCTATAGCAGAAGGCTTGAGGAAAATCTCTTACAGAAAGACAATATCGGTTAGCTTTAAAATGATTTTTGTATATGCTTGGTAATTTTAAAGATTGTGAGGTCTGCAATATCAAAGCTGTTCCAGTGATACATTTGCTACAAAACTAATAAGAAATATTATGAAATAATATTAAAAGCTATTTCAAAAATTTGATAATTTAAAAATCCTGAATATTTCTAAACGGTTAGTTATATATTTAGCAAATATTATTCTTTTTGTTTTCATTGGTTATATACTTAGTAGATATATAATTATTAATTGATTATATAAAGTAGGTAGTACTTATGGATAAATGTATTACTTCTATAGCAGAAGGCTTGATGAAAATCACTTACAGAATGACAACATCAGTTAGCTTTAAAATGATATTGTTATATGCTTGGTCATTTTAAACATTGTGAGGTCTGCAATACCAAAGCTGTTCCAGTGATACATTTGCTACAAAATTAATAAGAAATATTATGAAATTATATTAAAAGCTATTACATTATTTTGTAAAATTATAAATCCTGAATATTTCTAATCGGTTAGTTATATATATATAGCAAATATTATTTTTTCTGTTTTCATTGGTTATATACTTAATTATATATATGATTTTTAATTGATTATATAAAGTAGGTAGTACTTATGGATAAATGTATTACTTCTATAGCAGAAGGCTTGAGGAAAATCTCTTACAGAACAACAACAACGGTTAGCATTAAAATGTTTTTTGTATATGCTTGGTAATTTTAAAGATTGTGAGGTCTGCAATACCAAAGCTGTTCCAGAGATACATTTGCTACAATATTAATAAGAAATATTATGAAATTATATTAAAAGCTATTTCAAAAATTTGATAAATTAAAAATCCTGAATATTTCTAAACGGTTAGTTATATATATAGCAAATATTATTCTTTTTGTTTTCATTGGTTATATACTTAGTATATATATAATTTTTAATTGATTTTATAAAATAGGTAGTACTTATGGATAAATGTATTAATTCAATAGCAGAAGGCTCTATGAAAATATCTTACACAACGACAACATCAGTTAGCTTTAAAATGATTTTTGTATATGCTTGGTCATTTTAAACATTGTGAGGTCTGCAATATCAAATCTTTTCCAGTGATACATTTGCTACAAAATTAATAAGAAATATTATGAAATTATATTAAAAGCTATTTCATTAATTTGTAAAATTAAAAATCCTGAATATATCTAATCGGTTAGATATATAATTTTTAATTGATTCTATAAAATAGGTAGTACTTATGGATAAATGTATTACTTCTATAGCAGAATGCTTGATGAAAATCTCTTACAGAACGACAACATCGGTTAGCATTAAAATGATTTTGTTATATACTTGGTAATTTTAAAGATTGTGAGGTCTGCAATATCAAAGCTGATCCAGTGATACATTTGCTACAAAATTAATAAGAAATATTATGAAATTATATTAAAAGCTATTACATTATTTTGTAAATTTATAAATCCTGAATATTTCTAATCGGTTAGTTATATATTTAGCAAATATTATTCTTTTTGTTTTCATTGGTTATATACTTAGTAGATATATAATTATTAATTGATTATATAAAGTAGGTAGTACTTATGGATAAATGTATTACTTCTATAGCAGAATGCTTGATGAAAATTTCTTACAGAACAACAACAACGGTTAGCTTTAAAATGATTTTTGTATATGCTTGGTAATTTTAAAGATTGTGAGGTCTGCAATACCAAAGCTGTTCCAGAGATACATTTGCTACAATATTAATAAGAAATATTATGAAATTATATTAAAAGCTATTTCAAAAATTTGATAAATTAAAAATCCTGAATATTTCTAAACAGTTAGTTATATATATAGCAAATATTATTATTTTTGTTTTCATTGGTTATATACTTAGTATATATATAATTTTTAATTGATTTTATAAAATAGGTAGTACTTATGGATAAATGTATTACTTCAATAGCAGAAGGCTCTATGAAAATCTCTTACACAACGACAACATCAGTTAGCTTTAAAATGATTTTTGTATATGCTTGGTCATTTTAAACATTGTGAGGTCTGCAATATCAAATCTTTTCCAGTGATACATTTGCTACAAAATTAGTAAGAAATATTATGAAATTATATTAAAAGCTATTTCATTAATTTGTAAAATTAAAAATCCTGAATATATCTAATCGGTTAGATATCTAATTTTTAATTGATTCTATAAAATAGGTACTACTTATGGATAAATGTATTACTTCTATAGCAGAAGGCTTGAGGAAAATCTCTTACAGAACGACAACATCGGTTAGCATTAAAATGATTTTGTTATATACTTGGTAATTTTAAAGATTGTGAGGTCTGCAATATCAAAGCTGATCCAGTGATACATTTGCTACAAAATTAATAAGAAATATTATGAAATTATATTAAAAGCTATTTCATTATTTTGTAAAATTAAAAATCCTGAATATTTCTAATCGGTTAGTTATATATACAGAAAATATAATTTTAACTGTTTTCATTGGTTATATACTTAGTAAATATATAATTTTTAATTGATTTTATAAAATAGGTAGTACTTATGGATAAATGTATTACTTCTATAGCAGAAGGCTTGATGAAAATCACTTACAGAATGACAACATCAGTTAGCTTTAAAATGATTTTTGTATATGCTTGGTAATTTTAAGGATTGTGAGGTCTGCAATACCAAAGCTGTTCCAGAGATACATTTGCTACAAAATTAATAAGAAATATTATGAAATTATATTAAAAGCTATTTCAAAAATTTGATAAATTAAAAATCCTGAATATTTCTAAACGGTTAGTTATATATATAGCAAATATTATTCTTTTTGTTTTCATTGGTTATATACTTAGTATATATATAATTTTTAATTGATTTTATAAAATAGGTAGTACTTATGGATAAATGTATTACTTCTATAGCAGAAGGCTTGATGAAAATCTCTTACAGAACGACAACATCGGTTAGCTTTAAAATGATTTTTGTATATACTTGGTAATTTTAAAGATTGTGAGGTCTGCAATATCAAAGCTGTTCCAGTGATACATTTGCTACAAAATTAATAAGAAATATTATGAAATTATATTAAAAGCTATTACATTATTTTGTAAAATTATAAATCCTGAATATTTCTAATCGATTAGTTATATATATATAGCAAATATTATTTTTTCTGTTTTCATTGGTTATATACTTAATTATATATATGATTTTTAATTGATTATATAAAGTAGGTAGTACTTATGGATAAATGTATTACTTCTATAGCAGAAGGCTTGATGAAAATCTCTTACAGAATGACAACATCAGTTAGCTTTAAAATGATTTTTGTATATGCTTGGTAATTTTAAGGATTGTGAGGTCTGCAATACCAAAGCTGTTCCAGAGATACATTTGCTACAAATTTAATAAGAAATATTATGAAATTATATTAAAAGCTATTTCAAAAATTTGATAAATTAAAAATCCTGAATATTTCTAAACGGTTAGTTATATATATAGCAAATATTATTCTTTTTGTTTTCATTGGTTATATACTTAGTATATATATAATTTTTAATTGATTTACAAAATAGGTAGTACTTATGGATAAATGTATTACTTCTATAGCAGAATGCTTGATGAAAATCTCTTACAGAACGACAACATCAGTTAGCTTTAAAATGATTTTTGTATATACTTGGTAATTTTAAAGATTGTGAGGTCTGCAATATCAAAGCTGTTCCAGTGATACATTTGCTACAAAATGAATAAGAAATATTATGAAATAATATTAAAAGCTATTTCAAAAATTTGATAATTTAAAAATCCTGAATATTTCTAAACGGTTAGTTATATATTTAGCAAATATTATTCTTTTTGGTTTCATTGGTTATATACTTAGTAGATATATAATTTTTAATTGATTATATAAAGTAGGTAGTACTTATGGATAAATGTATTACTTCTATAGCAGAAGGCTTGATGAAAATCACTTACAGAATGACAACATCAGTTAGCTTTAAAATGATATTGTTATATGCTTGGTCATTTTAAACATTGTGAGGTCTGCAATATCAAATCTTTTCCAGTGATACATTTGCTACAATATTAGTAAGAAATATTATGAAATTATATTAAAAGCTATTTCATTAATTTGTAAAATTAAAAATCCTGAAT
This sequence comes from Tuberolachnus salignus, assembly GCA_956483605.1. NCBI lineage: Eukaryota > Metazoa > Arthropoda > Insecta > Hemiptera > Aphididae > Tuberolachnus > Tuberolachnus salignus. The sequence continues at coordinate 9,192,693 of OY101431.1, read as the reverse complement.
ATATCTAATCGGTTAGATATCTTATTTTTAATTGATTCTATAAAATAGGTACTACTTATGGATAAATGTATTACTTCTATAGCAGAAGGCTTGAGGAAAATCTCTTACAGAACGACAACATCGGTTAGCATTAAAATGATTTTGTTATATACTTGGTAATTTTAAAGATTGTGAGGTCTGCAATATCAAAGCTGATCCAGTGATACATTTGCTACAAAATTAATAAGAAATATCATGAAATTATATTAAAAGCTATTTCATTATTTTGTAAAATTTAAAATCCTGAATATTTCTAATCGGTTAGTTATATATACAGAAAATATAATTTTAACTGTTTTCATTGGTTATATACTTAGTAAATATATAATTTTTAATTGATTTTATAAAATAGGTAGTACTTATGGATAAATGTATTACTTCTATAGCAGAAGGCTTGATGAAAATCACTTACAGAATGACAACATCAGTTAGCTTTAAAATGATATTGTTATATGCTTGGTCATTTTAAACATTGTGAGGTCTGCAATACCAAAGCTGTTCCAGTGATACATTTGCTACAAAATTAATAAGAAATATTATGAAATTATATTAAAAGCTATTACATTATTTTGTAAAATTATAAATCCTGAATATTTCTAATCGGTTAGTTATATATATATAGCAAATATTATTTTTTCTGTTTTCATTGGTTATATAATTAATTATATATATGATTTTTAATTGATTATATAAAATAGGTAGTACTTATGGATAAATGTATTACTTCTATAGCAGAAGGCTTGATGAAAATCTCTTACAGAATGACAACATCAGTTAGCTTTAAAATGATTTTTGTATATGCTTGGTAATTTTAAGGATTGTGAGGTCTGCAATACCAAAGCTGTTCCAGAGATACATTTGCTACAAAATTAATAAGAAATATTATGAAATTATATTAAAAGCTATTTCAAAAATTTGATAAATTAAAAATCCTGAATATTTCTAAACGGTTAGTTATATATATAGCAAATATTATTCTTTTTGTTTTCATTGGTTATATACTTAGTATATATATAATTTTTAATTGATTTTATAAAATAGGTAGTACTTATGGATAAATGTATTACTTCTATAGCAGAAGGCTTGATGAAAATCTCTTACAGAACGACAACATCGGTTAGCTTTAAAATGATTTTTGTATATACTTGGTAATTTTAAAGATTGTGAGGTCTGCAATATCAAAGCTGTTCCAGTGATACATTTGCTACAAAATTAATAAGAAATATTATGAAATTATATTAAAAGCTATTACATTATTTTGTAAAATTATAAATCCTGAATATTTCTAATCGATTAGTTATATATATATAGCAAATATTATTTTTTCTGTTTTCATTGGTTATATACTTAATTATATATATGATTTTTAATTGATTATATAAAGTAGGTAGTACTTATGGATAAATGTATTACTTCTATAGCAGAAGGCTTGATGAAAATCTCTTACAGAATGACAACATCAGTTAGCTTTAAAATGATTTTTGTATATGCTTGGTAATTTTAAGGATTGTGAGGTCTGCAATACCAAAGCTGTTCCAGAGATACATTTGCTACAAATTTAATAAGAAATATTATGAAATTATATTAAAAGCTATTTCAAAAATTTGATAAATTAAAAATCCTGAATATTTCTAAACGGTTAGTTATATATATAGCAAATATTATTCTTTTTGTTTTCATTGGTTATATACTTAGTATATATATAATTTTTAATTGATTTACAAAATAGGTAGTACTTATGGATAAATGTATTACTTCTATAGCAGAATGCTTGATGAAAATCTCTTACAGAACGACAACATCAGTTAGCTTTAAAATGATTTTTGTATATACTTGGTAATTTTAAAGATTGTGAGGTCTGCAATATCAAAGCTGTTCCAGTGATACATTTGCTACAAAATGAATAAGAAATATTATGAAATAATATTAAAAGCTATTTCAAAAATTTGATAATTTAAAAATCCTGAATATTTCTAAACGGTTAGTTATATATTTAGCAAATATTATTCTTTTTGTTTTCATTGGTTATATACTTAGTAGATATATAATTTTTAATTGATTATATAAAGTAGGTAGTACTTATGGATAAATGTATTACTTCTATAGCAGAAGGCTTGATGAAAATCACTTACAGAATGACAACATCAGTTAGCTTTAAAATGATATTGTTATATGCTTGGTCATTTTAAACATTGTGAGGTCTGCAATATCAAATCTTTTCCAGTGATACATTTGCTACAATATTAGTAAGAAATATTATGAAATTATATTAAAAGCTATTTCATTAATTTGTAAAATTAAAAATCCTGAATATATCTAATCGGTTAGATATCTTATTTTTAATTGATTCTATAAAATAGGTACTACTTATGGATAAATGTATTACTTCTATAGCAGAAGGCTTGAGGAAAATCTCTTACAGAACGACAACATCGTTTAGCATTAAAATGATTTTGTTATATACTTGGTAATTTTAAAGATTGTGAGGTCTGCAATATCAAAGCTGATCCAGTGATACATTTGCTACAAAATTAATAAGAAATATCATGAAATTATATTAAAAGCTATTTCATTATTTTGTAAAATTAAAAATCCTGAATATTTCTAATCGGTTAGTTATATATACAGAAAATATAATTTTAACTGTTTTCATTGGTTATATACTTAGTAAATATATAATTTTTAATTGATTTTATAAAATAGGTAGTACTTATGGATAAATGTATTACTTCTATAGCAGAAGGCTTGATGAAAATCACTTACAGAATGACAACATCAGTTAGCTTTAAAATGATATTGTTATATGCTTGGTCATTTTAAACATTGTGAGGTCTGCAATACCAAAGCTGTTCCAGTGATACATTTGCTACAAAATTAATAAGAAATATTATGAAATTATATTAAAAGCTATTACATTATTTTGTAAAATTATAAATCCTGAATATTTCTAATCGGTTAGTTATATATATATAGCAAATATTATTTTTTCTGTTTTCATTGGTTATATAATTAATTATATATATGATTTTTAATTGATTATATAAAATAGGTAGTACTTATGGATAAATGTATTACTTCTATAGCAGAAGGCTTGATGAAAATCTCTTACAGAATGACAACATCAGTTAGCTTTAAAATGATTTTTGTATATGCTTGGTAATTTTAAGGATTGTGAGGTCTGCAATACCAAAGCTGTTCCAGAGATACATTTGCTACAAAATTAATAAGAAATATTATGAAATTATATTAAAAGCTATTTCAAAAATTTGATAAATTAAAAATCCTGAATATTTCTAAACGGTTAGTTATATATATAGCAAATATTATTCTTTTTGTTTTCATTGGTTATATACTTAGTATATATATAATTTTTAATTGATTTTATAAAATAGGTAGTACTTATGGATAAATGTATTACTTCTATAGCAGAAGGCTTGATGAAAATCTCTTACAGAACGACAACATCGGTTAGCTTTAAAATGATTTTTGTATATACTTGGTAATTTTAAAGATTGTGAGGTCTGCAATATCAAAGCTGTTCCAGTGATACATTTGCTACAAAATTAATAAGAAATATTATGAAATTATATTAAAAGCTATTACATTATTTTGTAAAATTATAAATCCTGAATATTTCTAATCGATTAGTTATATATATATAGCAAATATTATTTTTTCTGTTTTCATTGGTTATATACTTAATTATATATATGATTTTTAATTGATTATATAAAGTAGGTAGTACTTATGGATAAATGTATTACTTCTATAGCAGAAGGCTTGATGAAAATTTCTTACAGAACGACAACATCGGTTAGCTTTAAAATGATATTTGTATATGCTTGGTAATTTTAAAGATTGTGAGGTCTGCAATACCAAAGCTGTTACAGAGATACATTTGCTACAAAATTAATAAGAAATATTATGAAATTATATTAAAAGCTATTTCAAAAATTTGATAATTTAAAAATCCTGAATATTTCTAAACGGTTAGTTATATATTTAGCAAATATTATTCTTTCTGTTTTCATTGGTTATATACTTAATTATATATATGATTTTTTATTGATTATATAAAGTAGGTAGTACTTATGGATAAATGTATTACTTCTATAGCAGAAGGCTTGATGAAAATTTCTTACAGAATGACAACATCGGTTAGCTTTAAAATGATTTTTGAATATGCATGGTAATTTTAAAGATTGTGAGGTCTGCAATATCAAAGCTGATCCAGTGATACATTTGCTACAAAATTATTAAGAAATATCATGAAATTATATTAAAAGCTATTTCATTATTTTGTAAAATTAAAAATCTTGAATATTTCTAATCGGTTAGTTATATATATATAGCAAATATTATTTTTTCTGTTTTCATTGGTTATATACTTAATTATATATATGATTTTTAATTGATTATATAAAGTAGGTAGTACTTATGGATAAATGTATTACTTCTATAGCAGAAGGCTTGATGAAAATTTCTTACAGAATGACAACATCGGTTAGCTTTAAAATGATTTTTGAATATGCATGGTAATTTTAAAGATTGTGAGGTCTGCAATATCAAAGCTGATCCAGTGATACATTTGCTACAAAATTATTAAGAAATATCATGAAATTATATTAAAAGCTATTTCATTATTTTGTAAAATTAAAAATCCTGAATATTTCTAATCGGTTAGTTATATATACAGAAAATATTATTTTAACTGTTTTCATTGGTTATATACTTAATTATATAAATGATTTTTAATTGATTCTATAAAGTAGGTAGTACTTATGGATAAATGTATTACTTCTATAGCAAAAGGCTTGAGGAAAATCTCTTACAGAACAACAACAACGGTTAGCTTTAAAATGATTTTTGTATATGCTTGGTAATTCTAAAGATTGTGAGGTCTGCAATACCAAAGCTGTTCCAGAGATACATTTGCTACAATATTAATAAGAAATATTATGAAATTATATTAAAAGCTATTTCAAAAATTTGATAAATTAAAAATCCTGAATATTTCTAAACGGTTAGTTATATATATAGCAAATATTATTCTTTTTGTTTTCATTGGTTATATACTTAGTAAATATATAATTTTTAATTGATTTTATAAAAAAGGTAGTACTTATGGATAAATGTATTACTTCTATAGCAGAAGACTTGATGAAAATCTCTTAAAGAACGACAACATCGGTTAGCTTTAAAATGATATTGTTATATGCTTGGTCATTTTAAACATTTTTGAGATCTGCAATACCAAAGCTGTTCCAGTGATACATTTGCTACAAAATTAATAAGAAATATTATGAAATTATATTAAAAGCTATTACATTATTTTGTAAAATTATAAATCCTGAATATTTCTAATCGGTTAGTTATATATATATAGCAAATATTATTTTTTCTGTTTTCATTGGTAATATAATTAATTATATATATGATTTTTAATTGATTATATAAAATATGTAGTACTTATGGATAAATGTATTACTTTTATAGCAGAAGGCTTGATGAAAATTTCTTACAGAATGACAACATCGGTTAGCTTTAAAATGATTTTTGAATATGCATGGTAATTTTAAACATTGTGAGGTCTGCAATACCAAAGCTGATCCAGTGATACATTTGCTACAAAATTAATAAGAAATATCATGAAATTATATTAAAAGCTATTTCATTATTTTGTAAAATTAAAAATCCTGAATATTTCTAATCGGTTAGTTATATATACAGAAAATATTATTTTAACTGTTTTCATTGGTTATATACTTAATTATATAAATGATTTTTAATTAATTCTATAAAGTAGGTAGTACTTATGGATAAATGTATTACTTCTATAGCAGAAGGCTTGAGGAAAATCTCTTACAGAACAACAACAACGTTTAGCTTTAAAATGATTTTTGTATATGCTTGGTAATTTTAAAGATTGTGAGGTCTGCAATACCAAAGCTGTTCCAGAGATACATTTGCTACAATATTAATAAGAAATATTATGAAATTATATTAAAAGCTATTACATTATTTTGTAAAATTATAAATCCTGAATATTTCTAATCGGTTAGTTATATATACAGAAAATATTATTTTAACTGTTTTTATTGGTTATATACTTAATTATATAAATGATTTTTAATTGATTCTATAAAGTAGGTAGTACTTATGGATAAATGTATTACTTCTATAGCAGAAGGCTTGAGGAAAATCTCTTACAGAACAACAACAATGGTTAGCTTTAAAATGATTTTTGTATATGCTTGGTAATTTTAAAGATTGTGAGGTCTGCAATACCAAAGCTGTTACAGAGATACATTTGCTACAAAATTAATAAGAAATATTATGAAATTATATTAAAAGCTATTTCAAAAATTTGATAAATTAAAAATCCTGAATATTTCTAAACGGTTAGTTATATATATAGCAAATATTATTCTTTTTGTTTTCATTGGTTATATACTTAGTAAATATATAATTTTTAATTGATTTTATAAAAAAGGTAGTACTTATGGATAAATGTATTACTTCTATAGCAGAAGACTTGATGAAAATCTCTTAAAGAACGACAACATCGGTTAGCTTTAAAATGATATTGTTATATGCTTGGTCATTTTAAACATTGTGAGATCTGCAATACCAAAGCTGTTCCAGTGATACATTTGCTACAAAATTAATAAGAAATATTATGAAATTATATTAAAAGCTATTACATTATTTTGTAAAATTATAAATCCTGAATATTTCTAATCGGTTAGTTATATATATATAGCAAATATTATTTTTTCTGTTTTCATTGGTAATATAATTAATTATATATATGATTTTTAATTGATTATATAAAATAGGTAGTACTTATGGATAAATGTATTACTTCTATAGCAGAAGGCTTGATGAAAATTTCTTACAGAATGACAACATCGGTTAGCTTTAAAATGATTTTTGAATATGCATGGTAATTTTAAAGATTGTGAGGTCTGCAATATCAAAGCTGATCCAGTGATACATGTGCTACAAAATTAATAAGAAATATCATGAAATTATATTAAAAGCTATTTCATTATTTTGTAAAATTAAAAATCCTGAATATTTCTAATCGGTTAGTTATATATACAGAAAATATTATTTTAACTGTTTTCATTGGTTATATACTTAATTATATAAATGATTTTTAATTAATTCTATAAAGTAGGTAGTACTTATGGATAAATGTATTACTTCTATAGCAGAAGGCTTGAGGAAAATCTCTTACAGAACAACAACAATGGTTAGCTTTAAAATGATTTTTGTATATGCTTAATAATTTTAAAGATTGTGAGGTCTGCAATACCAAAGCTGTTACAGAGATACATTTGCTACAAAATTAATAAGAAATATTATGAAATTATATTAAAAGCTATTTCAAAAATTTGATAAATTAAAAATCCTGAATATTTCTAAACGGTTAGTTATATATATAGCAAATATTATTCTTTTTGTTTTCATTGGTTATATACTTAATAAATATATCATTTTTAATTGATTCTATAAAATAGGTAGTACTTATGGATAAATGTATTACTTCTATAGCAGAAGGCTTGATAAAAATCTCTTACAGAACAACAACAACGGTTAGCTTTAAAATGATTTTTGTATATGCTTGGTAATTTTAAAGATTGTGAGGTCTGCAATACCAAAGCTGTTCCAGAGATACATTTGCTACAAAAATAATAAGAAATATTATGAAATTATATTAAAAGCTATTTCAAAAATTTGATAATTTAAAAATCCTGTATATTTCTAATCGGTGTGTTATATATAAAGCAAATATTATTTCAACTGTTTTCAATTGTTATATACTTAATTATGTATATGATTTTTAATTGATTCTATAAAATAGGTAGTACTTATGGATAAATGTATTACTTCAATAGCAGAAGGCTTGATGAAAATCTCTTACAGAACAACAACATCAGAGAGCTTTAAAATGATTTTGTTATATGCTTGGTCATTTTAAACATTGTGAGTTCTGCAATATCAAATCTGTACCAGTGATACGTATGCTACAAAAATAATAAGAAATATTATGAAATTATATTAAAAGCTATTTCATTAATTTGTAAAATTAAAAATCCTGAATATTTCTAATCGGTTAGTTATATATACAGCAAATATTATTTCAACTGTTTTCAATTGTTATATACTTAATTAAATATATGATTTTTAATTGATACTATAAAATAGGCAGTACTTATGGATAAATGTATTACTTCAATAGCAGTGGGCTTTATGAAAATCTCTTACAGAATGACAACATCAGAGAGCTTTAAAATGATTTTGTTATATGCTTGGTCATTGTAAACATTGTGAGGTCTGCAATATCAAAGCTGTTCCAGTGATACGTATGCTACAAAAATAATAAGAAATATTATGAAATTTTATTAAAAGCTATTTCAAAAAATTGATAAATTTATAATCCTGTATATTTCTAATCCGTTAGTTATATATACAGCAAATATTATTTCAACTGTTTTCATTGGTTATATACTTAGTAAATATATCATTTTTAATTGATTCTATAAAATAGGTAGTACATATAGATAAATGTATTACTTCAATAGCAGTAGGCTTTATGAAAATCTCTTACAGAATGACAACATCGGTTAGCTTTAAAATGATTTTGTTATATGCTTGGTCATTTTAAACATTGTAAGTTCTGCAATATCAAAGCTGTACCAGTGATACATATGCTACAAAAATAATAAGAAATATTATGAAATTATATTAAAAGCTATTTCATTAATTTGTAAAATTAAAAATCCTGAATATTTCTAATCGGTTAGTTATATATACAGCAAATATTATTTCAACTGTTTTCATTGGTTATATACTTAGTAAATATATTATTTTTAATTGATTCTATAAAATAGGTAGTACTTATGGATAAATGTATTACTTCAATAGCAGAAGGCTTAATGAATATCTTTTAACGAACACAACATCAGAGAGCTTTAAAATGATTTTGTTATATGCTTGGTCATTTTAAACATTGTGAGGTCTGCAATATCAAAGCTGTTCCAGTGATACGTAGGCTACAAAAATAATAAGAAATATTATGAAATTTTATTAAAAGCTATTTCATTAATTTGTAAAATTGAAAATCCTGAATATTTCTAATCGGTTAGTTATATATACAGCAATTATTAATTCAACTGTTTTCAATTGTTATATACTTAATTAAATATATGATTTTTAATTGATACTATAAAATAGGTAGTACTTATGGATAAATGTATTACTTCAATACCAGTAGGCTTGATGAAAATCTCTTACAGAACGACAACATCAGTTAGCTTTAAAATGATTTTGTTATATGCTTGGTCATTTTAAACATTGTGAGTTCTGCAATATCAAAGCTGTTCCAGTGATATGTAAGCTAGAAAAATAATAAGAAATATTATGAAATTATATTAAAAGATATTTCATTAATTTGTAAAATTAAAAATCCTGAATATTTCTAATCAGTTAGTTATATATACAGCAAATATTATTTCAACTGTTTTCATTGGTTATATACTTAGTAAATATATCATTTTTAATTGATTCTATAAAATAGGTAGTACATATAGATAAATGTATTACTTCAATAGCAGTATGCTTTATGAAAATCTCTTACAGAAGGACAACATCGGTTAGCTTTAAAATGATTTTGTTATATGCTTGGTCATTTTAAACATTGTAAGTTCTGCATTATCAAAGCTGTACCAGTGATACATATGCTACAAAAATAATAAGAATTATTATGAAATTATATTAAAAGCTATTTCAAAAATTTGATAATTTAAAAATCCTGTATATTTCTAATCGGTGAGTTATATATACAGCAAATATTATTTCAACTGTTTTCAATTGTTATATACTTAATTATGTATATGATTTTTAATTGATTCTATAAAATAGGTAGTACTTATGGATAAATGTATTATTTCAATAGCAGAAGGCTTGATAAAAATCTCTTACAGAACAACAACATCAGAGAGCTTTAAAATGATTTTGTTATATGCTTGGTCATTTTAAACATTGTGAGGTCTGTAATATCAAAGCTGTTCCAGTGATACGTATGCTACAAAAATAATAAGAAATATTATGAAATTATATTAAAAGCTATTTCATTAATTTGTAAAATTAAAAATCCTGAATATTTCTAATCGGTTAGTTATATATACAGCAAATATTATTTCAACTGTTTTCATTGGTTATATACTTAGTAAATATATCATTTTTAATTGATTCTATAAAATAGGTAGTACATATAGATAAATGTATTACTTCAATAGCAGTAGGCTTTATGAAAATCTCTTACAGAATGACAACATCGGTTAGCTTTAAAATGATTTTGTTATATGCTTGGTCATTTTAAACATTGTAAGTTCTGCATTATCAAAGCTGTACCAGTGATACATATGCTACAATAATAATAAGAAATATTATGAAATTATATTAAAAGCTATTTCAAAAATTTGATAATTTAAAAATCCTGTATATTTCTAATCGGTGAGTTATATATACAGCAAATATTATTTCAACTGTTTTCAATTGTTATATACTTAATTATGTATATGATTTTTAATTGATTCTATAAAATAGGTAGTACTTATGGATAAATGTATTACTTCAATAGCAGAAGGCTTGATGAAAATCTCTTACAGAACAACAACATCAGAGAGCTTTAAAATGATTTTGTTATATGTTTGGTCATTTTAAACATTGTGAGGTCTGCAATATCAAAGCTGGTCCAGTGATACATATGCTACAAAAATAATAAGAAATATTATGAAATTATATTAAAAGCTATTTCATTAATTTGTAAAATTAAAAATCCTGAAAATTTCTAATCGGTAAATTATATATACAGCAAATATTATTTCAACTGTTTTCATTGGTTATATACTTAGTAAATATGTCATTTTTAATTGATTCTATAAAATAAGTGGTACTTATGGATAAATGTATTACGTCTAAAGCAGAATGCTTTATGAAAATCTCTTACAGAACGACAACATCAGTTAGCTTTAAAATGATTTTGTTATATGCTTGGTCATTTTAAACATTGTGAGTTCTGCAATATCAAAGCTGTTCCAGTGATACGTAAGCTAGAAAAATAATAAGAAATATTATGAAATTATATTAAAAGATATTTCATTAATTTGTAAAATTAAAAATCCTGAATATTTCTAATCGGTTAGTTATATATACAGCAAATATTATTTCAACTGTTTTCAATTGTTATATACTTAATTAAATATATGATTTTTAATTGATACTATAAAATAGGCAGTACTTATGGATAAATGTATTACTTCAATAGCAGTGGGCTTTATGAAAATCTCTTACAGAATGACAACATCAGAGAGCTTTAAAATGATTTTGTTATATGCTTGGTCATTGTAAACATTGTGAGGTCTGCAATATCAAAGCTGTTCCAGTGATACGTATGCTACAAAAATAATAAGAAATATTATGAAATTTTATTAAAAGCTATTTCAAAAAATTGATAAATTTATAATCCTGTATATTTCTAATCCGTTAGTTATATATACAGCAAATATTATTTCAACTGTTTTCATTGGTTATATACTTAGTAAATATATCATTTTTAATTGATTCTATAAAATAGGTAGTACATATAGATAAATGTATTACTTCAATAGCAGTAGGCTTTATGAAAATCTCTTACAGAATGACAACATCGGTTAGCTTTAAAATGATTTTGTTATATGCTTGGTCATTTTAAACATTGTAAGTTCTGCAATATCAAAGCTGTACCAGTGATACATATGCTACAAAAATAATAAGAAATATTATGAAATTATATTAAAAGCTATTTCATTAATTTGTAAAATTAAAAATCCTGAATATTTCTAATCGGTTAGTTATATATACAGCAAATATTATTTCAACTGTTTTCATTGGTTATATACTTAGTAAATATATTATTTTTAATTGATTCTATAAAATTGGTAGTACTTATGGATAAATGTATTACTTCAATAGCAGAAGGCTTAATGAATATCTTTTAACGAACACAACATCAGAGAGCTTTAAAATGATTTTGTTATATGCTTGGTCATTTTAAACATTGTGAGGTCTGCAATATCAAAGCTGTTCCAGTGATACGTAGGCTACAAAAATAATAAGAAATATTATGAAATTTTATTAAAAGCTATTTCATTAATTTGTAAAATTGAAAATCCTGAATATTTCTAATCGGTTAGTTATATATACAGCAATTATTAATTCAACTGTTTTCAATTGTTATATACTTAATTAAATATATGATTTTTAATTGATACTATAAAATAGGTAGTACTTATGGATAAATGTATTACTTCAATACCAGTAGGCTTGATGAAAATCTCTTACAGAACGACAACATCAGTTAGCTTTAAAATGATTTTGTTATATGCTTGGTCATTTTAAACATTGTGAGTTCTGCAATATCAAAGCTGTTCCAGTGATACGTAAGCTAGAAAAATAATAAGAAATATTATGAAATTATATTAAAAGATATTTCATTAATTTGTAAAATTAAAAATCCTGAATATTTCTAATCAGTTAGTTATATATACAGCAAATATTATTTCAACTGTTTTCATTGGTTATATACTTAGTAAATATATCATTTTTAATTGATTCTATAAAATAGGTAGTACATATAGATAAATGTATTACTTCAATAGCAGTATGCTTTATGAAAATCTCTTACAGAAGGACAACATCGGTTAGCTTTAAAATGATTTTGTTATATGCTTGGTCATTTTAAACATTGTAAGTTCTGCATTATCAAAGCTGTACCAGTGATACATATGCTACAAAAATAATAAGAATTATTATGAAATTATATTAAAAGCTATTTCAAAAATTTGATAATTTAAAAATCCTGTATATTTCTAATCGGTGAGTTATATATACAGCAAATATTATTTCAACTGTTTTCAATTGTTATATACTTAATTATGTATATGATTTTTAATTGATTCTATAAAATAGGTAGTACTTATGGATAAATGTATTATTTCAATAGCAGAAGGCTTGATAAAAATCTCTTACAGAACAACAACATCAGAGAGCTTTAAAATGATTTTGTTATATGCTTGGTCATTTTAAACATTGTGAGGTCTGTAATATCAAAGCTGTTCCAGTGATACGTATGCTACAAAAATAATAAGAAATATTATGAAATTATATTAAAAGCTATTTCATTAATTTGTAAAATTAAAAATCCTGAATATTTCTAATCGGTTAGTTATATATACAGCAAATATTATTTCAACTGTTTTCATTGGTTATATACTTAGTAAATATATCATTTTTAATTGATTCTATAAAATAGGTAGTACATATAGATAAATGTATTACTTCAATAGCAGTAGGCTTTATGAAAATCTCTTACAGAATGACAACATCGGTTAGCTTTAAAATGATTTTGTTATATGCTTGGTCATTTTAAACATTGTAAGTTCTGCATTATCAAAGCTGTACCAGTGATACATATGCTACAATAATAATAAGAAATATTATGAAATTATATTAAAAGCTATTTCAAAAATTTGATAATTTAAAAATCCTGTATATTTCTAATCGGTGAGTTATATATACAGCAAATATTATTTCAACTGTTTTCAATTGTTATATACTTAATTATGTATATGATTTTTAATTGATTCTATAAAATAGGTAGTACTTATGGATAAATGTATTACTTCAATAGCAGAAGGCTTGATGAAAATCTCTTACAGAACAACAACATCAGAGAGCTTTAAAATGATTTTGTTATATGTTTGGTCATTTTAAACATTGTGAGGTCTGCAATATCAAAGCTGGTCCAGTGATACATATGCTACAAAAATAATAAGAAATATTATGAAATTATATTAAAAGCTATTTCATTAATTTGTAAAATTAAAAATCCTGAAAATTTCTAATCGGTAAATTATATATACAGCAAATATTATTTCAACTGTTTTCATTGGTTATATACTTAGTAAATATGTCATTTTTAATTGATTCTATAAAATAAGTGGTACTTATGGATAAATGTATTACGTCTAAAGCAGAATGCTTTATGAAAATCTCTTACAGAACGACAACATCAGTTAGCTTTAAAATGATTTTGTTATATGCTTGGTCATTTTAAACATTGTGAGTTCTGCAATATCAAAGCTGTTCCAGTGATACGTAAGCTAGAAAAATAATAAGAAATATTATGAAATTATATTAAAAGATATTTCATTAATTTGTAAAATTAAAAATCCTGAATATTTCTAATCGGTTAGTTATATATACAGCAAATATTATTTCAACTGTTTTCATTGGTTATATACTTAGTAAATATATCATTTTTAATTGATTCTATAAAATAGGCAGTACATATAGATAAATGTATTACTTCAATAGCAGTAGGCTTTATGAAAGTCTCTTACAGAACGACAACATCGGTTAGCTTTAAAATGATTTTGTTATACGCTTGGTCATTTTAAACATTGTGAGTTCTGCAATATCAAGGCTGTTCCAGTGATACGTAAGCTAGAAAAATAATAAGAAATATTATGAAATTATATTAAAAGCTATTTCATTAATTTGTAAAATTAAAAATCCTGAATATTTCTAATCGGTTAGTTATATATACAGCAAATATTATTTCAACTGTTTTCATTGGTTATATACTTAGTAAATATATCATTCTTAATTGATTCTATAAAATAGGCAGTACTTATGGATAAATGTATGACTTCAATAGCAGTAGGCTTTATGAAAATATCTTACAACATCAGAGAGCTTTAAAATGATTTTGTTATATGCTTGGTCATTGTAAACATTGTGAGGTCTGCAATATCAAAGCTGTTCCAGTGATACGTATGCTACAAAAATAATAAAAAATATTATGAAATTTTATTAAAAGCTATTTCAAAAATTTGATAAATTTATAATCCTGTATATTTCTAATCGGTTAGTTATATATACAGCAAATATTATTTCAACTGTTTTCAATTGTTATATACTTAATTAAATATATGATTTTTAATTTATTCTATAAAATAGGTAGTACTTATGGATAAATGTATTACGTCTAAAGCAGAATGCTTGATGAAAATCTCTTACAGAACGACAACATCGGTTAGCTTTAAAATGATTTTGTTATATGCTTGGTCATTTTAAACATTGTGAGTTCTGCAATATCAAAGCTGTACCAGTGATACGTATGCTACAAAAATAATAAGAAATATTATGAAATTATATTAAAAGCTATTTCATTAATTTGTAAAATTAAAAATCCTGAATATTTCTAATCGGTTAGTTATATATACAGCAAATATTATTTCAACTGTTTTCATTGGTTATATACTTAGTAAATATATTATTTTTAATTGATTCTATAAAATAGGTAGTACATATGGATAAATGTATTACTTCAATAGCAGAAGGCTTAATGTATTTCTCTTAAAGAACAACAACATCAGAGAGCTTTAAAATGATTTTGTTATATGCTTGGTCATTTTAAACATTGTGAGTTCTGCAATATCAAAGCTGTTCCAGTGATACGTAAGCTAGAAAAATAATAAGAAATATTATGAAATTATATTAAAAAATATTTCATTAATTTGTAAAATTAAAAATCCTGAATATTTCTAATCGGTTAGTTATATATACAGCAAATATTATTTCAACTGTTTTCATTGGTTTTATACTTAGTAAATATATCATTTTTAATTGATTCTATAAAATAGGGAGTACATATAGATAAATGTATTACTTCAATAGCAGTAGGCTTTATGAAAGTCTCTTACAGAACGACAACATCGGTTAGCTTTAAAATGATTTTGTTATATGCTTGGTCATTTTAAACATTGTGAGTTCTGCAATATCAAGGCTGTTCCAGTGATACGTAAGCTAGAAAAATAATAAGAAATATTATGAAATTATATTAAAAGCTATTTCATTAATTTGTAAAATTAAAAATCCTGAATATTTCTAATCGGTTAGTTATATATACAGCAAATATTATTTCAACTGTTTTCATTGGTTATATACTTAGTAAATATATCATTTTTAATTGATTCTATAAAATAGGTAGTACATATAGATAAATGTATTACTTCAATAGCAGTAGGCTTTATGAAAGTCTCTTACAGAACGACAACATCGGTTAGCTTTAAAATGATTTTGTTATATGCTTGGTCATTTTAAACATTGTGAGTTCTGCAATATCAAGGCTGTTCCAGTGATACGTATGCTACAAAAATAATAAGAAATATTATGAAATTTTATTAAAAGCTATTTCAAAAATTTGATAAATTAAAAATCCTGTATATTTCTAATCGGTTAGTTATATATACAGCAAATATTATTTTAACTGTTTTCATTGGTTATATACTTAGTAAATATATCATTTTTAATTGATTCTATAAAATAGGTAGTACTTATGGATAAATGTATTACTTCAATAGCAGAAGGCTTAATGAATATCTTTTAACGAACACAACATCAGAGAGCTTTAAAATGATTTTGTTATATGCTTGGTCATTTTAAACATTGTGAGGTCTGCAATATCAAAGCTGTTCCAGTGATACGTAGGCTACAAAAATAATAAGAAATATTATGAAATTTTATTAAAAGCTATTTCAAAAATTTGATAAATTTATAATCCTGTATATTTCTAATCGGTTAGTTATATATACAGCAAATATTATTTCAAGTGTTTTCAATTGCTATATACTTCATTAAATATATGATTTTTAATTTATTCTATAAAATAGGTAGTACTTATGGAAAAATGTATTACGTCTAAAGCAGAAGGCTTGATGAAAATCTCTTACAGAACGACAACATCAATTAGCTTTAAAATGATTTTGTTATATGCTTGGTCATTTTAAAGATTGTGAGGTCTGCAATATCAAAGCTGTGCCAGTGATACGTATGCTACAAAAATAATAAGATATATTATGAAATTATATTAAAAGCCATTTCAAAAATTTGATAAATTAAAAATCCTGTATATTTCTAATCGGTTAGTTATATATACAGCAAATATTATTTTAACTGTTTTCATTGGTTATATACTTAGTAAATATATCATTTTTAATTGATTCTATAAAATAGGTAGTACTTATGGATAAATGTATTACTTCAATAGCAGAAGGCTTAATGAATATCTTTTAACGAACACAACATCAGAGAGCTTTAAAATGATTTTGTTATATGCTTGGTCATTGTAAACATTGTGAGGTCTGCAATATCAAAGCTGTTCCAGTGATACGTATGCTACAAAAATAATAAGAAATATTATGAAATTTTAATAAAAGCTATTTCAAAAAATTGATAAATTTATAATCCTGTATATTTCTAATCGGTTAGTTATATATACAGCAAATATTATTTCAACTGTTTTCAATTGTTATATAATTAATTAAAAATATGATTTTTAATTTATTCTATAAAATAGGTAGTACTTATGGATAAATGTATTACGTCTAAAGCAGAATGCTTGATGAAAATCTCTTACAGAAGGACAACATCGGTTAGCTTTAAAATGATTTTGTTATATGCTTGGTCATTTTAAACATTGTGAGTTCTGCAATATCAAAGCTGTACCAGTGATACGTATGCTACAAAAATAATAAGAAATATTATGAAATTATATTAAAAGCTATTTCATTAATTTGTAAAATTAAAAATCCTGAATATTTCTAATCAGTTAGTTATATATACAGCAAATATTATTTCAACTGTTTTCATTGGTTATATACTTAGTAAATATATTATTTTTAATTGATTCTATAAAATAGGTAGTACATATGGATAAATGTATTACTTCAATAGCAGAAGGCTTAATGTATTTCTCTTAAAGAACAACAACATCAGAGAGCTTTAAAATGATTTTGTTATATGCTTGGTCATTTTAAACATTGTGAGTTATGCAATATCAAAGCTGTTCCAGTGATACGTAAGCTAGAAAAATAATAAGAAATATTATGAAATTATATTAAAAAATATTTCATTAATTTGTAAAATTAAAAATCCTGAATATTTCTAATCGGTTAGTTATATATACAGCAAATATTATTTCAACTGTTTTCATTGGTTATATACTTAGTAAATATATCATTTTTAATTGATTCTATAAAATAGGTAGTACATATAGATAAATGTATTACTTCAATAGCAGTAGGCTTTATGAAAGTCTCTTACAGAACGACAACATCGGTTAGCTTTAAAATGATTTTGTTATATGCTTGGTCATTTTAAACATTGTGAGTTCTGCAATATCAAGGCTGTTCCAGTGATACGTAAGCTAGAAAAATAATAAGAAATATTATGAAATTATATTAAAAGCTATTTCATTAATTTGTAAAATTAAAAATCCTGAATATTTCTAATCGGTTAGTTATATATACAGCAAATATTATTTCAACTGTTTTCAATTGTTATATACTTAATTAAATATATGATTTTTAATTGATACTATAAAATAGGCAGTACTTATGGATAAATGTATTACTTCAATAGCAGTGGGCTTTATGAAAATCTCTTACAGAATGACAACATCAGAGAGCATTAAAATGATTTTGTTATATGCTTGGTCATTGTAAACATTGTGAGGTCTGCAATATCAAAGCTGTTCCAGTGATACGTATGCTACAAAAATAATAAGAAATATTATGAAATTTTATTAAAAGCTATTTCAAAAAATTGATAAATTTATAATCCTGTATATTTCTAATCGGTTAGTTATATATACAGCAAATATTATTTCAACTGTTTTCAATTGTTATATAATTAGTTAAAAATATGATTTTTAATTTATTCTATAAAATAGGTAGTACTTATGGATAAATGTATTACGTCTAAAGCAGAATGCTTGATGAAAATCTCTTACAGAAGGACAACATCGGTTAGCTTTAAAATGATTTTGTTATATGCTTGGTCATTTTAAACATTGTGAGTTCTGCAATATCAAAGCTGTACCAGTGATACGTATGCTACAAAAATAATAAGAAATATTATGAAATTATATTAAAAGCTATTTCATTAATTTGTAAAATTAAAAATCCTGAATATTTCTAATCAGTTAGTTATATATACAGCAAATATTATTTCAACTGTTTTCATTGGTTATATACTTAGTAAATATATTATTTTTAATTGATTCTATAAAATAGGTAGTACATATGGATAAATGTATTACTTCAATAGCAGAAGGCTTAATGTATTTCTCTTAAAGAACAACAACATCAGAGAGCTTTAAAATGATTTTGTTATATGCTTGGTCATTTTAAACATTGTGAGTTCTGCAATATCAAGGCTGTTCCAGTGATACGTATGCTACAAAAATAATAAGAAATATTATGAAATTTTATTAAAAGCTATTTCAAAAATTTGATAAATTAAAAATCCTGTATATTTCTAATCGGTTAGTTATATATACAGCAAATATTATTTTAACTGTTTTCATTGGTTATATACTTAGTAAATATATCATTTTTAATTGATTCTATAAAATAGGTAGTACTTATGGATAAATGTATTACTTCAATAGCAGAAGGCTTAATGAATATCTTTTAACGAACACAACATCAGAGAGCTTTAAAATGATTTTGTTATATGCTTGGTCATTTTAAACATTGTGAGGTCTGCAATATCAAAGCTGTTCCAGTGATACGTAGGCTACAAAAATAATAAGAAATATTATGAAATTTTATTAAAAGCTATTTCATTAATTTGTAAAATTGAAAATCATGAATATTTCTAATCGGTTAGTTATATATACAGCAATTATTAATTCAACTGTTTTCAATTGTTATATACTTAATTAAATATATGATTTTTAATTGATACTATAAAATAGGTAGTACTTATGGATAAATGTATTACTTCAATAGCAGTAGGCTTTATGAATATCTCTTACAGAACGACAACATCAGAGAGCTTTAAAATGATTTTGTTATATGCTTGGTCATTTTATACATTGTGAGGTCTGCAATATCAAAGCTGTTCCAGTGATACGTATGCTACAAAAATAGTAAGAAATATTATGAAATTATATTAAAAGCCATTTCAAAAATTTGATAAATTAAAAATCCTGTATATTTCTAATCGGTTAGTTATATATACAGCAAATATTATTTTAACTGTTTTCATTGGTTATATACTTAATAAATATATCATTTTTAATTGATTCTATAAAATAGGTAGTACTTAGGAGAAATGTATTACGTCTAAAGCAGAAGGCTTGATGAAAATCTCTTACAGAACGACAACATCAGTTAGCTTTAAAATGATTTTGTTATATGCTTGGTCATTTTAAACATTGTGAGTTCTGCAATATCAAAGCTGTTCCAGTGATACGTAAGCTAGAAAAATAATAAGAAATATTATGAAATTATATTAAAAGATATTTCATTAATTTGTAAAATTAAAAATCCTGAATATTTCTAATCGGTTAGTTATATATACAGCAAATATTATTTCAACTGTTTTCATTGGTTATATACTTAGTAAATATATCATTTTTAATTGATTCTATAAAATAGGTAGTACATATAGTTAAATGTATTACTTCAATAGCAGTAGGCTTTATGAAAGTCTCTTACAGAACGACAACATCGGTTAGCTTTAAAATGATTTTGTTATATGCTTGGTCATTTTAAACATTGTGAGTTCTGCAATATCAAGGCTGTTCCAGTGATACGTAAGCTAGAAAAATAATAAGAAATATTATGAAATTATATTAAAAGCTATTTCATTAATTTGTAAAATTAAAAATCCTGAATATTTCTAATCGGTTAGTTATATATACAGCAAATATTATTTCAACTGTTTTCAATTGTTATATACTTAATTAAATATATGATTTTTAATTGATACTATAAAATAGGCAGTACTTATGAATAAATGTATTACTTCAATAGCAGTGGGCTTTATGAAAATCTCTTACAGAATGACAACATCAGAGAGCTTTAAAATGATTTTGTTATATGCTTGGTCATTGTAAACATTGTGAGGTCTGCAATATCAAAGCTGTTCCAGTGATACGTATGCTACAAAAATAATAAGAAATATTATGAAATTTTATTAAAAGCTATTTCAAAAAATTGATAAATTTATAATCCTGTATATTTCTAATCGGTTAGTTATATATACAGCAAATATTATTTCAACTGTTTTCAATTGTTATATACTTAATTAAATATATGATTTTTAATTTATTCTATAAAATAGGTAGTACTTATGGATAAATGTATTACGTCTAAAGCAGAATGCTTGATGAAAATCTCTTACAGAAGGACAACATCGGTTAGCTTTAAAATGATTTTGTTATATGCTTGGTCATTTTAAACATTGTGAGTTCTGCAATATCAAAGCTGTACCAGTGATACGTATGCTACAAAAATAATAAGAAATATTATGAAATTATATTAAAAGCTATTTCATTAATTTGTAAAATTAAAAATCCTGAATATTTCTAATCAGTTAGTTATATATACAGCAAATATTATTTCAACTGTTTTCATTGGTTATATACTTAGTAAATATATTATTTTTAATTGATTCTATAAAATAGGTAGTACATATGGATAAATGTATTACTTCAATAGCAGAAGGCTTAATGTATTTCTCTTAAAGAACGACAACATCGGTTAGCTTTAAAATGATTTTGTTATATGCTTGGTCATTTTAAACATTGTAAGTTCTGCATTATCAAAGCTGTACCAGTGATACGTATGCTACAAAAATAATAAGAAATATTATGAAATTATATTAAAAGCTATTTCAAAAATTTGATAATTTAAAAATCCTGTATATTTCTAATCGGTGTGTTATATATAAAGCAAATATTATTTCAACTGTTTTCAATTGTTATATACTTAATTATGTATATGATTTTTAATTGATTCTATAAAATAGGTAGTACTTATGGATAAATGTATTACTTCAATAGCAGAAGGCTTGATGAAAATCTCTTACAGAACAACAACATCAGAGAGCTTTAAAATGATTTTGTTATATGCTTGGTCATTTTATACATTGTGAGGTCTGCAATATCAAAGCTGTTCCAGTGATACGTATGCTACAAAAATAGTAAGAAATATTATGAAATTATATTAAAAGCCATTTCAAAAATTTGATAAATTAAAAATCCTGTATATTTCTAATCGGTTAGTTATATATACAGCAAATATTATTTTAACTGTTTTCATTGGTTATATACTTAATAAATATATCATTTTTAATTGATTCTATAAAATAGGTAGTACTTATGGAGAAATGTATTACGTCTAAAGCAGAAGGCTTGATGAAAATCTCTTACAGAACGACAACATCAGTTAGCTTTAAAATGATTTTGTTATATGCTTGGTCATTTTAAACATTGTGAGTTCTGCAATATCAAAGCTGTTCCAGTGATACGTATGCTACAAAAATAATAAGAAATATTATGAAATTTTATTAAAAGCTATTTCAAAAAATTGATAAATTTATAATCCTGTATATTTCTAATCGGTTAGTTATATATACAGCAAATATTATTTCAACTGTTTTCAATTGTTATATACTTAATTAAATATATGATTTTTAATTTATTCTATAAAATAGGTAGTACTTATGGATAAATGTATTACGTCTAAAGCAGAATGCTTGATGAAAATCTCTTACAGAACGACAACATCGGTTAGCTTTAAAATTATTTTGTTATATGCTTGGTCATTTTAAACATTGTGAGTTCTGCAATATCAAGGCTGTTCCAGTGATACGTAAGCTAGAAAAATAATAAGAAATATTATGAAATTATATTAAAAGCTATTTCATTAATTTGTAAAATTAAAAATCCTGAATATTTCTAATCGGTTAGTTATATATACAGCAAATATTATTTCAAGTGTTTTCAATTGTTATATACTTAATTAAATATATGATTTTTAATTGATACTATAAAATAGGCAGTACTTATGGATAAATGTATGACTTCAATAGCAGTAGGCTTTATGAAAATCTCTTACAGAACGACAACATCAGAGAGCTTTAAAATGATTTTGTTATATGCTTGGTCATTGTAAACATTGTGAGGTCTGCAATATCAAAGCTGTTCCAGTGATACGTATGCTACAAAAATAATAAGAAATATTATGAAATTTTATTAAAAGCTATTTCAAAAATTTGATAAATTTATAATCCTGTATATTTCTAATCGGTTAGTTATATATACAGCAAATATTATTTCAAGTGTTTTCAATTGTTATATACTTCATTAAATATATGATTTTTAATTTATTCTATAAAATAGGTAGTACTTATGGAAAAATGTATTACGTCTAAAGCAGAAGGCTTGATGAAAATCTCTTACAGAACGACAACATCAATTAGCTTTAAAATGATTTTGTTATATGCTTGGTCATTTTAAAGATTGTGAAGTCTGCAATATCAAAGCTGTGCCAGTGATACGTATGCTACAAAAATAATAAGATATATTATGAAATTATATTAAAAGCCATTTCAAAAATTTGGTAAATTAAAAATCCTGTATATTTCTAATCGGTTAGTTATATATACAGCAAATAGTATTTTAACTGTTTTCATTGGTTATATACTTAGTAAATATATCATTTTTAATTGATTCTATAAAATAGGTAGTACTTATGGATAAATGTATTACTTCAATAGCAGAAGGCTTAATGAATATCTTTTAACGAACACAACATCAGAGAGCTTTAAAATGATTTTGTTATATGCTTGGTCATTTTAAACATTGTGAGGTCTGCAATATCAAAGCTGTTCCAGTGATACGTATGCTACAAAAATAATAAGAAATATTATGAAATTTTATTAAAAGCTATTTCAAAAATTTGATAAATTTATAATCCTGTATATTTCTAATCGGTTAGTTATATATACAGCAAATATTATTTCAACTGTTTTCAATTGTTATATACTTAATTAAATATATGATTTTTAATTTATTCTATAAAATAGGTAGTACTTATGGATAAATGTATTACGTCTAAAGCAGAATGCTTGATGAAAATCTCTTACAGAACGACAACATCGGTTAGCTTTAAAATGATTTTGTTATATGCTTGGTCATTTTAAACATTGTGAGTTCTGCAATATCAAGGCTGTTCCAGTGATACGTAAGCTAGAAAAATAATAAGAAATATTATGAAATTATATTAAAAGATATTTCATTAATTTGTAAAATTAAAAATCCTGAATATTTCTAATCGGTTAGTTATATATACAGCAAATATTATTTCAACTGTTTTCATTGGTTATATACTTAGTAAATATATCATTTTTAATTGATTCTATAAAATAGGTAGTACTTATGGATAAATGTATTACTTCAATAGCAGAAGGCTTAATGAATATCTTTTAACGAACACAACATCAGAGAGCTTTAAAATGATTTTGTTATATGCTTGGTCATTTTATACATTGTGAGGTCTGCAATATCAAAGCTGTTCCAGTGATACGTATGCTACAAAAATAGTAAGAAATATTATGAAATTATATTAAAAGCCATTTCAAAAATTTGATAAATTAAAAATCCTGTATATTTCTAATCGGTTAGTTATATATACAGCAAATATTATTTTAACTGTTTTCATTGGTTATATACTTAATAAATATATCATTTTTAATTGATTCTATAAAATAGGTAGTACTTATGGAGAAATGTATTACGTCTAAAGCAGAAGGCTTGATGAAAATCTCTTACAGAACGACAACATCAGTTAGCTTTAAAATGATTTTGTTATATGCTTGGTCATTTTAAACATTGTGAGTTCTGCAATATCAAGGCTGTTCCAGTGATACGTAAGCTAGAAAAATAATAAGAAATATTATGAAATTATATTAAAAGCTATTTCATTAATTTGTAAAATTAAAAATCCTGAATATTTCTAATCGGTTAGTTATATATACAGCAAATATTATTTCAACTGTTTTCAATTGTTATATACTTAATTAAATATATGATTTTTAATTGATACTATAAAATAGGCAGTACTTATGGATAAATGTATTACTTCAATAGCAGTGGGCTTTATGAAAATCTCTTACAGAATGACAACATCAGAGAGCTTTAAAATGATTTTGTTATATGCTTGGTCATTGTAAACATTGTGAGGTCTGCAATATCAAAGCTGTTCCAGTGATACGTATGCTACAAAAATAATAAGAAATATTATGAAATTTTATTAAAAGCTATTTCAAAAAATTGATAAATTTATAATCCTGTATATTTCTAATCGGTTAGTTATATATACAGCAAATATTATTTCAACTGTTTTCAATTGTTATATACTTAATTAAATATATGATTTTTAATTTATTCTATAAAATAGGTAGTACTTATGGATAAATGTATTACATCAATAGCAGAAGGCTTAATGAATATCTTTTAACGAACACAACATCAGAGAGCTTTAAAATGATTTTGTTATATGCTTGGTCATTTTAAACATTGTGAGGTCTGCAATATCAAAGCTGTTCCAGTGATACGTAGGCTACAAAAATAATAAGAAATATTATGAAATTTTATTAAAAGCTATTTCATTAATTTGTAAAATTGAAAATCCTGAATATTTCTAATCGGTTAGTTATATATACAGCAATTATTAATTCAACTGTTTTCAATTGTTATATACTTAATTAAATATATGATTTTTAATTGATACTATAAAATAGGTAGTACTTATGGATAAATGTATTACTTCAATAGCAGTAGGCTTTATGAATATCTCTTACAGAACGACAACATCAGAGAGCTTTAAAATGATTTTGTTATATGCTTGGTCATTTTATACATTGTGAGGTCTGCAATATCAAAGCTGTGCCAGTGATACGTATGCTACAAAAATAATAAGATATATTATGAAATTATATTAAAAGCCATTTCAAAAATTTGATAAATTAAAAATCCTGTATATTTCTAATCGGTTAGTTATATATACAGCAAATATTATTTTAACTGTTTTCATTGGTTATATACTTAGTAAATATATCATTTTTAATTGATTCTATAAAATAGGTAGTACTTATGGATAAATGTATTACTTCAATAGCAGAAGGCTTAATGAATATCTTTTAACGAACACAACATCAGAGAGCTTTAAAATGATTTTGTTATATGCTTGGTCATTTTAAACATTGTGAGGTCTGCAATATCAAAGCTGTTCCAGTGATACGTAGGCTACAAAAATAATAAGAAATATTATGAAATTTTATTAAAAGCTATTTCATTAATTTGTAAAATTGAAAATCCTGAATATTTCTAATCGGTTAGTTATATATACAGCAATTATTAATTCAACTGTTTTCAATTGTTATATACTTAATTAAATATATGATTTTTAATTGATACTATAAAATAGGTAGTACTTATGGATAAATGTATTACTTCAATAGCAGTAGGCTTTATGAATATCTCTTACAGAACGACAACATCAGAGAGCTTTAAAATGATTTTGTTATATGCTTGGTCATTTTATACATTGTGAGGTCTGCAATATCAAAGCTGTTCCAGTGATACGTATGCTACAAAAATAGTAAGAAATATTATGAAATTATATTAAAAGCCATTTCAAAAATTTGATAAATTAAAAATCCTGTATATTTCTAATCGGTTAGTTATATATACAGCAAATATTATTTTAACTGTTTTCATTGGTAATATACTTAATAAATATATCATTTTTAATTGATTCTATAAAATAGGTAGTACTTATGGAGAAATGTATTACGTCTAAAGCAGAAGGCTTGATGAAAATCTCTTACAGAACGACAACATCAGTTAGCTTTAAAATGATTTTGTTATATGCTTGGTCATTTTAAACATTGTGAGTTCTGCAATATCAAGGCTGTTCCAGTGATACGTAAGCTAGAAAAATAATAAGAAATATTATGAAATTATATTAAAAGCTATTTCATTAATTTGTAAAATTAAAAATCCTGAATATTTCTAATCGGTTAGTTATATATACAGCAAATATTATTTCAACTGTTTTCAATTGTTATATACTTAATTAAATATATGATTTTTAATTGATACTATAAAATAGGCAGTACTTATGGATAAATGTATTACTTCAATAGCAGTGGGCTTTATGAAAATCTCTTACAGAATGACAACATCAGAGAGCTTTAAAATGATTTTGTTATATGCTTGGTCATTGTAAACATTGTGAGGTCTGCAATATCAAAGCTGTTCCAGTGATACGTATGCTACAAAAATAATAAGAAATATTATGAAATTTTATTAAAAGCTATTTCAAAAAATTGATAAATTTATAATCCTGTATATTTCTAATCGGTTAGTTATATATACAGCAAATATTATTTCAACTGTTTTCAATTGTTATATACTTAATTAAATATATGATTTTTAATTTATTCTATAAAATAGGTAGTACTTATGGATAAATGTATTACTTCAATAGCAGAAGGCTTAATGAATATCTTTTAACGAACACAACATCAGAGAGCTTTAAAATGATTTTGTTATATGCTTGGTCATTTTAAACATTGTGAGGTCTGCAATATCAAAGCTGTTCCAGTGATACGTAGGCTACAAAAATAATAAGAAATATTATGAAATTTTATTAAAAGCTATTTCATTAATTTGTAAAATTGAAAATCCTGAATATTTCTAATCGGTTAGTTATATATACAGCAATTATTAATTCAACTGTTTTCAATTGTTATATACTTAATTAAATATATGATTTTTAATTGATACTATAAAATAGGTAGTACTTATGGATAAATGTATTACTTCAATAGCAGTAGGCTTTATGAATATCTCTTACAGAACGACAACATCAGAGAGCTTTAAAATGATTTTGTTATATGCTTGGTCATTTTATACATTGTGAGGTCTGCAATATCAAAGCTGTTCCAGTGATACGTATGCTACAAAAATAGTAAGAAATATTATGAAATTATATTAAAAGCCATTTCAAAAATTTGATAAATTAAAAATCCTGTATATTTCTAATCGGTTAGTTATATATACAGCAAATATTATTTTAACTGTTTTCATTGGTTATATACTTAATAAATATATCATTTTTAATTGATTCTATAAAATAGGTAGTACTTATGGAGAAATGTATTACGTCTAAAGCAGAAGGCTTGATGAAAATCTCTTACAGAACGACAACATCAGTTAGCTTTAAAATGATTTTGTTATATGCTTGGTCATTTTAAACATTGTGAGTTCTGCAATATCAAAGCTGTTCCAGTGATACGTATGCTACAAAAATAATAAGAAATATTATGAAATTTTATTAAAAGCTATTTCAAAAAATTGATAAATTTATAATCCTGTATATTTCTAATCGGTTAGTTATATATACAGCAAATATTATTTCAACTGTTTTCAATTGTTATATACTTAATTAAATATATGATTTTTAATTTATTCTATAAAATAGGTAGTACTTATGGATAAATGTATTACGTCTAAAGCAGAATGCTTGATGAAAATCTCTTACAGAACGACAACATCGGTTAGCTTTAAAATTATTTTGTTATATGCTTGGTCATTTTAAACATTGTGAGTTCTGCAATATCAAGGCTGTTCCAGTGATACGTAAGCTAGAAAAATAATAAGAAATATTATGAAATTATATTAAAAGCTATTTCATTAATTTGTAAAATTAAAAATCCTGAATATTTCTAATCGGTTAGTTATATATACAGCAAATATTATTTCAAGTGTTTTCAATTGTTATATACTTAATTAAATATATGATTTTTAATTGATACTATAAAATAGGCAGTACTTATGGATAAATGTATGACTTCAATAGCAGTAGGCTTTATGAAAATCTCTTACAGAACGACAACATCAGAGAGCTTTAAAATGATTTTGTTATATGCTTGGTCATTGTAAACATTGTGAGGTCTGCAATATCAAAGCTGTTCCAGTGATACGTATGCTACAAAAATAATAAGAAATATTATGAAATTTTATTAAAAGCTATTTCAAAAATTTGATAAATTTATAATCCTGTATATTTCTAATCGGTTAGTTATATATACAGCAAATATTATTTCAAGTGTTTTCAATTGTTATATACTTCATTAAATATATGATTTTTAATTTATTCTATAAAATAGGTAGTACTTATGGAAAAATGTATTACTTCAATAGCAGTGGGCTTTATGAAAATCTCTTACAGAATGACAACATCAGAGAGCTTTAAAATGATTTTGTTATATGCTTGGTCATTGTAAACATTGTGAGGTCTGCAATATCAAAGCTGTTCCAGTGATACGTATGCTACAAAAATAATAAGAAATATTATGAAATTTTATTAAAAGCTATTTCAAAAAATTGATAAATTTATAATCCTGTATATTTCTAATCGGTTAGTTATATATACAGCAAATATTATTTCAACTGTTTTCAATTGTTATATACTTAATTAAATATATGATTTTTAATTTATTCTATAAAATAGGTAGTACTTATGGATAAATGTATTACATCAATAGCAGAAGGCTTAATGAATATCTTTTAACGAACACAACATCAGAGAGCTTTAAAATGATTTTGTTATATGCTTGGTCATTTTAAACATTGTGAGGTCTGCAATATCAAAGCTGTTCCAGTGATACGTAGGCTACAAAAATAATAAGAAATATTATGAAATTTTATTAAAAGCTATTTCATTAATTTGTAAAATTGAAAATCCTGAATATTTCTAATCGGTTAGTTATATATACAGCAATTATTAATTCAACTGTTTTCAATTGTTATATACTTAATTAAATATATGATTTTTAATTGATACTATAAAATAGGTAGTACTTATGGATAAATGTATTACTTCAATAGCAGTAGGCTTTATGAATATCTCTTACAGAACGACAACATCAGAGAGCTTTAAAATGATTTTGTTATATGCTTGGTCATTTTATACATTGTGAGGTCTGCAATATCAAAGCTGTGCCAGTGATACGTATGCTACAAAAATAATAAGATATATTATGAAATTATATTAAAAGCCATTTCAAAAATTTGATAAATTAAAAATCCTGTATATTTCTAATCGGTTAGTTATATATACAGCAAATATTATTTTAACTGTTTTCATTGGTTATATACTTAGTAAATATATCATTTTTAATTGATTCTATAAAATAGGTAGTACTTATGGATAAATGTATTACTTCAATAGCAGAAGGCTTAATGAATATCTTTTAACGAACACAACATCAGAGAGCTTTAAAATGATTTTGTTATATGCTTGGTCATTTTAAACATTGTGAGGTCTGCAATATCAAAGCTGTTCCAGTGATACGTAGGCTACAAAAATAATAAGAAATATTATGAAATTTTATTAAAAGCTATTTCATTAATTTGTAAAATTGAAAATCCTGAATATTTCTAATCGGTTAGTTATATATACAGCAATTATTAATTCAACTGTTTTCAATTGTTATATACTTAATTAAATATATGATTTTTAATTGATACTATAAAATAGGTAGTACTTATGGATAAATGTATTACTTCAATAGCAGTAGGCTTTATGAATATCTCTTACAGAACGACAACATCAGAGAGCTTTAAAATGATTTTGTTATATGCTTGGTCATTTTATACATTGTGAGGTCTGCAATATCAAAGCTGTTCCAGTGATACGTATGCTACAAAAATAGTAAGAAATATTATGAAATTATATTAAAAGCCATTTCAAAAATTTGATAAATTAAAAATCCTGTATATTTCTAATCGGTTAGTTATATATACAGCAAATATTATTTTAACTGTTTTCATTGGTAATATACTTAATAAATATATCATTTTTAATTGATTCTATAAAATAGGTAGTACTTATGGAGAAATGTATTACGTCTAAAGCAGAAGGCTTGATGAAAATCTCTTACAGAACGACAACATCAGTTAGCTTTAAAATGATTTTGTTATATGCTTGGTCATTTTAAACATTGTGAGTTCTGCAATATCAAGGCTGTTCCAGTGATACGTAAGCTAGAAAAATAATAAGAAATATTATGAAATTATATTAAAAGCTATTTCATTAATTTGTAAAATTAAAAATCCTGAATATTTCTAATCGGTTAGTTATATATACAGCAAATATTATTTCAACTGTTTTCAATTGTTATATACTTAATTAAATATATGATTTTTAATTGATACTATAAAATAGGCAGTACTTATGGATAAATGTATTACTTCAATAGCAGTGGGCTTTATGAAAATCTCTTACAGAATGACAACATCAGAGAGCTTTAAAATGATTTTGTTATATGCTTGGTCATTGTAAACATTGTGAGGTCTGCAATATCAAAGCTGTTCCAGTGATACGTATGCTACAAAAATAATAAGAAATATTATGAAATTTTATTAAAAGCTATTTCAAAAAATTGATAAATTTATAATCCTGTATATTTCTAATCGGTTAGTTATATATACAGCAAATATTATTTCAACTGTTTTCAATTGTTATATACTTAATTAAATATATGATTTTTAATTTATTCTATAAAATAGGTAGTACTTATGGATAAATGTATTACTTCAATAGCAGAAGGCTTAATGAATATCTTTTAACGAACACAACATCAGAGAGCTTTAAAATGATTTTGTTATATGCTTGGTCATTTTAAACATTGTGAGGTCTGCAATATCAAAGCTGTTCCAGTGATACGTAGGCTACAAAAATAATAAGAAATATTATGAAATTTTATTAAAAGCTATTTCATTAATTTGTAAAATTGAAAATCCTGAATATTTCTAATCGGTTAGTTATATATACAGCAATTATTAATTCAACTGTTTTCAATTGTTATATACTTAATTAAATATATGATTTTTAATTGATACTATAAAATAGGTAGTACTTATGGATAAATGTATTACTTCAATAGCAGTAGGCTTTATGAATATCTCTTACAGAACGACAACATCAGAGAGCTTTAAAATGATTTTGTTATATGCTTGGTCATTTTATACATTGTGAGGTCTGCAATATCAAAGCTGTTCCAGTGATACGTATGCTACAAAAATAGTAAGAAATATTATGAAATTATATTAAAAGCCATTTCAAAAATTTGATAAATTAAAAATCCTGTATATTTCTAATCGGTTAGTTATATATACAGCAAATATTATTTTAACTGTTTTCATTGGTTATATACTTAATAAATATATCATTTTTAATTGATTCTATAAAATAGGTAGTACTTATGGAGAAATGTATTACGTCTAAAGCAGAAGGCTTGATGAAAATCTCTTACAGAACGACAACATCAGTTAGCTTTAAAATGATTTTGTTATATGCTTGGTCATTTTAAACATTGTGAGTTCTGCAATATCAAAGCTGTTCCAGTGATACGTATGCTACAAAAATAATAAGAAATATTATGAAATTTTATTAAAAGCTATTTCAAAAAATTGATAAATTTATAATCCTGTATATTTCTAATCGGTTAGTTATATATACAGCAAATATTATTTCAACTGTTTTCAATTGTTATATACTTAATTAAATATATGATTTTTAATTGATACTATAAAATAGGCAGTACTTATGGATAAATGTATGACTTCAATAGCAGTAGGCTTTATGAAAATCTCTTACAGAACGACAACATCAGAGAGCTTTAAAATGATTTTGTTATATGCTTGGTCATTGTAAACATTGTGAGGTCTGCAATATCAAAGCTGTTCCAGTGATACGTATGCTACAAAAATAATAAGAAATATTATGAAATTTTATTAAAAGCTATTTCAAAAATTTGATAAATTTATAATCCTGTATATTTCTAATCGGTTAGTTATATATACAGCAAATATTATTTCAAGTGTTTTCAATTGTTATATACTTCATTAAATATATGATTTTTAATTTATTCTATAAAATAGGTAGTACTTATGGAAAAATGTATTACGTCTAAAGCAGAAGGCTTGATGAAAATCTCTTACAGAACGACAACATCAATTAGCTTTAAAATGATTTTGTTATATGCTTGGTCATTTTAAAGATTGTGAGGTCTGCAATATCAAAGCTGTGCCAGTGATACGTATGCTACAAAAATAATAAGATATATTATGAAATTATATTAAAAGCCATTTCAAAAATTTGGTAAATTAAAAATCCTGTATATTTCTAATCGGTTAGTTATATATACAGCAAATAGTATTTTAACTGTTTTCATTGGTTATATACTTAGTAAATATATCATTTTTAATTGATTCTATAAAATAGGTAGTACTTATGGATAAATGTATTACTTCAATAGCAGAAGGCTTAATGAATATCTTTTAACGAACACAACATCAGAGAGCTTTAAAATGATTTTGTTATATGCTTGGTCATTTTAAACATTGTGAGGTCTGCAATATCAAAGCTGTTCCAGTGATACGTATGCTACAAAAATAATAAGAAATATTATGAAATTTTATTAAAAGCTATTTCAAAAATTTGATAAATTTATAATCCTGTATATTTCTAATCGGTTAGTTATATATACAGCAAATATTATTTCAACTGTTTTCAATTGTTATATACTTAATTAAATATATGATTTTTAATTTATTCTATAAAATAGGTAGTACTTATGGATAAATGTATTACGTCTAAAGCAGAATGCTTGATGAAAATCTCTTACAGAACGACAACATCGGTTAGCTTTAAAATGATTTTGTTATATGCTTGGTCATTTTAAACATTGTGAGTTCTGCAATATCAAGGCTGTTCCAGTGATACGTAAGCTAGAAAAATAATAAGAAATATTATGAAATTATATTAAAAGATATTTCATTAATTTGTAAAATTAAAAATCCTGAATATTTCTAATCGGTTAGTTATATATACAGCAAATATTATTTCAACTGTTTTCATTGGTTATATACTTAGTAAATATATCATTTTTAATTGATTCTATAAAATAGGTAGTACTTATGGATAAATGTATTACTTCAATAGCAGAAGGCTTAATGAATATCTTTTAACGAACACAACATCAGAGAGCTTTAAAATGATTTTGTTATATGCTTGGTCATTTTAAACATTGTGAGGTCTGCAATATCAAAGCTGTTCCAGTGATACGTAGGCTACAAAAATAATAAGAAATATTATGAAATTTTATTAAAAGCTATTTCATTAATTTGTAAAATTGAAAATCCTGAATATTTCTAATCGGTTAGTTATATATACAGCAAATATTATTTCAAGTGTTTTCAATTGTTATATACTTCATTAAATATATGATTTTTAATTTATTCTATAAAATAGGTAGTACTTATGGAAAAATGTATTACGTCTAAAGCAGAAGGCTTGATGAAAATCTCTTACAGAACGACAACATCAATTAGCTTTAAAATGATTTTGTTATATGCTTGGTCATTTTAAAGATTGTGAGGTCTGCAATATCAAAGCTGTGCCAGTGATACGTATGCTACAAAAATAATAAGATATATTATGAAATTATATTAAAAGCCATTTCAAAAATTTGGTAAATTAAAAATCCTGTATATTTCTAATCGGTTAGTTATATATACAGCAAATATTATTTTAACTGTTTTCATTGGTTATATACTTAGTAAATATATCATTTTTAATTGATTCTATAAAATAGGTAGTACTTATGGATAAATGTATTACTTCAATAGCAGAAGGCTTAATGAATATCTTTTAACGAACACAACATCAGAGAGCTTTAAAATGATTTTGTTATATGCTTGGTCATTTTAAACATTGTGAGGTCTGCAATATCAAAGCTGTTCCAGTGATACGTATGCTACAAAAATAATAAGAAATATTATGAAATTTTATTAAAAGCTATTTCAAAAATTTGATAAATTTATAATCCTGTATATTTCTAATCGGTTAGTTATATATACAGCAAATATTATTTCAACTGTTTTCAATTGTTATATACTTAATTAAATATATGATTTTTAATTTATTCTATAAAATAGGTAGTACTTATGGATAAATGTATTACGTCTAAAGCAGAATGCTTGATGAAAATCTCTTACAGAACGACAACATCGGTTAGCTTTAAAATGATTTTGTTATATGCTTGGTCATTTTAAACATTGTGAGTTCTGCAATATCAAGGCTGTTCCAGTGATACGTAAGCTAGAAAAATAATAAGAAATATTATGAAATTATATTAAAAGATATTTCATTAATTTGTAAAATTAAAAATCCTGAATATTTCTAATCGGTTAGTTATATATACAGCAAATATTATTTCAACTGTTTTCATTGGTTATATACTTAGTAAATATATCATTTTTAATTGATTCTATAAAATAGGTAGTACTTATGGATAAATGTATTACTTCAATAGCAGAAGGCTTAATGAATATCTTTTAACGAACACAACATCAGAGAGCTTTAAAATGATTTTGTTATATGCTTGGTCATTTTAAACATTGTGAGGTCTGCAATATCAAAGCTGTTCCAGTGATACCTAGGCTACAAAAATAATAAGAAATATTATGAAATTTTATTAAAAGCTATTTCATTAATTTGTAAAATTGAAAATCCTGAATATTTCTAATCGGTTAGTTATATATACAGCAATTATTAATTCAACTGTTTTCAATTGTTATATACTTAATTAAATATATGATTTTTAATTGATACTATAAAATAGGTAGTACTTATGGATAAATGTATTACTTCAATAGCAGTAGGCTTTATGAATATCTCTTACAGAACGACAACATCAGAGAGCTTTAAAATGATTTTGTTATATGCTTGGTCATTTTATACATTGTGAGGTCTGCAATATCAAAGCTGTTCCAGTGATACGTATGCTACAAAAATAGTAAGAAATATTATGAAATTATATTAAAAGCCATTTCAAAAATTTGATAAATTAAAAATCCTGTATATTTCTAATCGGTTAGTTATATATACAGCAAATATTATTTTAACTGTTTTCATTGGTTATATACTTAATAAATATATCATTTTTAATTGATTCTATAAAATAGGTAGTACTTATGGAGAAATGTATTACGTCTAAAGCAGAAGGCTTGATGAAAATCTCTTACAGAATGACAACATCAGTTAGCTTTAAAATGATTTTGTTATATGCTTGGTCATTTTAAACATTGTGAGTTCTGCAATATCAAAGCTGTTCCAGTGATACGTAAGCTAGAAAAATAATAAGAAATATTATGAAATTATATTAAAAGATATTTCATTAATTTGTAAAATTAAAAATCCTGAATATTTCTAATCGGTTAGTTATATATACAGCAAATATTATTTCAACTGTTTTCAATTGTTATATACTTAATTAAATATATGATTTTTAATTGATACTATAAAATAGGCAGTACTTATGGATAAATGTATTACTTCAATAGCAGTGGGCTTTATGAAAATCTCTTACAGAATGACAACATCAGAGAGCTTTAAAATGATTTTGTTATATGCTTGGTCATTGTAAACATTGTGAGGTCTGCAATATCAAAGCTGTTCCAGTGATACGTATGCTACAAAAATAATAAGAAATATTATGAAATTTTATTAAAAGCTATTTCAAAAATTTGATAAATTTATAATCCTGTATATTTCTAATCGGTTAGTTATATATACAGCAAATATTATTTCAAGTGTTTTCAATTGTTATATACTTAATTAAATATATGATTTTTAATTGATACTATAAAATAGGTAGTACTTATGGATAAATGTATTACTTCAATAACAGTAGGCTTTATGAATATCTCTTACAGAACGACAACATCGGTTAGCTTTAAAATGATTTTGTTATATGCTTGGTCATTTTAAACATTGTAAGTTCTGCAATATCAAAGCTGTACCAGTGATACGTATGCTACAAAAATAATAAGAAATATTATGAAATTATATTAAAAGCCATTTCAAAAATTTGATAAATTAAAAATCCTGTATATTTCTAATCGGTTAGTTATATATACAGCAAATATTATTTTAACTGTTTTCATTGGTTATATACTTAATAAATATATCATTTTTAATTGATTCTATAAAATAGGTAGTACTTATGGAGAAATGTATTACGTCTAAAGCAGAAGGCTTGATGAAAATCTCTTACAGAACGACAACATCAGTTAGCTTTAAAATGATTTTGTTATATGCTTGGTCATTTTAAACATTGTGAGTTCTGCAATATCAAGGCTGTTCCAGTGATACGTAAGCTAGAAAAATAATAAGAAATATTATGAAATTATATTAAAAGCTATTTCATTAATTTGTAAAATTAAAAATCCTGAATATTTCTAATCGGTTAGTTATATATACAGAAAATATTATTTCAAGTGTTTTCAATTGTTATATACTTAATTAAATATATGATTTTTAATTGATACTATAAAATAGGCAGTACTTATGGATAAATGTATTACTTCAATAGCAGAAGGCTTGATGAAAATCTCTTACAGAAGGACAACATCAGTTAGCTTTAAAATGATTTTGTTATATGCTTGGTCATTTTAAAGATTGTGAGGTCTGCAATATCAAAGCTGTGCCAGTGATACGTATGCTACAAAAATAATAAGATATATTATGAAATTATATTAAAAGCCATTTCAAAAATTTGATAAATTAAAAATCCTGTATATTTCTAATCGGTTAGTTATATATACAGCAAATATTATTTTAACTGTTTTCATTGGTTATATACTTAGTAAATATATCATTTTTAATTGATTCTATAAAATAGGTAGTACTTATGGATAAATGTATTACTTCAATAGCAGAAGGCTTAATGAATATCTTTTAACGAACACAACATCAGAGAGCTTTAAAATGATTTTGTTATATGCTTGGTCATTTTAAACATTGTGAGGTCTGCAATATCAAAGCTGTTCCAGTGATACGTAGGCTACAAAAATAATAAGAACTATTATGAAATTTTATTAAAAGCTATTTCATTAATTTGTAAAATTGAAAATCCTGAATATTTCTAATCGGTTAGTTATATATACAGCAATTATTAATTCAACTGTTTTCAATTGTTATATACTTAATTAAATATATGATTTTTAATTGATACTATAAAATAGGTAGTACTTATGGATAAATGTATTACTTCAATACCAGTAGGCTTGATGAAAATCTCTTACAGAACGACAACATCAGTTAGCTTTAAAATGATTTTGTTATATGCTTGGTCATTTTAAACATTGTGAGTTCTGCAATATCAAAGCTGTTCCAGTGATACGTAAGCTAGAAAAATAATAAGAAATATTATGAAATTATATTAAAAAATATTTCATTAATTTGTAAAATTAAAAATCCTGAATATTTCTAATCGGTTAGTTATATATACAGCAAATATTATTTCAACTGTTTTCAATTGTTATATACTTAATTAAAAATATGATTTTTAATTTATTCTATAAAATTGGTAGTACTTATGGATAAATGTATTACGTCTAAAGCAGAATGCTTGATGAAAATCTCTTACAGAAGGACAACATCGGTTAGCTTTAAAATGATTTTGTTATATGCTTGGTCATTTTAAACATTGTAAGGTCTGCAATATCAAAGCTGTTCCAGTGATACGTATGCTACAAAAATAATAAGAAATATTATGAAATTTTATTAAAAGCTATTTCAAAAAATTGATAAATTTATAATCCTGTATATTTCTAATCGGTTAGTTATATATACAGCAAATATTATTTCAACTGTTTTCAATTGTTATATACTTAATTAAATATATGATTTTTAATTTATTCTATAAAATAGGTAGTACTTATGGATAAATGTATTACGTCTAAAGCAGAATGCTTGATGAAAATCTCTTACAGAAGGACAACATCGGTTAGCTTTAAAATGATTTTGTTATATGCTTGGTCATTTTAAACATTGTGAGTTCTGCAATATCAAAGCTGTACCAGTGATACGTATGCTACAAAAATAATAAGAAATATTATGAAATTATATTAAAAGCTATTTCATTAATTTGTAAAATTAAAAATCCTGAATATTTCTAATCGGTTAGTTATATATAAAGCAAATATTATTTCAACTGTTTTCATTGGTTATATACTTAGTAAATATATTATTTTTAATTGATTCTATAAAATAGGTAGTACATATGGATAAATGTATTACTTCAATAGCATAAGGCTTAATGTATTTCTCTTAAAGAACGACAACATCGGTTAGCTTTAAAATGATTTTGTTATATGCTTGGTCATTTTAAACATTGTAAGTTCTGCATTATCAAAGCTGTACCAGTGATACGTATGCTACAAAAATAATAAGAAATATTATGAAATTATATTAAAAGCTATTTCAAAAATTTGATAATTTAAAAATCCTGTATATTTCTAATCGGTGTGTTATATATAAAGCAAATATTATTTCAACTGTTTTCAATTGTTATATACTTAATTATGTATATGATTTTTAATTGATTCTATAAAATAGGTAGTACTTATGGATAAATGTATTACTTCAATAGCAGAAGGCTTGATGAAAATCTCTTACAGAACAACAACATCAGAGAGCTTTAAAATGATTTTGTTATATGCTTGGTCATTTTAAACATTGTGAGTTCTGCAATATCAAAGCTGTTCCAGTGATACGTAAGCTAGAAAAATAATAAGAAATATTATGAAATTATATTAAAAAATATTTCATTAATTTGTAAAATTAAAAATCCTGAATATTTCTAATCGGTTAGTTATATATACAGCAAATATTATTTCAACTGTTTTCATTGGTTATATACTTAGTAAATATATCATTTTTAATTGATTCTATAAAATAGGTAGTACATATAGATAAATGTATTACTTCAATAGCAGTAGGCTTTATGAAAGTCTCTTACAGAACGACAACATCGGTTAGCTTTAAAATGATTTTGTTATATGCTTGGTCATTTTAAACATTGTGAGTTCTGCAATATCAAGGCTGTTCCAGTGATACGTAAGCTAGAAAAATAATAAGAAATATTATGAAATTATATTAAAAGCTATTTCATTAATTTGTAAAATTAAAAATCCTGAATATTTCTAATCGGTTAGTTATATATACAGCAAATATTATTTCAAGTGTTTTCAATTGTTATATACTTAATTAAATATATGATTTTTAATTGATACTATAAAATAGGCAGTACTTATGGATAAATGTATGACTTCAATAGCAGTAGGCTTTATGAAAATCTCTTACAGAACGACAACATCAGAGAGCTTTAAAATGATTTTGTTATATGCTTGGTCATTGTAAACATTGTGAGGTCTGCAATATCAAAGCTGTTCCAGTGATACGTATGCTACAAAAATAATAAGAAATATTATGAAATTTTATTAAAAGCTATTTCAAAAATTTGATAAATTTATAATCCTGTATATTTCTAATCGGTTAGTTATATATACAGCAAATATTATTTCAAGTGTTTTCAATTGTTATATACTTCATTAAATATATGATTTTTAATTTATTCTATAAAATAGGTAGTACTTATGGAAAAATGTATTACGTCTAAAGCAGAAGGCTTGATGAAAATCTCTTACAGAACGACAACATCAGTTAGCTTTAAAATGATTTTGTTATATGCTTGGTCATTTTAAAGATTGTGAGGTCTGCAATATCAAAGCTATGCCAGTGATACGTATGCTACAAAAATAATAAGAAATATTATGAAATTTTATTAAAAGCTATTTCAAAAATTTGATAAATTTATAATCCTGTATATTTCTAATCGGTTAGTTATATATACAGCAAATATTATTTCAACTGTTTTCAATTGTTATATACTTAATTAAATATATGATTTTTAATTTATTCTATAAAATAGGTAGTACTTATGGATAAATGTATTACGTCTAAAGCAGAATGCTTGATGAAAATCTCTTACAGAATGACAACATCGGTTAGCTTTAAAATGATTTTGTTATATGCTTGGTCATTGTAAACATTGTGAGGTCTGCAATATCAAAGCTGTTCCAGTGATAGGTATGCTACAAAAATAATAAGAAATATTATGAAATTATATTAAAAGCTATTTCAAAAATTTGATAAATTAAAAATCCTGTATATTTCTAATCGGTTAGTTATATATACAGCAAATATTATTTTAACTGTTTTCATTGGTTATATACTTAATAAATTTATCATTTTTAATTGATTCTATAAAACAGGTAGTACTTATGGAGAAATGTATTACGTCTAAAGCAGAAGGCTTGATGAAAATCTCTTACAGAACGAAAACACCGGTTAGCTTTAAAATGATTTTTGTATATGCATGGTCATTTTATACATTGTGAGGTCTGCAATATCAAAGTTGTTCCAGTGATACGTATGCTACAAAAATAGTAAGAAATATTATGAAATTATATTAAAAGCCATTTCAAAAATTTGATAAATTAAAAATCCTGTATATTTCTAATCGGTAAATTATATATACAGCAAATATTATTTCAACTGTTTTCATTGGTTATATACTTAGTAAATATGTCATTTTTAATTGATTCTATAAAATAGGTAGTACATATGGATAAATGTATTACTTCAATAGCAGAAGGCTTAATGTATTTCTCTTAAAGAACGACAACATTGGTTAGCTTTAAAATGATTTTTGTATATGCTTGGTAATTTAAAACATTGTGAGGTTTGCAATATCAAATCTGTTCCAGTGATACGTATGCTACAAAAATAATAAGAAATATTATGAAATTTTATTAAAAGCCAATTCAAAAATTTGATAATTTAAAAATCCTGTATATTTCTAATCGGTGAGTTATATATACAGCAAATATTATTTCAACTGTATTCAATTGTTATATACTTAATTATGTATATGATTTTTAATTGATTCTATAAAATAGGTAGTACTTATGGATAAATGTATTACGTCTAAAGCAGAATGCTTGATGAAAATCTCTTACAGAACGACAACATCAGTTAGCTTTAAAATGATTTTGTTATATGCTTGGTCATTTTAAACATTGTGAGTTCTGCAATATCAAAGCTGTTCCCGTGATACATATGCTACAAAAATAATAAGAAATATTATGAAATTATATTAAAAACTATTTCATTAATTTGTAAAATTAAAAATCCTGAAAATTTCTAATCGGTAAATTATATATACAGCAAATATTATTTCAACTGTTTTCATTGGTTATATACTTAGTAAATATGTCATTTTTAATTGATTCTATAAAATAGGTGGTACTTATGGATAAATGTATTACGTCTAAAGCAGAATGCTTGATGAAAATCTCTTACAGAAGGACAACATCAGTTAGCTTTAAAATGATTTTGTTATATGCTTGGTCATTTTAAACATTGTGAGTTCTGCAATATCAAAGCTATGCCAGTGATACGTATGCTACAAAAATAATAAGAAATATTATGAAATTTTATTAAAAGCTATTTCAAAAATTTGATAAATTTATAATCCTGTATATTTCTAATCGGTTAGTTATATATACAGCAAATATTATTTCAACTGTTTTCAATTGTTATATACTTAATTAAATATATGATTTTTAATTTATTCTATAAAATAGGTAGTACTTATGGATAAATGTATTACGTCTAAAGCAGAATGCTTGATGAAAATCTCTTACAGAATGACAACATCGGTTAGCTTTAAAATGATTTTGTTATATGCTTGGTCATTTTAAACATTGTGAGTTCTGCAATATCAAAGCTGTACCAGTGATACGTATGCTACAAAAATAATAAGAAATATTATGAAATTATATTAAAAGCTATTTCATTAATTTGTAAAATTAAAAATCCTGAATATTTCTAATCGGTTAGTTATATATACAGCAAATATTATTTCAACTGTTTTCATTGGTTATATACTTAGTAAATATATCATTTTTAATTGATTCTATAAAATAGGTAGTACATATGGATAAATGTATTACTTCAATAGCAGAAGGCTTAATGTATTTCTCTTACAGAACGACAACATCAGTTAGCTTTAAAATGATTTTGTTATATGCTTGGTCATTTTAAACATTGTGAGTTCTGCAATATCAAAGCTGTTCCAGTGATACGTAAGCTAGAAAAATAATAAGAAATATTATGAAATTATATTAAAAGATATTTCATTAATTTGTAAAATTAAAAATCCTGAATATTTCTAATCGGTTAGTTATATATACAGCAAATATTATTTCAACTGTTTTCATTGGTTATATACTTAGTAAATATATCATTTTTAATTGATTCTATAAAATAGGCAGTACATATAGATAAATGTATTACTTCAATAGCAGTAGGCTTTATGAAAGTCTCTTACGGAACGACAACATCGGTTAGCTTTAAAATGATTTTGTTATATGCTTGGTCATTTTAATCATTGTGAGTTCTGCA
Organism: Tuberolachnus salignus; assembly: GCA_956483605.1. Taxonomy (NCBI): domain Eukaryota; kingdom Metazoa; phylum Arthropoda; class Insecta; order Hemiptera; family Aphididae; genus Tuberolachnus; species Tuberolachnus salignus. The sequence continues at coordinate 9,149,293 of OY101431.1, read as the reverse complement.
ATATCAAGGCTGTTCCAGTGATACGTAAGCTAGAAAAATAATAAGAAATATTATGAAATTATATTAAAAGCTATTTCATTAATTTGTAAAATTAAAAATCCTGAATATTTCTAATCGGTTAGTTATATATACAGCAAATATTATTTCAACTGTTTTCATTGGTTATATACTTAGTAAATATATCATTCTTAATTGATTCTATAAAATAGGCAGTACTTATGGATAAATGTATGACTTCAATAGCAGTAGGCTTTATGAAAATATCTTACAACATCAGAGAGCTTTAAAATGATTTTGTTATATGCTTGGTCATTGTAAACATTGTGAGGTCTGCAATATCAAAGCTGTTCCAGTGATAGGTATGCTACAAAAATAATAAGAAATATTATGAAATTATATTAAAAGCTATTTCAAAAATTTGATAAATTAAAAATCCTGTATATTTCTAATCGGTTAGTTATATATACAGCAAATATTATTTTAACTGTTTTCATTGGTTATATACTTAATAAATTTATCATTTTTAATTGATTCTATAAAACAGGTAGTACTTATGGAGAAATGTATTACGTCTAAAGCAGAAGGCTTGATGAAAATCTCTTACAGAACGAAAACACCGGTTAGCTTTAAAATGATTTTTGTATATGCATGGTCATTTTATACATTGTGAGGTCTGCAATATCAAAGTTGTTCCAGTGATACGTATGCTACAAAAATAGTAAGAAATATTATGAAATTATATTAAAAGCCATTTCAAAAATTTGATAAATTAAAAATCCTGTATATTTCTAATCGGTAAATTATATATACAGCAAATATTATTTCAACTGTTTTCATTGGTTATATACTTAGTAAATATGTCATTTTTAATTGATTCTATAAAATAGGTAGTACATATGGATAAATGTATTACTTCAATAGCAGAAGGCTTAATGTATTTCTCTTAAAGAACGACAACATTGGTTAGCTTTAAAATGATTTTTGTATATGCTTGGTAATTTAAAACATTGTGAGGTTTGCAATATCAAATCTGTTCCAGTGATACGTATGCTACAAAAATAATAAGAAATATTATGAAATTTTATTAAAAGCCAATTCAAAAATTTGATAATTTAAAAATCCTGTATATTTCTAATCGGTGAGTTATATATACAGCAAATATTATTTCAACTGTATTCAATTGTTATATACTTAATTATGTATATGATTTTTAATTGATTCTATAAAATAGGTAGTACTTATGGATAAATGTATTACGTCTAAAGCAGAATGCTTGATGAAAATCTCTTACAGAACGACAACATCAGTTAGCTTTAAAATGATTTTGTTATATGCTTGGTCATTTTAAACATTGTGAGTTCTGCAATATCAAAGCTGTTCCCGTGATACATATGCTACAAAAATAATAAGAAATATTATGAAATTATATTAAAAACTATTTCATTAATTTGTAAAATTAAAAATCCTGAAAATTTCTAATCGGTAAATTATATATACAGCAAATATTATTTCAACTGTTTTCATTGGTTATATACTTAGTAAATATGTCATTTTTAATTGATTCTATAAAATAGGTGGTACTTATGGATAAATGTATTACGTCTAAAGCAGAATGCTTGATGAAAATCTCTTACAGAAGGACAACATCAGTTAGCTTTAAAATGATTTTGTTATATGCTTGGTCATTTTAAACATTGTGAGTTCTGCAATATCAAAGCTGTTCCAGTGATACGTAAGCTAGAAAAATAATAAGAAATATTATGAAATTATATTAAAAGCTATTTCATTAATTTGTAAAATTAAAAATCCTGAATATTTCTAATCTGTTAGTTATATATACAGCAAATATTATTTCAACTGTTTTCATTGGTTATATACTTAGTAAATATATCATTTTTAATTGATTCAATAAAATAGGTAGTACATATAGATAAATGTATTACTTCAATAGCAGTAGGCTTTATGAAAATCTCTTACAGAACGACAACATCAGTTAGCATTAAAATGATTTTGTTATATGCTTGGTCATTTTAAACATTGTGAGTTCTGCAATATCAAAGCTGTTCCAGTGATACGTAAGCTAGAAAAATAATAAGAAATATTATGAAATTATATTAAAAGATATTTCATTAATTTGTAAAATTAAAAATCCTGAATATTTCTAATCGGTTAGTTATATATACAGCAAATATTATTTCAACTGTTTTCATTGGTTATATACTTAGTAAATATATCATTTTTAATTGATTCTATAAAATAGGTAGTACTTATGGACAAATATATTACTTCAATAGCAGAAGGCTTTATGAAAATCTTTTACAGAAGGAAAACACCGGTTAGCTTTAAAATGATTTTTGTATATGCATGGTCATTTTATACATTGTGAGGTCAGCAATATCAAAGCTGTTCCAGTGATACATATGCTACAAAAATAATAAGAAATATTATAAAATTATATTAAAAGCCATTTCAAAAATTTGATAAATTTATAATCCTGTATATTTCTAATCGGTTAGTTATATATACAGCAAATATTATTTCAACTGTTGTAAATTGTTATATATTTAATTAAATATATAATTTTTAATTGATTCTATAAAACAGGTAGTACTTATGGAAAAATGTATTACGTCTAAAGCAGAAAGCTTGATGAAAATCTTTTAATGAAAGACAACATCGGTTAGCTTTAAAATGATTTTTGTTTATGCTTGGTAATTTTAAACATTGTGAGTTCTGCAATATCAAAGCTGTTCCAGTGATACATATGCTACAAAAATAATAAGATATATTATGAAATTATATTAAAAGCCATTTCAAAAATTCGATAAATTAAAAATCCTGTATATTTCTAATCGGTTAGTTATATATACAGCAAATATTATTTTAACTATTGTCAATTGTTATATATTTAATTAAATATATGATTTTTAATTGATTCTATAAAATAGGTAGTACTTATGGATAAATGTATTACTTCAATAGCAGTAGGCTTTATGAATATCTCTTACAGAATGACAACATCAGAGAGCTTTAAAATGATTTTGTTATATGCTTGGTCATTTTAAACATTGTGAGTTTTTTACCAAAGAAAACTGAAAAAAAAAATATTTTTTTTTTTATTTATAACTTACCAATTAAAAATATGGGTGAATAAAGCATTTTCAAATTTTGGAAATTGTCAATTATATGTTTTAATATTTCATATTAATCTTGTAGCAAAAGTATGACTGAAGCAGCTATCCTATTCCAGACTTCTGGATGTTTATAATGATCAAGTATATTTCAAAGACTTTTTGAAGCTAGCTGTGGTTGTCTTTCTGTTGTTGATTTTTATCATGGCCTTCTGCTTTTGATGTTATACTTTTATCCATTAGTACTACCTATTTGATAGAATCAATTAAATTTTCTTATATTAACTAAGTATATAACCAATAACAATTAAAAATAAAATACAATTTTTTTATTTATATCTTACCGATTAAAAATATTCAGGATTATACAATTTTTTAAATTTTTAAGTAGCCTAGATTATAAGGTTTTTATTTTTCTTATTAATTTCGTAACAAAAGTATCACTAAAACAGCTATCATGTTCCAGACATCTTGTTGTTTATAATGATCAAGTATATTTCTGAATAATTTTGAATATAGCCGATTTTATAATTTTATATAAGATATACTTTTATTCATTAGTACAAAGTATTTGATAGAATCAATTAAATAGTCATAAATTGTTTTATTTTAACTTACAGATTTATAATATGCAGTAATATACAATTTTCAAATTTTGGAAATTGTATATTCAATGGGGTTCTAAACTTTCATATTCATTTTAGCAATGATATTAATTTTAGCACCTATTAAATTGATAACCAATTTAAGTATGGAATGACCATATTTAAAATTTAATTTGAATCTAGCAGTTGTTATCAGTCCATAAATATTTTTTGTGATTGCACTCTGCTGATAATGTAATGTTTTTATCTAGCAGGAGTGCTTATATGATATGAGCAATCATTTACTTATATTTGTATTAAGTATATTACCATTAATTTATAATTATTAACATTCCAAATTTGGAAATTGACAATTATGTAGGGTTTTGTACTGTGGTATATCCGGCAGATTTCCGGTGGAGTGTGGAAACGAAATTTTAAATAATGAAACAGATGGCTTGTTCCCAACTGTCGAATCAGGATACTAGTGACGATACATTGAGGAGGATAGATTTTAAAAATATTTATTCGAAGAATGGTCTGAAATAAATCAAAAATTGTTTTAGAAATCAAATTGTGGATAAAAAAAAAAAAATTATTCGATTCTGAACGAGTGAAATTGACCTCTCTTAAATTATACTTAAGTTAATAATAAGTTTACATATTTTAAATAAGCATTAATTTAAAAATGTTCGCGTTAGAATTATTTTATAAGTAGATTTTACCAAGACTAACTTGTTTGTTATGATGCTTTTTTTGATCATCTAGGTTATTACTCCTAGGTCCTTACTCCTATACCAATAGATTGCGGTACAAAGGTATTGTGAACAATAATATAGGCGGATTTCATTGTATCGGCATAATAATAATATAGTTTCCTCGCCTACACTTCTGGAACGGCAAAGAGAAAAAAAAAAGAATGTAATTGAAGAAAAATACACTAAAAATAGTTGTGAAAAAATTATTTGCTCCTGTCCGGGATTTGAACCCGGGACCTCTCGCAATCATTTGAGAATAATACCCATAGACCAACAGGTCTTGGTACCTAATCTAACCTAACCTATCGACAATATTTGGTCTTAGCTTATGTCGTCGGTGTCCTCTTTAGCAGGAATTTCAAACCGTTTTATGTGAATGAACCATTTTTTCAAAATATTACAAAATCATGAGTTTCAAAGCCGCAATGTCTATCATAAAAAACATACCATTGTACAAGGAACGCCTAATATATTTTATTAAGCAATTTCATTAGGAATTGATAATTATTAAAAACATAATAATACGTCTTAAATGTAGAAAAACTTTTTATCATTAACACATTATTATAACGCATTATTAAATTATTGTTTATACAAATAAGGTATATTATTAAAATATATACGAAAATACACATAAATAAATAAACGTATCTGCTTACTTAGGTGGGATTTTTGACACTGAATTTCTGCGCACAGCTTATTCAAATCTGGAGGGTAGTCTAAAGTTTTCAACTTCATACAAGCGTCAAGGCTGATATCATTCAATTAGCTAGTTAATTTATTTTTTAATAAAGTTCATATTCGTAAATGTTTGCTAACATATGTAAGTAGATCCAAAAATGGTCAAATTCCGAAAGCGATCATCTTTAATTGGTTGAAGCTTTCAGGACAACTGTTCCATATATCAAAAATAATTTGCTCTTTTTTCCGATATTTATCGAGTTCCGTCCATTTATTGTTCGCAGCTTTTTTTCCACGCCTTTTTCGTTTTCAGATTTTCATTATCCAATTTTAAAACCTCAAATTTTAAAGACCAAAAGTATTCGGTTTTAAATTCTATTAATTGCAATGCAAATAGTCTTTTGTCGATAAATTGGAATAATGGAAAATTAATTTGAGTAGTCTGCTGTGAGTGGTGATGTCAAGAACATTAAAGTGGGTTTATATTTTCGAAAATCTACAGAAAAATACAATTTTTGTAACATATCATTGCATAATTCGGGGTAGTTGATGACTTTGTTGGTTAGAAAATCTTTCGTGTTCGAAACAAACTGTGAAGTACTTCAAAACTGCCCCTCTCGATTGAAGATCGAATATTGGATATTAACATCATCAAGTAACTCGAGAAACTGTCTGTGATTCAGAACTGAATCTATAATTTTGTTAATAATATGTAACATAATTTATAAAATAATCTAAATTACATAGTCATTTATTTTATACAAATAATTTCCATAAAAATAATAAGTTACATGTATATGTATTTTTTATAGATAAAATTAATTTTTCAACTTTTTAAATAGATCTAAAAATTGTCCACATAATGTAGAAAAACATTTTCACTAAAAGCAAATATTTTATGAAGTGGACATCCACTTAAAAAAATATGCTATTTCACCAAGTGGATACAACATATATAAATATTATTACTAATTTTTACTACACTTATTGTACATACTGTTGTTATATTCGTTGTAATAATTGTTTTAATGCGAATTTGTTCTGTTGATCATATATGTGATAATATGATCAATAATATACATCCTACTAAAATTAAGTTAAAGGCTAATTATTTGTTCATTATTGTTGGTCAAAATATTTGTCTTTTTTTATAATTTCTCTACTATAATTGTACATTACTATTGCTTCTTCCTCATATGCAACCTGAAAAATGACAGCAAAATATTTGTTTTAGAATAAATTGTATTTATATATGTAAATAAAAAAAAAACTGAGAGACAATGTCACTCTTATTTTAAATAAACACATTTTTGAGTATAACGGTGTATCTATTTGTATTTATTTTATTAAATTTATGACAATTTCACATGGGAAACAGGTTTCAAATACAAAAAATAAAATGCATATTTTAGAAGTTTCAATTATTAAATATAATATTTATTGAAACAACAAAGTATTGCTAGCTGAAAATTAAAAAAAATTATTATTAATACAGTAAAGTAGACACCAAACAACATGTGGGGACTATAGGTTGATTAAAAAGTTTAGATTTTGAATATTAAAACATCTTTAATTCTTTAGATTCTCTCCTACCAGAAAATAAAAATAAAAATGTAATACTATTTTACTGGAAATTGTATAAAAATAAATACTTAATTATATTTCTAAGTTTTATTGTTTAGAATATTACATTTATATGTGAGTATTGTTCACCTACCTATAAAAAGTAAAAATAAATTATTTAACTGCCAATTGAATATTATATGACAGTAAAAAAAATGATTACCATAGGGATTTCAAGATCCCTGTGGTGATCATTTTTAATTTTTCCAAATTGTTTAAAACAATAAGTACAATAAATACAATTATTATTGCAGGAAAAACTAATGTGTGAGCTATTTTCTATGACAGATAAACCATAGAATTAACTTTGGAGGGTAATCTGTAACCTAAAGGATAAATTAATGACAATTCAGATCATAGGCACACATCATACAACATTTAAGCATATTGATTTTTACATTGGATATACCAAATATTTCAAATTTAAATTAAAATTAATTTTATATGTTCAAAGTATTTTGGATATAAAAACTATCTTACTTTTGTATGTGAAAATAGGATTTAAAGAAAAAGAGTTGATAACAATTATAAAATGTATAGAATCTATAGCTGTTTATCAGTTCTGTATAGTTTTATAATTGATTTTATATTTTAAAATCAATGGTCTATGCCAGGTTGCATAAAATATGTTATTTTATCAATATAGTAAATTAACATTATAGCACTTACAGTTTGTATGCCAAGTAAAATATTTAGCATTAATCTTATATATATAATTATATTTATTATAATTATTTATTTTAATTTATTATAATTAATTATAATTATCCAAGGATAATTTTGTATTTTTCACAAGTAAATAAAATAAAATAAGTAAAAATGTGAGTTATATACCCATGGATTTAAAAAGGGTAACACATAAAAGTAGTAATAGTTATATTTGATGCCAGTAGCAATACAATGCTATTGTATGATAATTCAATATCAAGAATATTTCATTACATATCTGTGATTTACTTTATGAAAATTGTGTCTGTTGATATAGTTTTACCACATAATAGGATTATTGAAAATATTATGGTTTCCATGTTGCAATGTTTTTCTGTCATTAATTGTAAAAATAGTTTTATTCATATTACTCTAATGCTGGGTTGCATAATAGCTGCTCTGTCAAAATTTAGTTCCATCAAATTAAATTTATTGAACAGATTGCTAGTAATCAGTTGTGTATACTTATATATAACTGTCATAAAAAATGTTATTGTACCAATAGTATATTGATATTATAACACATACAGTTGTGTGCCCAGTAAAATATTTAAATTCAGGGATAATTGTATTTTTTTATTAGTAAATCAAATAACCTTTTATTGTTAAATTTGGATCTTTAAAAATTAATAGAAAATTATTAGTAATTTAAGCTGCATGTACCATAATATATATATATATATAAACCTTACTTCATACTTCATTTTTTACCAGTCTTTATATCAATTGTTAGTAGTGCCATTAATTGTATTATATTTAACAGATCTTTTCTGAGCTAGCCGATGTTGTCATTCTGTAAAAGATTTTCATCATGATGTTGAAGTAATACATTTATCCATAGGTACTACCTATTTGATAGAATCAATTAAATAGTCATATATTAACTAAGTATATAAGCAAAGACAACTGAAAAAAGAAAATTTTTTTTATATATAATTTACTGATTAAAAATATGCAGGAATATTTTTCAGGAAGAATTTTCAAACTTTGGAAAGAACCAATAATATAAGGTTTATATCTTTCTTAATAATTATGTAGCAAGAGTATCACTAGAGCTACTATCTTATTCCAGACCTCTAGATGTTTATAATGATCAAGCATATTTCAAAGACTTTTTGATGCTAGCCGAGGTTATCGTTCTGTAAAAGATTTTCATCATGGCCTTCTGCTGCTGAAGTAATACTACCTATTTGATAGAATCAATTAAATAGTCCTATATTAACTAAGCATATAACCAAAGACTAATGAAAAAAGACATTTTTTTTTTATATATATAACTTTAACTAACATTTAAAGTGTACGTTTATCTTGATTAGGAGGGTATAAAACTAAAGAAAGATTGATTATTACTCACAACATTTGAATTTTGAGATATTGAAACTTTTCATATAGGTGTAAGTGGCTTTTCTTTTTGGTAGCGCAGATGTTCTTTTCACTTATGAACATTGTCTTGGTTTTTTGGCAAGCTGATAATAAGTTAATTTGCAAAATTCTAAAATGTTTTATTATATTTTACATAATATAAGTATATTTAAAAAAAAAAAAGTTATTTATCCTGTTTTATAGAATTAATTTTTATTAAAATAGATGTAGACAAATTGCAAATTGGCAAAATTAATTGTGTTTCATCCCACTGCACTAAACAGTTACTGATATATTATTATAATTGATTCCAAAATCCTGTAATTTTATTCAGAGGAACAGAACAGTATTAATATCATTTTAACTAAATAAATTATTTTATTTCAAAACAAATGTTATTTATATAAATGTCAATGGAGAAAAGTTTTAATTGGGAGTAGTATAAAGTTTTTTTTGAATTATCAACACAATTTTGGGATAAAATAAATAAAAAAAAAATAATAAGATATAAAATTGTGGTATAAAAAATACTGATTTACCTAGTTGAACAATTTACTGATGGCCCAAGAGTCATGTGTGTTAAATATAAAATAGAAGTATAAGTACTACTTCTAATACATTTTTTGTGCATAAGAACAGTAATTAGGTATATCTATTTGTATTGTAGAATAGTGTATATCAGACTGTTACTACTTTATATGATTAATTTAAAACTACGAAAAGTATTGGAAAGCTGACTTTTGGGTATAACTTCAATAATGGACCTACAGATGATTATACCAAATTTCTGCCTGGTTGGTGTACAAGGAGCTGTCTGGGCTGTTTAGTGTGGTTAGTAAATTAATACATCCCAATTTACAATTAAAAAAATGTAATAGCTGAATAAGATGTGACTGGACTGTTGGATTTCAATTAAAGTGTTATTTACTAACCTGTAGCCAAACTAAGCCTTGAAGCTCTACGGATAGGCAACATTACCAATGAATACGTTTATAATTTTCAGTCATCTAGAAATTTGTTGAAAATGTGTAAATTCATTGATATGTATTGTTGGTTGATTTAAGTCTGCTCAAAACGGTAGATGGTAATATTCTGTTACGGTACATACATAAAATCACATAAATAAATATCGATTGGCGATTATGAACAGATAATATACCTTATTAATATTGAATTAATTGTACGAAAACTAACGCCGGATAGTTTTTATTTTTCAAAATATAATAACACATTTCAGAAAAATCAAGTACCCACCACTTTGTTGTCAACAACAAAAATCGAAAAAGTTTTATCACTTATTATCACTGTAAAAATTATCTACCGTTGTAACTCTCGTCGGTATATTACGGTTATCACAAAGCCGGTTAGTACAACATAAAAATGTAAAAAAAAAATTCATGTTGTTTATATCTGCTTAGACTTTGACTTTTGAATAATATATACCAACATTAAATTATTATGACGATATTTGCCCGTCGGACGATCGACGAAAAAATTTAAATAAAAAGGTCGTCTGATACTTATCATTGTTCAATGCTGTTATCGGTCGTGTTATTTTGCCATCAGGAATATTATTCTTTATCTCAATGTATTTTGTAAACATCTCGGTATCAGATTGTTTAATTTGTACAGTGGAATTTTTTTTTTTCTCTATTATAGACTATTTTAAATGACTGGCAAACTAGGTTTTTTTTCTTCTCGTATATTTTTTCCAGAAATCAGCACTAATCGTTGAGATTTACTGATGAATTATTTAAATTGTTAACCATAGCACTGTCAATTATCATATCACAACGATATCGGCCAATTTAAACTAAACAAACTACAATATACTGAATCGGCGCTGAATTTGTGTAAGTACGTCTATATTTTAATATTATTGGTATAGAAATAATAAATCAACTGTCTCAACTAAATAATATATACACAGTTAGTCAATCAGAGGTTCAGAAATTACATCCCAACTATACACATATCGTACTATTGTAAAGTAAAATAATCGTTTTCATCCGGTTTGTTTAGTTTTATTTAAAAAAATAACTATGGAACAAGAACCAATTAATAAGGAATCCGAGGAAGTAAAACATATTAACAATCCTAGTTTTGCACTTAGTCCAGAGGTAAGTCTTGCACCAATTGTTCTCTATTAATCAATTTTTTTTTTTTTATTGAAGATAATATTAGATGTTACCTACATTATTGTTATAGAATACCAATGAAACAAGTAATAAGAATATTAAAAATATTGACGAAACGATTAATAATACCATTGATACGAATATCAAAACCATTAATACAAAAATCACTGAACCAATGGATGAAACAACAAAGGACAACCATAAAGAAAATTGTATATTTTGCAACATAATCGCTACAAATGATCCAAGTGTCATACTTGAACCTCGGGTAAGTCTTGTATGGTTTAAAATAATATTATTCTAAACAATCCTAATTTTGCAATAATGGGTGAACAATAATAATAATAATAAATTAATCATTAATATTACGTTATGGTAGCCTACATTAGAAGTGTATACTGTAAAACTCCACTGTTATTATAATATATTATGTAGTCCCTTAGTAATATTAAAATTATTTGGATAAAAGAAATATTCTATTATTATTATTATTAATCATATACTATGTACATTTAAAAGATGTAGTTAACACATTTTGTCTGTTAATTGGATATTGCCTGTAATTAAATTAAATAAAATAATTATGCATGGTTTCAGAGTGAACAATTTGTTATTATTAAAGATATAAAACCAGTGGCTACAAATCATTTCTTGATATTGAGTCATAAACACATCCAAAGTGCTAAAGAGTTGAAACCCATCAAAGAAGATCGGGATCTATGTAAGTAGTATAATTTTAATAAGCTGTACAAAATTATGCCTTATTCAATTTCAATATTTATTATGTGAATTGGATTTACATACATTAGTGGAGAACATGATTAAAGCAGCTCACGAAATATTAATAAACAATGGATGTGATTTGAAGTATGCAAGGTATGCAAAACATTTTTGTGTATAATATCAAATATATAAATAAATAAGTTTTTTTATAATTTTAGTTATAAATATTTTATTTTATTTTCCTTTCAGAATGGGTTTCCACTGGCCTCCATTTTACACAATAGGACACATGCATTTACATGCCATCAGTCCTGTTAGTTCAATGTCCTTGTTCAATCGGTACATAGCATTCAACCCGAGTACCAGATATGTTTTTATTGATGTGAGGATAAAATGCTAAATAATAATTGACTATTACATTTTATTAGTTGTATAACCGTAGTCTAGATAACATTGTTTTTTTTTTATTTTTTATTATTAAAACGAATGGTGAACAGGTGAACTATGTCAAAAAGCGTATTGGCTGTGAAGAAGAAAAGGAAATGGATAAATCAATGGTCAATCAATTGCAAAATCAATTGTAATACATTTTTGCTATATTATTTTGTGACCTACTAAATAAATTATATTTGATTATTTTCTGTATTTTGTTTCCTGCAATTTTTTTTATTATAATGTTTAATTATACACAAATATTTATTGTATGGTAAATGGCAGGTGGATTATTTATTTGTTTTTATTATAATAATATTAAGGTATCGGTAATTGTATTATTGTATTTAAAATGGAAAATAGACAAAAAATAAAATAATAGTACTTTTTATTTATTAAAAACTACTCTACAAAATTTTAGTTATACTATTTAAACAGACATAGTCGGAATACAATTTATATTGTTTCTACATTAATATATATTTTAAAGCTAAACAATGAAAAAATCAAATATTTGGTTTTTACTAACCTAACATGTGAACAGTTTGTCTTAAAATAAATTGCTAGAAATACAAACATATAAAATACAATTTTGTCTATATGATAAAATAATATTAAATAAATTGTTATACAAATGTTAATTGTTTTGAAAGTGTTCTAATGGGTATATATATTATGTGTTTTAACATTCTAGTAAACATACAACTTTTTTTATAAATTGAAAAAATGAATAATATATAATATTAAACATTATTTTAGAACTAAAATTGTTTAATCTTGATTTTTATCTTTAAAAGGATTAAAAGATGCAAAAGCTTCGGAAAACGTATGGACATCAGTTACTTCGTCTGCTTCACTCTGCAAACATTTTTTCCAGTCAATTCGATCTTGTATGTTCAACAAATCTGGTGATGCTAATATCTCTCTTAAATATTTAAATATTTCAATTACTCAAAAGTAATAATATATAATTTATAGACAAAATACCTTGCAATATGAATTGGAAAATTTGTTTGTTTTATGTCATAATTATGAAACAGACATTTTCCATTTGGCAATTCCACATAAAAGTAATTCTTTCCATTTTTAGCCTTCATTTGATCCATCAAATTAACCGGAGATATGTCCACTAAACTAAGACCGTATTCTTCAAATTTATTCTATAGAATTCAATAAACAATGATATAGACTAGATAAATATGTACAAACAGCAGGTTTTTATTACTTTAAACAAGTTCTCAAGACAATCTGCCTTTTTAATTGGAATCGGAATTACGTGTAACTGAAAATGAAATGATATTATGTTACGTTCGAAAAACACAGCTACACGGCCACTACTTGCATAATACTGATTTAATGCACTTTTCAACCTGTAACCAGCGTAATAGTTTTAAATATAGATCTGTAAAAAAAAAAATATATATATATATATATAGTTAACAAATACAAATTTATTTCGTTTTCCGTTTCAGGTGGAGCGTGAACAATTGATTTGTAGTGATCATTTGTCGCTAGTATTAAATGTTCTTTAACCAAAGGACCTTTAGTATTAGCTAAATATATCTAAAAAAAAATTAATTAATATTTGATGTCTTATGGAATTATATTAGAAATGAAATGGCTGCAATTTAACCTGGTCTCCGGCTGTTATTAACAGGTGCTGTGTAATATTTTTACTGCATAAACAAAACCAGCATTTTTCGGAATTCATTTGAGATGCTGTTGAAAATTTAACATAGTAAGTGCCACTTAGGTATATTATAGTTTTAAGTATTACATTTCAATAATAGTACATATATTTCACTAACATCGTTTGGTTACAAGTTGACGAGATCCTATCATGTTGGGAGGTTCATTAATTCGATTTACATTTTCGTCTTCAGATAGACATTTGTTTGATACACGCACCATATTGATGTATCGGAATGGATCAGTAGAATATGGCGATTGAAAAATATTTGAACTTATCTTATCAGTATAAATATGTTCGTTCGGTGCCATCAAAAGGCCATAAATCCATTTTGATTTTTTTTCCGTTCCTTGATAATCACTTAAACCAATGAACCGCGAGAGTCTTTTTGTAATTGGATTCCTTTAGTTAAAAAAAAAAAAAATACAATATAATTAATTTTAATTTAAATGATATAAAAAAAAAAAATCTCATTGTACTTATGAGGAAAACGTTTATAATACGACATTTCTTGCATCCCGGCAAAATAATAACGCGGTGATAAATTAATGTCGACCCATGACAAGAATGGAGATACACTGCCTTTATCATATGGTTTCTCTGTAACTTTATCCTATACATCAGATCAGATAAAATTAGGTTTAACAGTCGCCATTATCGTTATTCAAAGGTAGATATTCAAATTAAAGTTTATATCTACTAAAAAAGTAAATTCATCTTCTTGATAAATGTCTAATGGCCACGGTGACGACAAAAGCACATCCAACGGCGTTTTCCCAGTCTGTACGCAATTGTCTTTCAATTCGGCAACAGTGTCATAGTTGAACGTGTGAATTTCATTATTGGTTCTATTGGTTTGAATTCCGCTAATATAGCCAATTTGAACGCCTTTCGATGTAGTGAACACACCGTGATGACCTGATGAATATGGACAATATGAAACAAGTATAACTAAATTAATTACTTTAATCGAAACAATTAATGTTAGGTAAGGTAGGCACTCACCTAGATAATAAATATTCGGTGCCAATCGTTGATCTTGTAAATTCTCAAAATATTTTTCATGTTGTTTTGTATTCGGTCCCAATGTATAAGTGGGGACTGAAACTTTATGAGGAAAATGAAATTAAGTAGAAATAATTTAAGTACAAAATGTGTATCTACTTCGCACTGTTGTAGGTGGGAAGTTGGGTATAGATAGGAATTTAGCTTATATCTGTATGCAATGATAAATTACAAATGAAAAATAATTTTGAGCGAAGTAGTATTAATTGTGTTTTTTCATTGTTTTTCATAGTAACCCAGAAATAAACATAAATAAAAAATAAATAATGTAACTCAAGTTTGACCAAGTCATGTTTTTGTCCTGTCTTTTCTACCTTGTTTAAAACCTAATGGGTTTATCTATCAAAAAATGACCTGCTTAATGTACCGACTAGACAAAATTTTCTACCGGAAATAGTACAGGAGTGTATTGATGGGATGAAGTTTTCTAGTAGAAAAAGTTTTAATGGAAATAAAAAAATAATGAACATTGTAAAACCACAAGACTCCTCGCTCCGCTCAAAATCTAAAATTTAAAAAAAGTTTCTTACTAGTTTTGCCGGACGCGATAAATCTCTTCCATTCTTCTTCGCTTGATTCATCATCTCCGAAAAAGTCTCCAATGCAAAATACATAGTCAAATAAACCTTCTTCGACGAACAATCCTTCTAAATGGTCAATAAACGACATTATACGACCTTTGACGCCACAGCAAACAATTCTAAGTGGACACATAGTTAAATAAATTAGGTTATTATTAATATTGGGGAAAAAACGACGATGGGCACATAATTTCATGTCGATCTCTGGCCTTTGGGCCGGGGAAAAGCGATTGCAAAATAAGAATAATTGACTATGGGTTTCTTATCTGTAAAACACACACGAACTTAACCAGATATCGATTACCGAATAGTTTTAATTTTGGGTAATATAATAATAGTTAACAGTTGTGCTGTAAGATTAAAGACAAACGAACTAAATAGTCCCAAGGTTAATAATTAAATAAAGTAGTACGCTTAAACCGATGTCAAAATGAAAGCTGTCTCCGTCCGCCGGGTTCCTAATGATCAATTAGTTACCAATTGAGAAAACTTTTCATATATATATATATATATATACATATAGGTGTTACTTACATTTTTTCTGTATCTTTATTGTCTTCCTCCATATTTATTGAATTTAAATTCTTAATTTAATTTTTTAAATATAATCGCATTTTGCGTGTCACTATTACTTTGAAGATAACATTCCGGTGGGATTAATACGTAAATTCCGCTAGCAATATTTGATAAGAAAGCCCAGTGGTACCAAAACTGCAATAAAGTGGCTATAAAAGCATAGGTAGGCAATAAATACGCATCAACACACACTATAAACTATAAGGCGCCAAATAATTGTATGCAGTAACGCACCGGTGTGGCCGTATTTGAGGGTCAATAAAAAATAGAAAGAAATCCCGTTGACAAAATTTGCTTTCATTAAAAGATAGCTGGAGAAATTTACTTTAAGAATATGTATTTGGTAAAACGCCTCTCGGGCGGGAACATCTAAACACCCTTAGTAATAGATCGCTTGTTGTAACGGTCATAACAAGTAGTTAATTTATAATAAGTATATTTTGAACTTTTTATATAAGTAATCGTCGACAAACTACATTATACCTACTGTATAGTATTATAGTAATATTTTAAATAATATTTGATAGTTTTTAATAGTAGTAATCAGCGAACAATATTACTGTAATAGTAATAGTTAAAGGCAACTAAGTACTGGTAATTATTGTTATACATAAAACTTTAAGATTCGATTATTAGACAAAGTTGAAGAACTAAATATATATATTCGAGAGAATTATCCTACATTAGAATTTGGCCAGATTAGTATTTCTAATGATGCTGTTGGTAATGTATGTAGTGCAGTACTGGGTATTGAAAAGAGTAAAAATAAATGTAATTTAGTTAAGGCATTAAATAATAAAAATTCAGCTTTGAGAAAATACATGGATGGCATTAGTAAAGTAAAAGATAAAAAATACTTTCGTACAGTGCTGGAAAGTAAAGGTTACACAGAAAAAGATTTTCTTTTTACATTTAATGTAAAAGTTCTTAATTTGGTATGCAAAATATTACACATGGAATGCATGGTACCAAATCGAAAGAAATTGTTTTATAAATGCAAGAATTGTTTTATAAAAAAAATGAACTTTGTGTTTTCAATTATTTTATTTTTATAATTATCAAATATTGCTAACGGATGGTAAGTGGATTATTCAAAAGTGTCCTCTTATCTATGACTACTGCCCAGTGGAGCAATTTATTTTATTTTTGCCATGCGTTCGGGCCTTTAGATGACGGAACCGCCGCCACGTTTTGTGATTGATACTTATTTTATCCTCCATTTGTATTGTTCTGTAATAACGCTAGTTGGGGTTACGCACGTTATCGATTTCTCGACATGCTTTTTTTTGTCGTTATACGGTTGTCCAACCATCACTGTAGTCGTATAGAGCGGCAGAGAATAGATAGTTGATGTGACCGTGATACAAACACGTCTATATTTACCAATAAGAAAAATCTACTTTTACTGCTTAAACAACTCGCCAATACCTCATCGGCTAGGTCGGCCAAAAACATTTTATTTTTAAATTCGTCAAGCAAACTAATATATTATTTTCCACACGTCCAAGTTGGTTTGGCGTACGTGCTTGAAAATACTACTCCTTTGTTTAGATACCCTTAGTTATAACGTCGGTCCCGGCCGTCCCATTAGACCTTCGAAAGTCCCGGTCAAATGTAAATATTATGCTGTAGCGTAACGTATTAAAATGTTATTGATGCCCTAAAAATTAAATGTCATTCCTTATGGCAGAATGTACATTGCATTTGAAGCAGTTTATCTAAACTGATAACAATTATTACACTAAAGTATTGAAAACAAAAAAAAAACGTAATATTGGTACTTTTTATGTGCCATTACTTATACGCCATTCCTGGTCATAACGCAAATATTTCCAACTGATAGTCACCCAGTGGACCAAAGAATGCAATAGTCTTCATTCTTTAAGTAGAAACCATAGAAAGTGTCATTCAATGCAAATTTAATTTAAAAATGACTTATTTGGAGTATTATAATTATGTCATGTCATGACCTATTATCAGAAGGTCAAAAAGTCAGAAAAATATAATATGTCAATTAATTTATTTAATTTATGTATAGATGTTAAAATTAAAAATGTAAAAGATTCTGTAAAATAGTTATGTAAATCATATAAACTCTGTAAATTATATATTACTATTATTTTATTCAATATATACATTATTTTTTTTTTTTTAAATTATATACATTTATATAGGTAAATATCCCGGTCAGTACTTGAACATTTATGGCAATCTTAAATGTAGTTGGATGGATTTTCAATGAACATTCTGCCGATGTTTTGCGCAGGACAACCATAATAACTCTTTCTATATTTACAGTAAAGTTACAATAAATTCACAGTACATTAATAAGAACTTTATCTGTGTCGCAGCGTGCCTTTTTTTTTTCTGATGATCTAACTCAATAGTTTTTTTTATAAGTAAATTAAAAAACACCAAAATTACCAATAGTTTTCAAACCATTTATAGTATTTATGTTATCGAACAAATAGGCACGCTAATACGACACAGATAAAATAATAACGTTCTATATTGAACGAAATGGTAAGGTTTTTTTTTTTTTTTTTTGGTTCTGCATCGGCAATACATCCGCTTCCCGGAACCGCCGTAATGCATTACTTCGAGAGAACCTAATATAACCAAACCTTACTACGAAATGTTGGTAGTTCCATCATATGAAAGAGTATAGTGCGAATATATATAATGCTAATTATCAATACAGAAGTAAGCTGATAATTATTTTATGTTATGTAATATTATGATATTTTATCTAAACCTAAGTCAATTAGTTATGGAAGTTACAAGATGTATTAAAAAGTGAAAATTTTTTACAATGTTCCGTTAACAGTTTGCAGCAAAACTAATCGACACTTTGCGGACATCTTAAGAAACGGCCTAAAAGTTTTTGTTTTATGTGATTTAAATCTAATCTTACTTCACAGCAATCGTCCTCTACATGCTTTTGATTCGCAATAGCAATTCATGATTTTGTCTGGAACGCTTCCCACTTGATAATTATAATCCCATGTAAGTTCTGTTCCAGATTTTATGAATTTTTTTGCAAATATTGATATCCACGGGAATCGTAAATCATGTGTGTCTACAAACACATTTTGAATAAATGTATTTGGAGAACACGAATGATTAAAATAACGTCCAATATTTCCAGAAGTTTTCGCATTAATCATATATATACCATCGTCTTGACCATACAATTGACGAATTGAATTTGAAGATATGTTTTCCATGTCGTGTTTCTCCAATTTTAATGAAATATCTGGGACTTTATCTGGCAAAAAAAAATATATTTTTAACATTTAGGTTTAAAGATAGTAATTTAAAACTTAAATAAGTAAAGGGGTAGGTGTATTCCTGTGCATAATTATCTACTAGGGTTTAGCAGCTACCACAATACCATGTTATTTGAACAAATGTACAATTTTGTTAATATATAACAAGGTTTTTCTTACTATTATTATTATCACATCATGTAGATATTTATTTTTTTCTGTAATTAATATTTTAACATAAAACAAATTTAGTAAACTGGAAAATTAAAATAAGGTGAAATACATTATTACAGAAGAAGAATTTTGCAATTTCACGAGTAAATTAGTTAAATGTTTTATTTGTTTGAAAGACTACCCTTTCTATTATAATTACCATTTACAACTTTAAAAAAAAAAAAAATCAGAATTAATATCTCAATTAGCATGAAATAAAAATGTATATAAATTGAGATTTACTATTTAATTAAAATAAATAAAATAAAATCAAATTTCTAAAAAATAGATTAATTATTACATTAAAGATAACTAAGTGACAATTTATTTTTGACTACAAATAAAACAAAATAATGTTGAAAATATATTGCATACTGGGTACATTAGATCCAAATTTATCTTAATTTGTTATAATTTGGAAACGATAAATTTTACAATCCTCTTAATAGTAAATATTATTTCTACTTAAAATAGGGTGTAAAAGAAATAACCAGATTTAAAATTTAAAAATGTTAATATTACCTTTACATGTTTTTTGAAAATCTTTCCAAGATGGACCATCACAATTTGGTTCGATTACATCACTTTCATAATATTTTTTTGTTTGTTCAAGAACTTCAATATAATCTAAATCAGCCAGGTATTCATCGCCAAATTGTTTACCTTCTTCAGTAGCATCAGTTTCAGTAAACACTTCACCAACAAAAAGACAAATGAAACTTCCTTTAGGTAAATCATTTAAGCAGCGTACACCCCATCCTTTTTTTTCTGTTAAGAACAGTTGCAACATTTGTGATAATGGTTGTTGCACTATACGATTTGAACAATTACTGTTACACTTGCATGTTTTGTTGCATTCATAAATTCCAGTTACAATAGGCTCAGATAACCGTCCATATTCATAATCATTTAAACCAAGAAAAGGTAAAACTTTCTGTCCATTAATTGTCATCTGGCAACAAGCACATTTAGATCTGTCTCGACAGTTGTCAGTACAATCACACCCACATAAGAAATCACCATTTAAATTGACACCTGGCATTGCTTGTCTAGAAGTTATATAATTCATTGGTAATGGCAATGTATTGTTTATTTCATTGATACATGTAATTGGTTTAAACTCTTTACCTTCAGATAAATCGTCAAATTTTATTTTGAAGTGCATGGTCTGCATTTTGGCCAATGGATTTACCATGACAGAGAAATCAAACTGATCGATTTTCATATTACTTTTAGTTAAAACAAGATAATCAAACATGTCTTTAATGTTTTTAATAATATTACCACATGGCGCTATGTATATAACACTTGGACTTCCTCTTATTCCATCACTATTATATTTTTTTTTTGAATAATTGATAATCCTACTAAATCCAAAATGCAATGGAATAGCTAACATGTTAATTTCCTTTGTTGTGTTATAATTGTAATTAGTCCAACTTACACAAGAATGTGTGCAGGTATGAACATTAAATTCTCTTGATTTTATTATTTTAGGTATGGCTCTATTTAGTTTGGATATTTTGTTTGGCTTATTTTGATTATTCTGTTTCATCGTTCTTTTATGAGCTACATTTCTCTGAACTGGTTTAGACATTTTTTCTCCATCATCTGAGTTTTTAGCAGGTTTAAATGTTTCTTTTCCTTCAATTGAGGTATTAATAACTTTTTTATTTAAAAATTTCAATCCCATATCCCTTAAATAAGTAAATTCTTCACAGTATTTGGGGTCTTGAGATAGTTTATCGAAAATCCCCCATAATCTTGGAGAACCACAATACAACCATTCAACTCGATTAAAATTTATAAAACGAACTTGCACTATGGATGCATCAATTTTAAGTACTTTTGCGTATCTCCACTGGTATTTAAATTCAACTAGTACCAAGTTATTATGTTTTAAACTGATAATGTGACGTTCAGGATATTTTTGTATATACTCAAGTAAATATTGTTGATATCTGAAAGGTAAATCTTTATCCTCTATTAGTTGTTTATGCTTATATACTATTAAACGAATATCTGATTGGTCCCTATACTGGACAATACCATTGTCGAAAAATATTAAATATCTAGAGAAAAAAAAATTTAACATTAATATACTATATTAGATAAGTACTTATCCATTATACAGTATACCATAGAAAAATAATTATTTATTTATTTGAACTAATCAACAGGAATTATGAGCGCCTTTTAACATGTATGTATCAATACAGAAAAGAAACATTTAATAATAATTAAAAAAAAAAATAAATAAACTCTACAATATAATACAATAGCAAAACTGAAACATAATTAATTATCTTGTTTTTAAAATATTAATATATATGCCCAAACAATTTTTTTTTTAAAAATATGTATTGATTTTATATATTATATTATAATGAATGCTTATAATTGTATTATATTGGTAGGTGCTATTTAATGGACAAGTACTAATAATAATAATTAACTATATAATATTAAATATGCAATCTCACCTAAAATTGTTCTGTAGTTCACGTGGTTCAGCTACAATACCTGAATAGAAACGGTCCATGGTAGCAGAAACGAAGGTGTTGGATAATTTTGCAATTATTCTAGTGCCAACAGGAAACTGTTCTAGACTCGGTTCAAAGTAAGCAATATATTTTGTTGAAATTACCTGATCATTCAAATTTAATTTGACATGATCGATATTTATTATAGAACGTATCTCACATTCAAACCACGATCCATGTTTCTTTGCATATATAACCTGTCCAGCTTTTACAGGAAGATATTGTAAACACTCTATATTGGATTGATCAGTTGATGTAATGAAACTAATATTTTGATTAATTATACAATTTTCCTCTTCTGCAGTACTACCTTCTTGGTTATCATTATTAACATTTCTGTCTATATGCACTTGTAAATCATTTGTTTCTACTAACTCGGTGTCACAGTCGTCTACAATATTTATAATCTCATGTTCGGCTCGGTACGGTGCGTATAAACTTTTGCACATTAAATTCAAGTTATTTTCCGAAGATTTAATTAAATTATCATTTATTTGTGATCTATCTTTACAAATTCGCAACTTGTTTTCTAAGTAAC
Source organism: Tuberolachnus salignus (assembly GCA_956483605.1). NCBI lineage: Eukaryota > Metazoa > Arthropoda > Insecta > Hemiptera > Aphididae > Tuberolachnus > Tuberolachnus salignus. The sequence goes on along the minus strand of OY101431.1, from coordinate 9,126,678 downwards.
CATTACACCTAGCTGTATAATTATTTAACTTTGTTTCATTTAGTTGTATAAAATAATCAAGTGCCAATTTGACACCGGCTATAACATCTTTGTCGGTAAGTGAATGCGCTCTAGAAATACTCGAGTATGGCTGTAATCCATCGTATTTCGAATTAATAATGACATACGACGGAAATTCAACACCTAATAAATATTTATTTATAAGTTGTTTATAATACTTTACAGATTTTCTAAAACATCTTGAGCAAACCTAAATAAATAATTATTTTTATACAATGGGAAATAAAATAGGTTGTTTAAAAACTATTTCATTACCTTTTCGTTTGGTTTGTAACTGACACGATAGTATTTGCATACAAACTCTAATGCTTTGATGATTTTGCTGTCGTTTAAACAATGCCTATTTAAACATCTCGCTGTTGAATTTTTGACTTCATGATCGTTGATTTTTGACAAAGACATTTTTTTTTTTTTTTATGTAAACACACGCACACAAATAAACAATAAAATGTACAATTATGTTGAACTACGTACTTATTACATAATATAATATATTATTTTGTTGTTCTAACAAAAAAAAAAAAAAAAAAAAAAAAAACGGAAAACGATAAACTATAGGAATTAAAAAATAGTCCACCACCGCCGAACACTATCACTTGAATATAACAAAGACCGACGCGACGCAGATGGAATGTATTGTATAATGTATAGTTAGTAGGGGTGAGTATTGTCATGGGGTGACAATGAACGTTAAGGATAACAGTGTGACCACTATTAAGAGTAAACAAATTCTTTTCTAGATAAAATAACTGGGTTATTTGAATTCCTATCCGATATTTGTTCCTGAACAAATATGCTATATGGGTTTTTTATGTATGTTTTGATAAAAAAAAAAGCGGCTTTTTATTTTTCTGCTGTCCTATACCGTTGAAATGTGCGCGACCGTAATGGATGCGTGAATATGGCCGGGGTGGTACTATATAGGCACGTATTTAGGATTAATTTTCGGGGGGAGTTTAATATATGTTTAATACATGAACTAAAGATACATAATTATATTATTATTTTAATAATAATATTATACAGTACAAAATATAATATAATAATATATACAACCAATAAATAATGAAAAAAAAAAATGGTTAAATACAATTTTAAATCATAAAACAAAGTCAACCTTGCGTGACATTCTGGAAAATTGATTGATTATTTCTTCAATATTTATTGGGATGGTACTTCAGTGGACTGACACTATAGCTAAACCTGTTAGACGATCTTCACTGCAGCTATTCCTCAAATAGGTTTTTAATCGTCTTAAAGTTGAAAAAGAACGTCTATTGACGAAGTCGACATTGGAAGTGTTGCAAATATGGATATAGAACACCAAATGTTTGGATAAAGGTCCTTTGACATAACACCTATCGATTACAGATTTCGGAAGTTCTTTATTGGGTACCGATTTCCATTTTTCCATCCACCCCTTCAATTCTGATTTAAAAGTGTCGGTAAAAAGCTTTTGTAAAAATCAATGCATTTTTTAAAGTCATTGCTACTTGAATTTAATTTAATTAGAAAACAAAATAATGTAATTGTGTTTTATAAATCAAATAAAATACATTTATATTATTATTCAATACACCTGAAAAACAGACTTAACCCATAACTGGCAAAAAATTGTAGTTATAAACCGATTAAGTCCATCGTCGGACAAGATTCAATTTTAAAAATTTCGATAACATATACGTTAATTTTCTAAAATTTAAGATAACGTATATTGGGATACTAATGGGAAACTGGGAAATGTACAAATACTTAAAATAAACTGTAGTTGTACAATTATACGGGCCTGGTACTATACCACACGTACCGGTCACCGACGCGTACTGGCGTACTACGACACCGCTCTACAATCGTTTTGATTATAATTTGACATTGTATGTTGGATATTTCTTAAGTATATATTATAATATTGCATACATGGAATGTTTTAAGCGCCCGTAATCTCGTTTCCATTTACTGATCATAAATGACTACATAACAATTTTTCTAACGTGTTTACATGTATGCTCACATACATCGCACCACGGGTTATATATCGTCAGAGAATGTGGTGGAGCCGCTGCGGCGGTGCACGCATAATACCGCACTCCCACCAATAATAATTTCCGACTAGCACCAAGTGAATAAGTCCTTGAAGTTTGCGCCGCCCATAAGCGGCAATAGGAAGGCGGCTTGGAAGAGTTCTGCTCCCTCGGTTTTATCCATAGCCCTCTCAGTTATTAAACATTTTTTACTTGTAGCTTATTAAAATTATATTAGGACCATTAAATTACTAGAAATTCTATAAGATTAATATAGGTAAGTAGTATAATCATACCGGTTCTGGCTCAGCGATCTTTTTCTCATAAAACATTCTCTGTTCTTTGGTATATATTTTTCACTGAAAACATTTTCCGTTTAAAATATAATATTTTTTTTACAAACTTTGAAGAAAAAAGAATTTAAATTTAATTTAAAAAAATATATTCTATTAATAAAATTAAATAATTATAAAAATAAAAATATTAATCATTTTGAGATTTAATGAATTTTTGGAGATTTTCAACTACATTTTCTCTCTTAATTTTTGTTGAATAATGTTCCCAAGCTACTGTATTAATTTCATTATCTAAAATACTGAATAAATAATGATAAAAGTATCATCATGACAATTTAGTATTTTTTAATATTGTTCAACACTAAATATATTATGATTCTTAGTTCTAAACAAATTCTGTTTTACATATTTAATCTTTTTCTTTAAAAAAACAATCTATATAATCTTTAAAATGTAATTTATTTTCAACTATATTCTTTTTTTTATTCCTTTCCCCTTTTTCGTTTATATATATTTTAAATGAATATAATTTCAATCTTGATCCAACCAATTTTGTCATTATTTCTCCATTTAATTTATCTTTGAATTTCTCCAATACATATTTATTTACTAGGGATATTTTAGATATATTATTTTCTGAATAATGAGAGGTACTAAAATAATCTAAATTATTTTTCATATCCTCATAAACATCCTGGGTTACCATTGCTAATATTAGGGAATCAGTATTTGTATACAATTAACAAACTTTATTTCCAAATATTTGTTTAATAAAATTATAGTAAAAATCATACATTATTGTTTTTGATAAATCTAATATAACCATTCCTACATAAGTAGGTAGATCTAATTTAATAGAGTTTTTTATTCATGTGAACTGCTACTAAATTTTCTGTAAAAAATTGTTCTATGATCAAAATTTGGTTTTGAAATAAGTTTTTTCATTTTATCCAAATTTGAACACAATTTAATATCAACAAAAATGCTAATGCTTACATAATCCTCCCAAAAACATTTGTTCATTAATTTATAATAATCTTTTTCAAAATTATTTTTTGTTTTTGTTCTTAGTGAAGTATTAAATATATATATATATATATATATATATATATATATATATATATATATGGTTTTAAGCAAAGAACTTTTTTAAATTCTATAACTTTGTGGATTTTTTTAAATTTTAACCTTAAACTAAGATATAACTTAAGTGAAACATAATGTAATATATATTTTTCTTTAACATACAATGTTGTTAAAAGTTTGGGAACATTTATTTTCTAAAGCTAAGGGGTAATCAAAGTGTAATTCATGTAATGATTTAGGATATTCTAAATCAACTTAAAAAATATATCCTAAATCTGAATCATCCTTCATTTTTAATATTATACTTTCACTAAAATCATCAAGATTTGCCCAATTAAATCTACCATAATGTAAATATTTATCATTACACAACAGTATAGATTTTCTGCATCTAAATATACTAAATAACTAGAATTTTTATTTTTATTATATTTTTCACCCATATATTTGTTGTAGTTTGGAATTAACTGTATACTTCTATTATTATTACCAAACTCTTTTACAAATAAATGAGAATCATAGCCAGATATTAGTTATGAACAAATATTTAAATAAATTGAGGATTTTGAACATTTTAATCACAATAAGAGTAATCTGCTCCTCTAAAACTGCCTGTTAAATGATTATGTTTCTAAATTTTCTCATTTTTTTTTTTTTAAATTTTAATTTTTTTGATTTAATCCATATTTTTTAACTATTTTTTGTAAGGTTGTGGTAATATTCTGGTAACATTTTTATAATCAACACAATATATTTTATGATTTTTTAATGTATCTTCATCAAGGAAGGTATTTAAACACATTTTACATAACTTTCAATTATGTTTATTCTTTGTTAATTGTCCATCCACTTATTTCCATATATTTTTCACATAACAATAATAATCATTATTTTCACCTCTCAAATAAAATAAATCATAAGATTCTCTTTTTCGGTTAATGTTACTATTAATGGAACAATTGTATTACCATTTGCACAATATACATTGATTGAAAAATCTATCTTTTTCTTAAATTCAGGAATATCTGTTAATTTTACATGAAATTCTATTTATAAACTTTTAAATACTTCATCAAACATATTTTCATATTGATAATATTTGTCAACTCTAGTTCCATTTTTTCTATTGGATAAAAAGCAGAAAGTTTTGACCAAAATAAATATTTTTATCCTCCTTATTTTGATTATTATTAATTGCTTTTTTATTTTTTATTGATTTTGGTAAATCAATATAAAAACCTCTCCCAAATGGGTTATATTTATTTAAATTTAAACTTAATTTTAAAATTGAATGCATTTTCCAACCAGATCATTTAGCTACAAATGTATCTATTTTTATAAGGGATGCAATATTTTGTAATAATTTTCTACAACAATGTAATTTTACCAGATCTTGGTTGTGGAAATATAGATTTTTCATAATTTTTTTCTTCCTCATAATTAACTTTATATTTACTTAAACTTTTATCAAGATTTGTTTGGATTTACCTACTCGTATTTATATAGACATTTATTAAAACAAAAATAAAATTTAAAAAAATTTATTTTTAAATCATACATTTTCCTCATAACCATTTAATTCAGCTTGTTTTTAAATATTTCCTCTAGAAGAAAAATGTATATTTTTCAATAATTCTTTTTCTCTATTAATTATGTCTTCTTGATTGATAATTTTTACTTTATACAACTGCAATGATTGATTATACAATTTATATGTAATTAGAATTATGAAATTATTTCATTCTGTTTGATATTATTCTCAATGAGAATAATGTTTCGAATAATGAGATATTAAGTTGTTAATATTGGTTAATAAATACATCCTTATGATCCGATTGATGAAGAAATTTACTTTAAAATTATAACTTTTACAATATACATACATTTTTTTTATTACTTGTTTATTAAACTAAGATAAACAATAAAATGAATAAATTGGTAAAAATATTCCCTTCTTTTTCAAAAACATTTAATTTAATATTTTGAATTTTTTTTTCCATTTATAGGAATATATAATATATTTGTTGGTTTTTGAGTTATTTGTTAGTTAAATTATTAAAAATAAATAAAAGTCTTGTTCACTATGTAAATAATTATTTTCTTTATGGTTATAATTGGATTTTTCTACTATATTACAGTGTAATTCTAAAGGGAGATTAATAGGTTTATGTATTAATGGATAATCAAAATTCTTTAAATAATTATTAAACTTAATTCCTTGATTATTACAAAGATTATTATCAATCATAACATTTTCATTAAATTTAAATTCAATAAAATTATTATCTAAAACTTTAAAATTCATACTTAATGATAAAATACCTTTTAATTGATTGATTGAATAGTTACATTTTGGAATGTTTATAATGTGTCTACTATCGAAATATATACCTTCTACATTATTTCAATATTTTTCATTTCAACATATGATAGACTCGTTGCTCCAGTTTCAATTTATTTCTTTCCTGATTGTATATCTTCTGGTGATGACCATGAATAATATTTATTACCATCGGGCTATATATTAACTATAACAATTATATCTATTATTTTTTATTCAATAAAATTAAATCCTAAACAATTTGATAAATATTTAATTACTAAAGTAATTAAAGAAGTTATTTTTAATTTATCTTCTAATAGTGCAACATTATGAATTAGAGTTAGGATATTTATTAAATTTTTTTTCAAATTCACTTAATATACACAATCCAAAATTAATTTATATTCAATAATATGTCCATATTATCTTCAAGACTAGATTCTTTACATTTTTATGGAAAATCTCCAACTATTGTACAATCAATTTTTTTTTTTTTTCAATACCTAAATATTTGTTAACATTTTTATTTAGTTTAAAAAAACCATTGGATGTTATAATAATTTAAATTTTTTCTATGGAAAATATTAATGGTTTAAAAACATTATTTTATTAATTTAAACAATAAAATGTTTGAAAATCCTTGATTAAAAATTAATATTTTCCCTTTAACTGATATTGAACAATCTATTTTAATATTAAATTTAAGGATACAATTAAACCTATAATATCAACTGATAAATTCTCTCCTTAGACAGGTTGTTCTAAGATTTACAAATTTTTGAACACTTTTCATGATTTGTCTTAACGTATTTACAATTTTATTTATTTAGATGTTGATAAATTAGTTATCTATTTTATAAACATTTTTATAGTACTCGTAATGTGTTCAATAGATTGGAAGCTGTATTTCTTCACTTTTTATGTTCTTCTAACCAATTTAAATTATCAGAAATCCAGTCAAAACTAGGAATAAAAAAAAACGTAATATTTTAAGCATTTGTGACACAAGATAGGTTTGTTGTTACAAAAACTGTAAAGACACGCTAAACAATTATTCAGCTATATTTAGTCGAATTTTTAAATTATAAAATAGAAGAACAAACAGCTAAAAATGTTGCTCAAGCTATAGATAGGTAAACAATTTTTACTATTACCTATCTATAAAAGTTTTATTTAAATATTGTTTTAGGAATTTTGAGTTCAATTTAAAAAAAATGAGTTAGTAGTTGTTATTACTACACTGAAAGAGGTGTTGAGTATTTTAAATATTTTAAGTAATACTTTACAAAATAAAACTGCAAATCTTGGTAAATCTAAAAATGTAATTATTTATGATGGATTTTTAAATTTGTAAAGACAAATAATCCATACAGCTGAACAAAATTGAAAGTGTTTTGTTTTTGTTAAACTATCTATGATTAGTACAGGAGTCAATAATTAATAAAAAATGTTTGAGTGAATTTCAAAAAAAAAAAAAAAGTAAAGAAATTCAAGAACAGATGTCAAAATTTGTTGAAGATCAAAGACATTTTCAACAATCTCAATCCCAGCTATTATCTGTAGCATAAGTATGTGGAAATAAAATAATTATTATACCGGTAGTTTCTAAAAAAAAATGGCTTAACGTCTGGCAGTAGTATGGTCTTTTAATGCTATTGTACATAACCGCATTTCTTAATAATTCTTTAATAATGTATCAAAATGTATACAATTCTAATATTCATAATCACATAAAATTAAAATATTGCTAAAATTAAGCTTATGGTGCCTATCACTAATGGTATTTAAATTAAAAGTTCTATTCTATTCAAACGCATAGAGTAAAAATTAAATTTATTAAAAATTAATTATCCATTAAATTTTGTTACTGAACTAAAAATGTATTATTTAATGGGAATTAAAATAAACAAAATGTTAACATTTTATTAATGCATTAAAGTTGAGGTATATAGATGTTACGAATGAATTAATTAATATATCTTTAACCAGTACTAAAAAATATGAAAAAGCATCTAGTTTGTCTTTAAAAAAAAAAACTAGAATCCATAGAATTTGTCCTCATTTTATGTTTTAGGAAATAGATTTTGAGAGCACTACATAGGGTATCCAAATCACTTCAGAATCCGAATATAAATTTGCACAATGCATGCCAAAACTATAAAAAAGCCAAAATAGTGATACAAAACTTAAGAGAGATAGTTATAAAAAAAAAAACTAAGAGTATCTACACTACATACAGATACATCGGCACATGTATATGTCTTGTTTCTACTGAATATAGTTGACATAAGAATGTCGATGTCAATTTGGTATTAGATACGAGGAGACGAGTATTAAACTGTAGGTAACTTTTTTAACACGTGTAAAAAATAAACAAGTTACAAAGACAGGAATTATTTATTTATTTTTCAAAGACAGCAATTATTTTTATTGAGTATACATTTTTCTAAATTTTTAAATGGAAGACGCGGTGATATTAATCGTTCAGAGATAGGATCGAGAGGCGGTAAATCAGATGGAAATGGAGGATAACAAAAACCGTTAATCATAGCAAAACGGGGAACTTTGTTACTGAGCAGAGTTTTATAACAAGTATTGCACACGCTCATATTATGAGAATCTAAGTCTGGGTATTTTTCGAGCAAAAAATCTACGGCTTTCTGGGGAACGTGCTTCATATCTTTCTCGAACCAAAGGCGATCGCAAACAGCGCAGTAAACACCGAATTTGTTTTAGATAAAACGAATATTGAATTCGTTATCAACGACGGGAAATTCGTCAATACTGACATTTCGCGGCGGTTCGGTTATCGGAATGACGATTTTGAGATTGTTCTTTAAACAAGCGTCGCGGTAACATTCTCGGTGTCGGACAAATTAACAGAATGACCCCCAACTATAAGACATATATTACATAAGACATACATGTCAATATATTGTTAGAATGTTAAGATTTAAGTTCTATATGAGGAATTTTATTTAACTTTCATGTGAAAAGAAATATATTTGCATCAAAATATTTTAATGATGTTGATGGTAATCGTCGTCTAAATGTAATTAATGAAAATTTCCTGGTTAAAATCTTTTTACCTGTGATTTATACAGTACTATGTCAACTAAACCTATGGTTTTCTTGTTACTACAAGTAACAGAAAATGTTGATTTTTTATTTCCTAGAATGTTAAAAAAAACTGGATGAACATGAGATCTCTAAGGCTTCATTGGACTTTTTAAATTTATATAATGATGCCATTTTTCGAGATTTTACCAGACAATTATTGTATTAAAGAGGATTAATAAACACAACAATTTATACAATTAAGGACCACCTCGCTTTATTTAAAATTAAAATTGATTTCATTGTAATATACTGCAATGTAATTACTGCGCATATAATTTATATTTCCCTGCATGTGACGTTAGTAGCAACGTTTCCTAATAAAAATGTTCTGGATTTATACGCGGCATTGCCTTGCATTCGCTACCACTAGAACGCGGTAGCTGTAAAAAAAAAAAAACGCTTGTACCGATCGCTGTCGGATTAATAACCGCACACACACTAACCGATATTAAACGACAGGGATTTGCACAGGACTAGATTGCGGACTGTAACACTTTGGTAACAGTATTGATATTTGTTAGCTGAAAATGCGGACATGCGCCGTGTCCGTGCACTCCGCTCCGGGCGATGACCCCGAGGCCCGTGGATTCGTTTTAATGTGCGCTCATCGACCGTCACCGAGATCCGAGCGTCAAAACGCTCGACTCTGCGCCTGCCAATAGTTGTTCGTCGGACGTTTGCATACAACAAGTGAGTCGCAGTTTTTTACGTTAACTATTATGTTATATATATATATATTGTACAACACTATACAATAATGTTAATGTAACTTACTATTCAATGCGGGTCGTATTTAATGATGGGGATATCCCACCAGGATATGCGATTAATTCTTATATATTACTTTATGCATGATGCTCCTTATTGCTCATAGATTAAAAACTTGGTTAAGTTAAGCCGCCATCGCCTATTGTGCCAACCAGTGTGAACGTACCTTAATCCTGCTATCGCCATACCATATATGAAAAACTAAATACGCCTCTGATACAATGTAATGACAGGTTAAACTTGGGTACACATGTCAATTTTGGATTTTCGGGAGAATATCACCCCCTATAGGATATAATATGCTAGGCAATTGGCACAATAGTAAAATTATGTATAATATTGTAATTAAAACAATATTTGAAAATGTAGGTCACTCAGTCTTGAGGTCACTATGAAAATCTGAGGAAATAGGCTTTTTAAATTTTTAATGATTATCGTCTTTTTCGTATTATTTCAGAGGAGTTCAGTGTGTACTGCAGCAAAATGACAGAAAACGCGTTCATTTTAAGTATCATAGGGCTTTCAGTCTGCACGATAATTAACGCTTTTCGCATTAAGAAACAATTTTACCCGACAGTGGTATACTTAATGAACACCAACTGGTGTTTATTGGTAAGTGAATGGTTCTTATTATATAGATGTTGTTTGACGTTTATGATTTTTTTTTCCCTTGGCGTTCGCAAACGATTACTGTATTACATTCATATATATATATATATTATAGATACTGTATCCGCTAGCATTTATAATTGCGCAATTACTCGGGAAATTGTTTATTAAAATATTTTTCGGCGTGCTACGTGTTGTAGAATTGGAGGTATGTATGTTTACGATTATAGTATGTAATTATAATATTATTATTATCAAAATAAATGTTAATGTGTTTTAAACCAATGCTCTTTAGCGGTTAAACGACAAAATATGGGAAACTGCGATGGAAACGTGTTTGGCATTTACTATATTTAGAGACGACCTAAATCCTAAATTCGTAACTATGTTCATTTTTCTATTGTACATGAAATGTTTGCATTCGTTGGCACGTGAACGTTTAGATTATGTATGTATATTTATTGTATGCACTTTATTAAATCTTGTTTTTAATCAATGTATATATATATATTTGTTTTTTCTAGATACAACACACTCCCACCATATCATTGATATTTCACATACGCGCATTATGTAAGTTGTCAAATGTTTTTCTAGTGTATAATATTTATATTTAACTAAACAAGTTTTTTTTTTTTTAACTTGTATTCAAATTTTTTTTTTTGTCAATACTTAGCACTGTTTGGATTTTTTATCATGATGGAAATTTTCAACGTACAGTATGTTATGAATGAACCCAATGTCACGATCTCGCAGCTAGTGTTCGGATTTGAATATATATTGCTCTTCATTTATACATTGAATATATTTATTAAGTATAATCTAAATATAGCAGACAAATATTTTTCACTGTTTACAGACACTAAAGATGTTATTCTAATGTACACTGAATGCTTAATTGGTAAAATTTATTACAATCCTATTTTTAAATATTAATAAACATTACAAAATTGAAATCCAAGCTAATCAGTTCTTGTCCGTGGAAAATGCACGAGGTCGCACACTATTTAGCTAGGAGTATTTTTTTCTTCCAGTTTATCATTTTTACATAAATATTTTCCTTATAACGATTGTAAATAATATTTTAAAATCTAGTTAATTTATTAAATTTTGTAAATTTTCTTATTCGAGTAAATATGTTATTTTCATTAATCAGATTCTGGTTTTTTTTTTTTTTTTTTAATTAAATTTAAATATAATTTGGTTTCTTCGTAAAAGCAATACGAATGTTTTAAGAAGTATTTGATACTATTTTTAACTTTTCAAATAACAATAATATTATAAATAAAAAAATTATTTCATTACCCAAATCATAAACCATATAACTGCACCAGTGTGAGACACCGTACATGTCACAGGTTATAAAAAGTTTAGGGAACAATTTTGAATATTATTTAAACAAATTTAATTTTAGTTTTAAAATAATAAATAATTTATGTCACAGGAATGATCAAATGTACGCTATATGTTTTATTTTTTTTAACCATGGCGAGAAATAATATATTGGGGATATTTATTTTGCGTCCACTATATCTGGTAATAAGGTAAATAATAAATAGTCAAGCGATGATACATTTTATAATTAACGCCCATCACATAAACGAGTTTTTTGGTTTTGTTAATTGTAATATGTAAGACACGCATTGTTTTGCAGGGAATTCAAAAAAACATTCAAAACCTTACGATTGTACCGGAAAGCATTGAAAGAAATGAACAAATACCCTGATGCCAATGATCACGATTTCCAAACACTTCAAGACGTGTGCATAGTATGCCGCGAGGATATGACAAATTCGAGTAATTTATTTTAAGTTTACTAATACCCCACGCCATATACATTTCATACGAGATATAGCTGTGTATGATATAGATTTTAAAATACGGTCTTACTATAGGGTGGCTAGGGAATGTTGGGAATAATGGACAAAAAAAATGAAGGATGCTATTTTTTTTTATAATGAATAACAATAAATATCTTTATAAACTTGACATAAACAGATATACTTAAATATTTTAATTTGCTTTTGAGTTATAACACAAAGATCAATAGTTAATCTATACTAATATTGTAAAGAGGTCAATTTTATTAGTTTGTGAGTCGGTAAGTAGGGGGTAATCTCTGGAACTACTAAACAGATTCTAATATTTCTTTCGCTAATAGAAAGCTACACTATTTCCGAGTTACATAGGCTATATTATATTCCAAAATTTAACCCCTAAAGGGGATTAATGGTATTTTTAGTTCAAAAACCTAATTATTTTTGTTGGTTACGCGATTTAAATGGAAAAAAAAACAGTTGTTTATTTCCTATTTAATTTACTCGTCAACTTGTCCCGTTTGTAAAAGAGATTAAAAGGATAAAAAAAAAAACAATTTTGTCTTAACAGTTCAGTACCATTTAGCAACTATTCCGAATAATCAAACTTGACTCGTGCAAGGCCGGGCCGATGGCAGCTAGTAATAAATAAAATAAAATAAGTAATCCGTAAAACTCGCGCGTAAGGGATCCATTTTTAAAATATGACACGTTTAAACGTCCCGAGAGCATTCGTCGGGACAGCCTTTTCCAGTTTAATACGGGACGTCCGCCATCCTATCTTACAGGTCCGTTACATTAGCATCCCCATCATGGAATTTCAATAAAACAAATTTGACCAAAAATTGAAATTCTATTTGTACACATTTGTAATCGTAAATTTTGAATTTGTACATCTCACAAAACACGTCAAAATCGATTTTATAAATCCTCGGGTAATGTTGTCTGAAAGTCCAAACTTACATTGAATGCAATTTTTTACCAATCATCAGCATGTATGCCAATTATTTCCATAACACTTAGTATGAATTTGTTATAGCAACGTGTAGTGGTATAGCTTCATTTACAAAATTTCAGCTATCGATATTATCATTAAAACTGAAGGTAGAAAATTAAAAAGCATACACACAACAAGTTATTAAAATCATTTAAGAAAAACATAAACACATGATATAGAAAAAACACAAAAAGTATTTAAGAAATGTTTAGGTTAATATAATAATTTACGAAGAATTTACAATTAGAAATTTGTACAAATAGAATAATTGTGGGTAAAAATTATTTATGAAATTCTATGTTGGGGGTGTTATTGTATCTCTATATTACAATGATACCTTCTGAAGTGTCTCCATTTAAATTTTCTATTTGACGATAGTTATCGTGGTTAGATTTTGTCATTTCACAAATCTATTTGAACAAAAATATTCGAGTTCTTTTTGTTTATTTGTTTGTAATATAGATTTAATATAGATACCTATCTCTATTATATTTTCTACGTGTATTTTATTGCGTATATTCTCTACGAAAATTTTTGATTTTTGACTTTTAGTTATTTTGTTTTCTTTTTTTTTAATAGTAGCCAAAATATTGCCATGCGAACATATATTACACAAGAAATGTTTACATGGCTGGATTCAACGTCATCCGACATGTCCAGTTTGCAGATTAAACCTACTAGACGTAACTAGAAGACCTGCGAATCGTCGTGCTGCTAGTCCATTGCTGCCTATCAGGGAGGACCAAACTGCAGGAGTAAATGCTCCGACCGACATTATTACCGACACCAATTCGTCCAATAGTACATCCGAAAGCGATCCGTATTGGCAAATGACTGTCGAAGAGATTAATAGCAACGATGACGACGACAATGATTTCGACCGCGATGACGATGACGACGACGACGACGACGACGACGACGACGACGACGACGACGACGACGACGACAACGACGACGACGACAACGACAACGATATTTCTCGACACAATTTGTTCATTAATTCATTAAACAATTTGCCAGAACCCACGGTCGCCGGTAAGTTAAATACTGTTTATTCTAATATAATACTTATTAGATCCCATGATCTAGCGAAGACATGATGCGATTTATGAAAGAATAATGTATCTAATCGGTGCTAATTAAGTGGGGTACCCCATTTCGTTGTAGTTTTCTTGATGTTTAGAATAAACCGAGAAGAAACGCAGGAGAAAATACAGGAAAATTTACGGGAAATAATGGTTTTTATACTTTCAATTTTGTTGTAATTCGGTTAAAATTAATCGTAGGGAACTGACATTTTCACGAAATATTAATATTAGTTATGGGAAAATGTTCAAAACATTTTATTGAAATTTTTAAATTTTTTCTTTAGTTTTCATTCGGTTTTATGTCGATATAATTGTTTTAGCCGAGCACAAATAATTAATAAATTTACACCAGGTTCAACATGAGTTGTAGTAATTTATTTTGTGTACTGTTGTGTAAATTTATGGAACCAGAACATTTTTATTAACTTCAAAATTGTTATCTATATATCTCAACAAAAATCGTATAAAAATATCTAAACTTATATAATGATATAGAAATATACATAATACAATATGCATATATAAATATATTATATACAATAAATGATTTATGTTCAATTAAGGGTTTTTAATTTGTAGTAATTTTTTTTTTATTGGTATCTATCTTATATGTTAATTGATTTATATTTGATATACCTGTTCAACAAATGAGATTTAAGTGAGAAGACTTTATTTTTGTTAAATTTAATTTAATTTTGCATTGGTGAAAATTTAAACAATACCATTTATATATAATTAAATGATAGAAATTAATAAAATCTTTAAAAAAAATAAAATATTTCAAAGTGTTAAAATTAAAAATTGTTAGTGTGGTAGGATATAGAGAGGAATTTAATTAATATTTGTACGTAACGTTGATAAATCATGGCTAATGAAAAACGATTCTGAACAAAATTCTGTATAAACGTTTTGATATATTAAAATTAAAAATTGAAAAAAAAAAAAAAAAAAATAAATAAATTACAATTGTTTTTTTTCTTCTCAGATTGTTGTGTATTTTTATGGAGCTATAAATGTTTTGTTCGCATAAATTGAATAATAGCAGATCAACTTATACAGTTTTTTTCTTTTTATTAAAAAGACGATATTTTCTAACATTTTTCTTATATTTTAAAGATCCATCAGATTTATCTACTGAAGAACCTATACCTGCTGCTATAAATTTTCCATTTATTGGATGTAAGCATTAACTGTAAATAAATAAATCCATTTTAAAACGAATAGAGTAATTTTTATTTTTTTTGATTTTTATAAAAGCTCTTGCAATACCACTACCAAAATTATCGCCTAACTTGGGTGAAATATCGGATGAAGATTTACATATTATGGAACAAGATAATAGAAGTGGATGCATAGCTCGTTTGAATTATATTACTAATATCAAATGCATGTTGGACGCTTCTATCGTTATTATGAATCATTATTCAACGGCATGTCTTACGTTGAACAATGGGTAAGTTATAACACATTTAAACATTTTATTTTTAGATATTATGTTTGTATTGAAACATGTTAACTATTAGAACTTATTTATACACAAATTAGGAAATTACAAACATTTATACACGTAAACTGTTTTTCTTATCAGGTGAATTATGTCCAAGTTTATCTAATCAAATAATTTGTACAAGTTTTAAATAATTATTCGTAATTATGTTCTTTCAGTGACAATAAAACAACTAATACCAATGGCCAACAATTTGAAACTAAGTTACCAAATAACAATACATCTACTGAACCTGTTTCTGGTGATAATGAAGAAAACGGGTATTTATAAGAGACTTGTTTGATTAAATTAAATCTTATAATCAGTGACGCTTTTAGGAATTTTTTCTGGGGGGGGGGTCCATTGATATTAACTATATATTTAATATATAAAAATATATATAAAATATAAAAAATATTTACCCATTGATCATGCATTAATTTAATTAGGATTATCTAACTTACATGATCTAATCTAACCTATGTTTTACATACTTAATCTATGAAAAAAAGAAAAATATTTACAAAATTAAAAATATAAGAAAAATATATTAAATATTTATCAATAAATTATTACCCAAATAAAAAAAAAAAAAAAATCATAATACGAAATCGAATTTTCTATTCTATTTGCATAATTCGTCCAAAAATTCGTCAGAGGTTAAATTTAAATCCGTGTGAATACACATCATTGCTAAACCATTTAGTCTTTTCTGAAATATTTGAATGGACAAACTATAGTTGAAATTGTTAAATATCACTGTGCTTTCCCACTTGTATCACTATCTTCACATTTTCAAATATCATCTAAAGACTTTATAACAAAATCGTTAAGTTCTAAAAAATCATTAACAGAGTGATACCTTTTGATCCATTGAGTTTCACAACAATGCATCAATGTTTTTTTTCGAAGGATTATCGGGATAATTTTCAATTGTTTGTGTTGTGTAAGTACAGATTTTCTTTTTGGATATAGAAAAAAAATCTTGTGTTTTATTAATTACACCAAGATAAAAATAAAACAAGATTTAATAAGTGAGCAGAACAGTGTACATTTATAGCAGAAGGGTACAATTTTTTAATATGCACTTGTACACCTTTATATTTTCCTTTTATTGCTGCCGCGACTATCATACCCTTGACCACGAAGATATTTTAGTTCTACACCAAGCGTACTAAGATTATTTAAGATTAAATTTTCTAATACTTTTCCTGAAGTACCATTTGTTGGTATAAATTGAAGAAAATCTTCATGAAGTTCTAATTCGTCTAAATCAACATACCTGACGCACAACGAAACATTCTGGAAATATCAGATGTCTCATCAGCAAATACTGTGAAACATTTTGCCTTATTAACCGATATTACAACTTCACTGAGCTAAACTGAATTGCAGGAATCTATAATGGTATTTTGGCTAGTGTTACATAGATATTTTATTCTTCTTTCATTTTCTAAAACTAATCTTAAGACATCATTTGTTCGATTTTCTAAAACTTATTTCAATCTTTGGTTTGCAATAGATTGTCAATAGATATTTCAGGGGTTTTTAACATGTTAGAAAAATTACTTGCGTCGAATAAACATTTTTTGCGGTATTCAAGAGAACAATGCTTATTAAAAGTTTCAATTGCAATGTTTCCAATTATCAAACTTTTTTAATACTAAGTTGCCTAATGATTTAGAATTTACTCCATCTTCATGTTTTTAAAATACTAATATTCTACCGTTGAGTATGCCAACCAAAAAAATCGGATTAACCAAGTATGTTGAAATTAAAATTAAGAATTAAAATTCTTTTCCTTCTTTTTCTTTCCACAAGTATATGTTTTTATTGTAAAATTAAACTTAATTTCAGGTGTCCAGATGTTATTTAAAATATTTAATATGTCATTCTGAGAAAGTTTTTTATTTTTGTAAAAACATATATCAAATGGACAGGTAGAGATCGATGCAGGGGAATCCAATTGGTTTTTTTTTTTGTATTAGTAGAAAATGTTGATGATGGAGAAGCATTTGTTGTGGGTTTCTCGGTAGAAACTTTTAAAGAATTAGACAAATCTGAAGTTTTCAAATTTCCAGATACTGATTTTTTTTTAAATGTAATAAAGAATATTTCATCTAAAAAGAAATATTCTTAGATGACATACTTAGATTGATAATCAACTCTAGCCTAATAGCACAAATATAATTTATGAATTATTTAATATATATCAGTATACATAGTATAAAATGCAGTCCCTTTTTTTCGTTCGGGATAAACTCCGAAATGGCTGAATGGATTTCCATGCGTTTTACACTGTTAGATTGATAAATAACCAAGGAAGGTTTATGTTTATAATGTATTGATATAGCATGATTAATACAATTTCTATAGTACAATCAAATTTTGATACTGCACACGTGTTGTGCTCTCCCGCTGGAATAAAATAATTCGATTTTTGTACAGAAAATATCTGAAAACCGAATAGGGGATGGATTACAATAGATATAAACCTCCGGATAACGCGGAATATTTTGCAAAAATACCGAAAAATAGCTCCAGGGGTATTTGAGTCTGATAATCGTATACACACATACATCCATATTTATATACATAGATAAAAGCCAAATACTACTCACTCATTCACTGATCAACGTCTATACAGAGATTAGCGAGAAGGAATAAAATAACCACGGTAAGACCGATAAAATTGAACGTGGGGTAGGGGGTTATTTCCACGGGCAATTCCAATTTTTCACGGGCAACGCCGGGACAGCTAGTTATATATTTAAAACAAGTTGTTTTAGATTAATTTTCAATCAAATTTAAAGTATAAATAAAAAAAATAAAAAAAATAAATATTATTTAATACAGTAACAAATAATATAAAATAATAATTAAAAATAATATAATAATAAATAATATTTACAATATTAAATTAATTTGTTTATAAAATAATTAATATCAAAGAAATTAAAAATTACTCATTAATTATTAATTACTTACTAATTAATAGATTAGATTTTGTTGAATAAACTCGTAGGTATCTAAATCGTAATACACATCAAAATTCGATTTCACGTTTAAGTTCGGAGGACGACGGGCCGCTACAGAATAATGAATTGTTAATTGATACGTCACTAACCTGCGTTTCTATAACACTTAACTGGATTTTCCACATACAGATAAAACAGATATGTGACTTTTATAACCTGCGATAAACCAAATTCGTCCAAAAAATATAATCGAAAAATTGTGCTGGTTTTGTCTATAATATTCTATGCCTAAATAGTTTGGGCGAATATCACGACGATATCGTGCATAACGTAATATTGTACATGTATTGTATATATGACGTGTATAAATAAAGAAATTTAATTCGTGTTAATTTGCCATTTATTTTAATTTTCAATGACAAACTAATTTATAGTCTAAAATTGGAGTCCCCCCGTAGAACCGCCACTGTTTATAATATGGCTATTTATTGCATAGGTTGAAGTTTGATGTATCAAATTTTGTTCTTTTGAAGTAAATCGAATTTATTGTAAAAACCATAAAAAATTTGCCATATTACAACACTTATAAAATGCTTTATAATTTATATGTATGGCGGCTGCTCCTGTAGTGAGTAGTTAATAAACGTTTACCTCGGAAGACAACTTAGCAGCAATGAGATCTTATACGGAAGAGACTGGACAAACTTACTGAAAACAACTGGAACATAATTTGATTAGTCTAATTTTATCTTAGCTATATTTTTAAATTTTCAAAAATCCATTCAATTTGTGTAACCATATCATGCTCTACAAATCCTTAGAATTGTGCCACATAAAAATATGTATTTAACTACAATATATGAAAATATGTATTAAAAAAAAAACATGATATAATAATTCATAAAAAAATTAAAGGTTTTCTAAAATTATTATAGTTCTGGTGATAAATGCTGGTAATTATATTGTTTTATTTTGTTAAAAATATTTATTTTTCTTTATTTTCCTACACTTTTCAATAAATATTTCGACGTTTTTCGTTATGTATTTAGAACACAATACAAGTAACTGGAAAAAAAAACACTAAATAAATCCATTAAAAATCCCAGCCTTACACACCTTATTTATATCCAATTAGAATTAACAAACATGGAATATTTAGGATTGTTTTAATTTTTTTTAATTTTGTGTTTACTAGTCATAACTCTTAATTATCATATACTCATTTCTATTAATTATGTACAGTAGTTTATAGTTAAACAAAAACTACCTAATATTTAATTATTTATTTTTAATTGATTATTTCTGAGGCACAACAATTTGGATTTTTAAATTATTGGAACATTTTCATATTTAAATTCTAATCCAACTAAATTAGCATTATGATTATTTACTATAGTTATTACTTGGTTAACATTTTGTTTGTTAGAAACTAAAGTCGTGAATATTTCACGAGATATATTATTGGTGTGTTATGTGTGAAATTTATTAAATGGTTAATATTAAGTACTGTATATTGAAATGTTACTAAAATACATATTGGAAGCAGTGTAACATTCTAAACTAAATTAATTTCAATTTATAGGTGCTAAATTCTCGATTTTTAACCAATTAGAATTTTTGACCTATGACTTTAAATATTATGTAATATTAATTCGATCAGCTTTCATGTTTTACAATTAAACAATTTAAATTTATTGAATTTATTAAATTTATCTATGGTGCACTCTAAGCCCGACTGGCCATACAATTTACAATTATATTTACAATGCTTTCATTGGATCAAAAAATAATTTATATTTCTATTGTATACACTACACAGCAATTTTTAGAGAGAAAAACTTACCTACTATATTAAATAATACTTTTTCCGGGCAAATTTCATTGAAAACTTGGCCTGCGTTTGTAATAATTATAATTAGTACCAATTTGGTTTATATTGTTAAAAAAATTGTTCTCCTCTTTAAAAATATATACTAATTTCTAATTTATATTTCAATATAATATTATATAAGTTATATTTTAACAAATAAGGTTTAAAAATACAAATTAATTATTGATTCATTATTATATAGTCTATTTAACTTTGTATATTATAAATATTTTTAATTAAGTCTTAATTTTGATTACTTTACCCTAAAGTACCCGTGCACCTATATATTTAGTATAAATACGACTACCATAGATTAACATTATCTAAGTAGTTATTACATTATGAACTAAAATTAGAGATATTTAATTGTAAGTAGTGAATTTAATGTAGAGCAATTAAAATATCAAATAAACATGTCTGAATACTTCATTGAATGAACACTATTTAAGTACCTAACATTTTTCAAAACAAAATAATAGTTATATTACTTATCAATGGAATAGGTACACAACGAGCTGGTGACTCAAGGATACACACGGCGGCGCACGGAATGATCTTCGAAAAGACCGGTGCCCAAGGTGCCGTGCACGTTTGGTAAAAAAATATCATTAAAATAATTAAATAAATGCAGGTGATACTCACGAGCAGATATGCGGAGGGGAATGGACGCACGGGACACGCCGCGTAAACGCCGGAACGAGGCGCGCCCAAACAAGCGTACGGGAAGAAAAAAAAAGAAGAAAAATGATTTTATAAATGAAAATAAATAAATGGATTTGTCGCGTTGACGGTCCGCGGGGCTGTGAAATAAATGTGAAAATCGGCCGTATTTTTAAACCTAAAACAATAATGACGAGTACGAGATAAATATATTCGTACAGGTCATACACAATACCCGTAAGATTTCACGGTATATATCAGTATTACGAATACGCATTCTGTCTTTTAGTATCGGCATCGACGGTGTTTCTAAAAAAAATCGTGGCTGCGGCGGTGGCGTGTAGCTGCAAACTTGTACAACAACCCCGCATGTTAATAATCGTAATGCTATAATTTCTATAATAGTGATTGCCGCCGATCGGCATGCCGGTGTTTTGCGGCCGTTATCGCTATTTTTGTCGAACAGAAGTGTGAAACCAATCAGATAATTTATATAATTAAATTATTAGGCATAAATGCGTAAATAAATATTATTTGTATTGTATACCCAATATACTGTATGTCATAACCAATATATTTTTAAAAAAAGAAGTAGTTTTCGGTGAGGTGGTGGTGGTGGATGGGGGGGGGGGTGAAATCATTTTGGCAAATTTTTATTTCAACATAAATGCTTTTTCCCCTACGTGACAATATCATAAAATACTTATAATAGTGAAATACTCGATTGTATTATACATTTGTATTAATACGAACCGTGGGCAGACCCTTACTAACTGAATAATAGGTTAAATTCAGTTGTCAAGAGTTCACCTTTTTCGACACAAAACAGTTATATCATTAATAAAATGAACTGACTATCGGCATTGACCGACTATAGATAGACGAGCTATTTGACAATACCATAATACCCGTAACAGTTGTAACAAGGTCAACATGTGTTGTATCAGACAAAGACTTTTTGATCGAACCATACAATAACACCGACCACAATACGATTGTTTGGCCTGGATAACAAATCCGTGTGCTTTATTGGACGCACACGTATCCAAATAAAATGAATAACAGAGAATTTTAAGTAAATGGCCACATTGTCAAAGATATGTCCGGCACAATGATATTAGAAAACGATTTTTGTTAAAGAATACGACGCCGGAATCGATTTTAAGAAACATATTGTAATAATGGGCATGACAAAAACCGTAAATGAAATAAAAATACTAGATAATACAATTCAAAAATAACCGGTAACAAATTTAGTCCACCTCCAGAATTTGCCATCGCACATTTTATATCCACGGACCTCGAAATGGGCAAGGACATAGCGAAAAGTACACGTGACACCTATGCTAATACTAGATCGGAATTAGTCAAATATAAACCGAAAACGGGGGATACTTTGGTGAACCGCAGTGGACCTAGAACCATTTTCCACTTAGTCACCAAATTAAATTATTATAATAAACTTTATAAAACTTAAAATTGAAGTAATTAAAAAATAACCATACAGAAATTGCAATATCAAAAATAGGCGCGCGATTATATGGTCTTGATTGGACAACTACAATGAAATAAATACAATCAGAATTTCAAAATTCCATTATTAATATATACATTTTTTACTATAATAATTACGACATTTTACAAAATTCAGCAACAAATAAACCTAAAGCGATAATAAAAAATACAGACATTTGCGACAACGATTCCATACTTGAGAATAAACTTGAGACAAATAAGGATAACTCAGATATAACAAATGTCACCAATTTACGTAATATATTTATGAGATATAAACCCAGTGAAAACGTGTTCGCAAACGGTAATTGTGGTTTATGTGCAGTATGCAATGTTTTAGAGGATAATAAAATTAACAAAATATCATCTATACCCGAAATATTTACAGGTTTAAATAAATTGTCATATTATTATTGGTGGTCGGATGAACAGTTGGCGTCGATCGCCGCCCACTATGTGCATGCCACATGTGTATTCAATGATTCCGACAATGGCATTATGCACGGTGTAGGTTATAAACCCGCCGACCGTTCCTTACAATACAAACATAAATACACCCACTGGATACCGAGAACGGTCACACGGCATAGGTCAAAAAAAAAAAAAAAAAATCCCAGATTAAATAGTTTACATAAACAACATACCAACTCTATTCATAAGATTTAAAAAAAAAATCTGACAGTGCTTTTTTTTAGGCGATTTTTACCGGTCAACAAAACAATTTTCTCATATTCTACAACAATAAATGCATTTTGTATTTAATATCGATAATATGACCATTATTATGTGCAACTACAAACTTGTTGTAATCGTTACATAATTATTATTATTTTATTATTTTTTTTACATTGAATACAAATTCTTCTTTTAAAAATTATGTGTCGCCCAGTCTTTAAACACACTGTGTAAACAAGGTGACAAAATATATTCACTGGACGGCGTTTATGTCGCCCAGTTTACTAGCTTAAAAAATAAACTGCTAAAGAAAATATCGAGTCCAGTATATCTGCAAAATTAATTATTAGACAGGATAATGTTGCTATACATTTTCCCATAAATACAATAACTCATGCAACATCAAGTTTGATTAATGACACATTACGATAATGTTTTTTTTTTTTTTTTTTAATTAGCACTAGTGTCATTAGTTTGATTAAAATGTATACTTAAAATTTTACATTTCAAATAAAAATGTTATTATTTGTAAATAAATTGCCGATTTTGTTTTACCATTATCATAATGAATTCGTGTGTATGGTATTATAGTAATAACATTTGAAATGATTTGATAGAGTAGGTTATCCTTTCTTTACTTAACATATTTACCTCTCTTTATGCTGCAATAATAAAGGTAATTAGGGGGCATAAATCATAACAATTAAGATTGGTTCATTCCTTATTTTCGAAAATTTCTGTATACAGTTTTAAAAATAACGGAATAAAAGTTAACAAATTCTTAAAATTATTATGCGAAAACATCTTAACTGAGTTATAATTGTTTACTTATTCATATTAAATTCATAGTATAGCTATTTTTATGTAATTTTAAAATCGGAGAAATGATCGACGATAAGTTTAAAAATGTACTCATATTATTCTTCTATAATTGGCACAAAAATGAATCTCGTCTGATATTCCGTCGTATAATATGATCGTTGTCGTCAAAACCCATAGAATTTTTGTAATTGAAATCACTATTTATATAATGTTTTTAATAATAAAAACTACATTTTTTGCACTATTTGTGTCTATTTTATTTTTATACATTTATATAAATATTAAGTACTTATAAAATTAGGTTATTTTGATACTTGAAAAACGTTAGGTTGTTGTTGTCCTTAAATTTAAATTCTATTAATTTCACACTATCATTTTTTTCGACACTATAATAAAGTAATTTAGGTTAAATTTGATGATGATTACTCACCTCTTTCCCGTGCCTCAAGAAGTTTGAAATATGGCCAATTAGAGAAGTTTTTTGGTCTTTTAATTTTTACTCAAAAACTATATTACGTAGGGTAATAACATATAAGGACATTCATGAAGAACATAATATTTACTAAAACTAATAGCCCTCCCCTTACACAGAAAAACGGTTTTTCCGGGAAAGTATTGAATTGCAAATTGTTGCAAATAAGTTGCAAAGTTTTGGTACTGGTTTGGTTTCATATAACAAAGTGGGGGGGGGGCAACTTCATGGACGTGAGGATATAGTGTATATCTTTGCAATTCAAAGATAGTTATTTCTCACACTCAACTTCCGACTATCCCAATAAAAAAGTACGATTTTATAAAAATAATAATTGTATCACAACCAAGCACACGCATGTCTTCTGGTAATTTTTTATATAAATATCACATGCAAATGTTAAGATCAATATCGAAGATCTAGTAAAAGAAAAAAAATGTACTAACACAGAACAAATTTATCAATGTAGTGTAAAACACGGCGTGATGGAGAGGCCGTGAATCTTTTAGATTTCAGAATTTAAACTCTAATTTAAGTTTATTATATACAACATATTGAGTGATAATTAATGTAATGCTACAAGAATCCTACATTCACTCCAAGAACATACTGAAATTTTGTTTTTTTTTATTTTTATATAAACTTGGATACACAGTTGTAAACTTTTCAACTTTCACTTTAAATTACAAAATAATTATTTTATCAATACCCATTTTTGGGGTTTTTTTTTTAATTTTATTGTTTTTCTCCTCAACTCTGATTGAACAACCTGGTCTGGAATGTGTGGACACAATAAAAAAATACATCAGCTTTCGGGCAAGCACTTTTTATTTTTAAGAAATTATTTATACGCATAAATGTAATTAAAAGATTAGTAACGGTCAAATATTTAGAATTGAATTTTATTTAAAATCACGGACATATGGTGTTCGAGAGAGATTTTTACAAGTTACAATATTGTTTTTACAATGGGACATCGTTCAGTTTGAAGACGCCGCAGGTCGGTTTTCTAAAGAAAATACCGTTATTACAATATAAATTATATTATACGTAAACATACTAACCTAGACCTTTTTAACGAAATTTCTCGTAGTGGACCCTACACATAAAGGGAAGCGATGTCAATAAAGAATGTCTAACGGTTTTTTCCCAGCGCCTTGTAACGCGTTCCGGAAGGGACTGAGGATACTGCCCGCTGTGTCATGAAACATAACTTTAAATAACAACATAATAGTTTTATTTGGACTGGCACTACAGTTTTTTTGTATTTTACAATTATACTCTTGTAAAAACATCTAATAATTTATGAAACTAGATAAAAATGATTTATAATTTCCAACAATTTTAAATATATGTCTAACAAACCTTTCTGAGTATTCTAAATTATCGTTTAGGTAATTAAAATTTTTAAAATAAATTAAGAGGAATTTTTTTCGCCTGCAATACATAATTCCATTTATTGTTAACCAAATAAACATGAAACAAATGATTTTTAACACCAATAAGGTTTTATAAATGTCTAACAGTCTTGTCTGAATATTTTGAAACATCATTTAAGTAATTTTAACAAAGATAATTTTCTATTTAACACCGAGAAAAAAATTCCTCCCAAAATTAAATTTAAATATATATTATAAACTTTATATTATTAAATTTTAATTTATTACAGATCCAGATGTGTCCGTGGAACCCTAGATTACTTTTGCGAAGCTTCAGGGCTCTGAGGATCATAATTTGAGAACCGTTGGTCTAACCTTACCTACTATTTTTCGTGACCACCCTAACCTGCCTTACGCTGCTTGAAAAAAATTAGGTGCACTTAAACCAGATAATTATAACGTATTTTATTTTGTGATGGGAAAAATCTGGATTTTTGGATTCCGATATTTTAAATCCACCATTTATTGTAAATCCAGATTTCGGTTTTGAAAATCTGGATTTATAAATATATGTAGGTTTTTTTTTTTTACTTTTATTTTAAAATACATTTTTATTTGTGATATATTTTTAATTGTAAAATCATATTTAATGTTTTACACATTTAATACTATTGTCAATAAGATAATAGTAATAGTTTTTACGAGAAATGAATTTACGAAATTTATATAAAATCACAATTTTATAAATCAAAATTTATATTCAGATAAAAATCCAGATTGCGTTTTTAAAATTCTTATTGGCAATAGCATTAAATGTGTACGAAATTAAATACGATTTAGATATTAGGGAGTTTTATGTCACATCACTAATTTTAATACACTGAAAATAAAAAAAATTATGTGAAATATATTGCATTTTATTTTAGAAATGAAACTTCTTCTCTAGGGATAGGCCATAGGGTTTCGAGCGTCGTGAAACGACAACTTGTCATAGACTACATTTACCCTGTGCTCGAAACCGCTTTAGTGTGACGCGATTCTAAATGGTACGTATAAATGCGTGATTATATGATTGTGTAACGACTTGTCGATACTAACGTTTCAAACAACTCAAATAACCAAATGAAATTGAAAAAAATAATACAAATAAAAGTGTAATACTGTATTACTATAATAGTGATTGCCGATCGGCACGACCGTTTACCGTCGGATTGCCCGGCATGCCGGTGTTGTCGGACGTCTGCGGCCGTTATGGCTATTTTTCTCGAATAGAACACACGTGTGAAAACATTCAGATAATTCATATAATTAATTTACGTATAAATATATAATAAATATTATTTGTATTTTATACCAAATATCCTATAAGTCATCTAGACAATATAACCTCCCCCTCCCCACTGTAACTACGACACCGCGAGTATTCAATTTATTGAATTTAAATGTCGAGAAAAAGAATACCGGTGAAACGTTATATTTGAATATATTTCTGGCTTTTCACGAGTAAAATTAACTTATTGAGTTTGTGTTTTGCGTTTTTATTTCAACGTAACGGTTCTTTTTTTTTTTTTGCACAACGTGACAATGCCATGAAATACTTATTATAGTAAAATGCCGAACAGTATTATACACAAACACGGTCTATAGGCATACTGTAGCGGTGGGGGCAGGGGTAAGATTCCGATCTGCGTTTTTCGCATTTTAGATACGATTTAAACATCCCCCCAATTGTTCAATCTGTCTATTATTTTTTTTTTATTATTATTATTTTTTTTTTCTATACCTGCTGGGATCTTGGGCCCGGTCGATAACCACCAGGGTGGTCTCTGGTCACCATATGAATTCGGTTCTAACGTCGTCGTCGTCGTCGTCGTCGAGCCATTTTTTTCGTTATATTTATCGTGTCTTGCCACCACCACCACCACCACCACCACCACCGCCGCCGCCACCGCCGCCACCGTCAACACCACCGCCACCACGCTACCGTTCGACCGACTGCGACTGTCCACATAACAAAACCATTCTGGTTCGCCGCGGGCCTCCGATGACCACCGCAGTCGGTCAGTGACAATCAGTTCGGCCGTACGGATTCGTATTTTTATTATTATTGTAATTATAACTATCGTTACAAAAACAACGAAAAAATGTTTCCGTCTTCCAAAATACTGGCGTCGTCTTCCAGCTGGGCCATCGATCTGACAGGTGATATGATATTATATTATATTTTTTATGAACAATAAATTCCGTATAATCGGCGGCGTAGCTACAGCCGGGGGCAACAGAGGCAGTCGGCCTCGGGGCGTCAAATGTCTTTTGGGACGCTAGCGATTTAAACGTTCGTGCGATTTGTGTGTCGTCCGCAACGACAAACTGAAAATGCTAATAATATGCTGAAAGCAATGGCGCGTTTAGGCGTTTTGCGCTCAATGGTGACATTTTACAGCCCTCCTTCCCCTTAAGAAATCGGCGTTAGATTATTATCTCTGCGGTATTGAGGCGACTGTGGTGACATTTTATGCTTTTTACAAAATATGGACGAATACTTTTTTTAGCGATCCTATGAAGTACTCCAAAAAAAAAAAAAAAAAAAAAAAATCGTCCACGGAACGTTGTAAAAAAACAACGGGCAATAATTTACTTTTTATATCCTACGAGGCCTACCCGTGAGCAGTATCTTAGTACCGAGTGGACCGAGCAAGGATTTTATTTTGCCAATGGTTTTATCAGTCTTGCTATTTTTATTTTACATTTCTTAACAAAAAAAATGTCTCATAGATCCGTAATAGGCTGTATTTTTTTTTTTTTCGTAAACTGTAATCAATTTACCATATAAAGTCGTAGTTATTTTCATAAAAAACAAAAAAATAATAATAATTTCTCCTCCACTAAAATTTGGATATTGTGGCATTTACTAAAAGAGCGCAGACATTAAATTTTGATACCCTAATTTATAGAAAAAGCAAGAAAAAAAAAATGTTTGAAAATTGTTTTTTATTATTTAATAATATTTTGCGAATTTAATTTTTATTGTTAAGAATTATTGAAAGGTTAGATTTTCATTTTTTCATGCAAATGTATTAGATATAGATATAAATGCAAAGTACATATATATATACCTATATACTGCTATGGTGGAAATGTAAATTTAAGATTAAAACAATATGTAACTATTTTTTCCAGAAAAATAAAAACCACGTTTACTCAGTCAAAAGTACGATCAATGCATTGTTTTAATGACAACGTTTATATATGAGTATAATTTCTATTTTATACTATAGGGACAAAGACATATTTTACCTCGTAGCGCTTTAATTGTGTAGCTACGCCATTCGCCGAATTACTGAAAAAAAAAAAAAAAAAAAAAAAAAGCGTACATAATTACATATTGATTAAATGACATGCCGATTTTATTAATTATCAAAACGGAATTTATTAATTGAATTAGCCCATTCGTCTTTTTGCTGTTAATTAATCGATTGCGTTAATTTAATACATTTTCATCGTATATATCCCATTCGTATTTTTACAAGTCATTTTTTTCAAATAATCGACAACCAGTTTATAGTTAACGAAAAAATTATCAGTTATTTTTTTGTCAATATATGATTTTATCTTGACCTGGTCGTTTTATTAAAATGTATGTTATTTACGGACTGTTTGGAAAAAAAAATATCCGTGTAGCCCCTAGTGATGGGAAAAAGCAAGATTTGCCGTAGTTCGGGAATCCGGATTTCGGATTATAAAATCCGGATTATTATCTGAATCCAAATTCGGCTTTTTCAATTGTGATTTTTTTATTCTTTAATTTGATTCATTTCTCATAAAACTATTATTATTATCTTTTTGTTAATAGAATTTAATGTTTATACAATTAAATACGTATTTACAACTCAAAAAATATTACAAATATATATTATTATTATTATTATTTATTTAAAAAAATTAAATACATTTTACACTCTAAATTATATAATATAATACTAGCTGATCCGGTAACGTTGTTTTATTTATAAAAATACAAAATTTCTGATTTTCGATTTCGATACATAAATTTTCGGATTTTAATTCGAAATCCGGATTTATTAGATTTTCGGATATTCCGGATTTATGTCACTTCATACCATTGAGTTTTTACTTGAGTATCATTAATACAAATAAGGCGGGCATGATGGGATAGTGAGATTATACCCATACAATGAGACTCGTAAAAGGGAAAATTCGTGTAGTATTAAAAATAAAAAAATGTGCCCCAAACACCTCCTCCTAAAAACTACCACTCATAAAGTATATAGTACGAAAAGTGATATATTTTAGCCTGTGTTTTGTTATATATATATACAGTACCGGGTAACAGAAAGACGATAACGGAAATATTGCCGCTCGACTTGACCGTCAAGATCAAGAACAAGAGGAAAAAATCTAAGAAGACAATTGTTAGGAAGACAAAGACTACGAAGAAGAAGAATTTGAAGGGGAATAAGGGAATTGAGATCGAGTCTGCGATATCACTGCCACGGCAGTCGTCGCCGTCGTCGCCGCCGCCATTGCCGCCGACACCACCGACGCCACCGACGCCGCCGACACGACAGCCGTCACCGCCACTATCACCGCTGCCGACACCGTCGCCGTCACCGCTACTATCACCGCTGCCGACACCGTCGCCGCCGCCGCGGCCGCAAGCGCCGCCGCCACCACCGCTGTCGCCGGTGAATTCCGCGTACGGCGACGAACCCTTCGACACCGACATGATCGAGGCCTCTCCTGCCCAGCCAACTGTTTACCGACCGATTGTATTCATATCTGACCATCAGTCGTACATTACGGCCGCGACGCCTAATAAGCAATCGCTGCCAGGGTTGCCGCTGTCACTTCCCAACCAGTACCCTTTAGAATTGACCTCGCAACTGGCCGGACCGTACTGTCACAACTATGATTTCCAGCATCATCTGATGGAAATCCGTCAACAGCCACCGGCCTACAGATTACCGCAATCACAGCAAATGTACCAGGAGTACGTTGCACAGCCACTGAGGCAGCATTCACTATTACAGCGGCCGCAGCCGCTGATGCAGCGTCCACTATTGCAGCGGCCGCAGCCGCTGATGCAGCGTCCACTATTGCAGCGGCCGCAGACGCTGATGCAGCGTCCACTATTGCAGCGGCCACAGCCGCTGATGCAACTTCCACTATTGCAGCGGCCGCAGCCACTGATGCAGCGGCCACAGCCACCGATGCAGCGGCCGCAGCCACCGATGCAGCGGCCGCAGCCATCGATGCAGCGGCCGCAGCCACCGATGCAGCGGCCGCAGCCGCTGATGCAGCGTCCATTATTGCAACGACCACAGTTTCCACAAACGCAAAGACCGTGGCCGCAGCAGCAGTGGGCCCAGGACGACAATAACGCATTCCGTGCATCGATGACTGCATCGCCCGAATCGGGATACCGACCGGCCGAGTGGTAACGGCCGTCGACGTCGGACTGACAACTCTCCATTTTGCATCTGTTACTGGTAAGATAATAATAGTGGTTATTATTATTTACCAAAACTTATGCGAAGATAAAATAAAAATAATTCCCCAACGGCACCTTAAACAATGACAAATAAAACGGGTAAAAATTTTTGAAAAAAAACTCCGATTGATTTAAACTTTTTTAATGAGAAATGCTTAAAATATTATCGTGATTATAAGAGAAAAAAAATTGTTTCTGTCGATCAACATAATATTATCTGTCGTAAAATATGGGGGGTTTTAACCAAAAATAACGATAAACGCCAAAAGTAAGTGCACGATGATATAAATTACGTCTCCAATCTTGGCGATGGTGACTTACCGCGCACGTCTGCAAAATGACAACGCGTGCAAAATAAAATCGACAGTTTTTTCGGATAAAACGCCCGCCGAATTTTCCGTCCATGTACCTAGTGATTCGATAAGACTGATTTTTTTTCTAATATTTTTTTTGAAATTCATATATTGAATACTGGGCCCCAGTGAAAGTACTCTTGAATTATTATAAATGATAAATAAACATATATATATATATATATATACATATAATAATATAATAACTAAAATAATAATAATAATATTATCAATTATAATATATAATTTTATATTCATATTTGGGCTAAATTTAACAATAAAATAAACAAGTAAAATTAATAAGATATACACCATTAATATAACAGAACTAAACGAAACAGAAATGTTTACAAAAAAAAAAAAAAAAGGACGAACGCAAGGGGGAGATGTACCCTCTACAGAATATCAGGAAAAATTAAAAAAATAAATTATGTTATTTATAAACCTTTTGCATTTTACATTTTTTCCATTTATCCGGGTACATAAAAAAATAGCACGTCGTACTTTTAGTAATATGAAGTTGCCCCTGGTTTTGTCCATTATTATCAATATATATCTATTATATATGTAAAAATTGTTATAATTTGTCAGCTTTTTTTTAATATATAGTATAATAATAAATTAGTTAATTAGTATATTAAATATATTTTTTTAAATATTTTTATACTTATATTATCTACTTAAAATTCAATAAAATTAAAATAAGTAATTAAGAACTTGCTACAGGTTGTGTTGTAGTGGTGGGGGCCGCAGCCACGGACGACGACATTGATATTCATGGTCTGCTTAGAACAGCACATTTTTTTAAATTAATTTTGAAAAAAGTTATAATCATTTAACTATGTAATTATTTCAAAACCATACACAGAGTGTTGTATTTAGAACAATGGAAAAAACGCCGCGCCGCGTCCTTCAAAATCTTGTCCTTTTTAAGTTTGAAAATGAGTACTTTTATTCTACAACCAAAATTAAGCGAGTTCTACTGAGTCTGCGTAAGCTTGTTTTGTCGCCGTAATATAAAAATTTTGTTCCGTCGGGTGCTGTTCCATGGCTTAGAATCTAAGCGGGTCATGATGTTCAACGTCGTCGTCCGCCCCACCCGCTACAACCACAACCAGCAGCGTTCCCTATTGCGGTTGCCGAACAATGGCACTGTGGCTATTGCGCGTGTAGGCACGAAATGTTATTTTTCATTTATAACCTATTATATTTTTGGAACCGATCAACTAGAAATAATTTTATTATGGACGATATAATTATTAATTTTTTTACATTATTTCCATTTACGATGTCCCACTAAAATGTACAAATCACAATAGGGGTTCCTATTCAATCGCACTCCCGGTTTTACTATTACTATTCACTTATGTTTACACGTGTGATATTAGTGCTAGTGACAAACACTATACATCGTGTAAACCGGGCATATGAACAAATATACAAGGCAAGTAACAAGTAAGAAAGTCCTTAATTACCTATTTTAATTTGATTACATTTAAAGCAGGTCTGGCGGCTGATCTAGTGAGTTGGCCGAATAAGATAACCTGTAGCAGACATTTTCATTTAACCGGCACCAGACTAGTCAACAAAATACATACTATTCAACAGCATACTAATCTTTCGATTGTTTTTTTTTTTTTTTTAAATTTTAAATTAGAAATAAACCAGCCAAACACAAAAAATTCACAATAAGAATGAGTAAGAGAGGAATTAACAATAGGCGCGGAGAGGCTTCAATCAAGAAGCCTCTCATTAATGACAGTTTCAATAGTTAACGATTGAATTATAGGAATGTACAGGACACGATACCAGTACCGGATAGGCCCGGCGAGTTACCGAGTCGAACTAGGTGGGCCGCACAACATTTGGGACTGTTACGTTAACATTAGGTTGCTAACCTAATAGAACTATTTCAATATTTCCCTATCTACTATGGAATTGACCCAAAGATTCCACGGTGCAGATTAAAGTGGGCATTTCCCTTTTTTTGGCCAAAATCCTAAACTCAGTCGGCCGGTACATTCCCTATTCGGCGCTGTACGAAACCATGTTCTCTTTACTCTACAACGAGGATTGTCATGAAGTGTAGAATGTGTACATTTTTTATGAGCGGATTGTAGTGAGAGTCAAGTTTTGAGTATAATCCATTGTAAAAAATGTTGGTTTCTTCGTAAATTGTTTTGATATGGAGGTCACTGTATCATTCCGTTAACCATAACCTGTAACCTCATTTGTACTGAAGTGTTTGAAAATCCAGAAAATATTTCAATTTGTATTACATATAATTATAATTTTTTTTTTTTTTTTATGTCTTGTAAAATATAATTTAATTAAATATTACACCGATTATACAATTTTTGTTCTCTAATTTTTAATTTATAATATTTTGTATTACATACAATTTTTATTTAGTAATAATGAAAATATATATAGGTATATATTACTATGTTAATAATATTCAGATTTTACTTGCTTGTGATTACATATATTTTTATAAGTAGAAAAACTTATCTTTATATTAATATTTGTTAATACATTGCAATTAAAAATATTTATCTGTATTATTATTACATAAATAATAATTTTTAGTTTTTAATTTTTATTCTATTTTATTGTAAACTAACCATATTATGATGTTTCCCCCCAGAAACAAATATACATATTTCAAACTAACTTACTCATATTTATTACTAATAAATATAATAAAACAAAATATTTAATGACTTATTAGTTTTCTAAATGACAATCACAGAGGATTTTTTGAATAAAATACTGAATAAAATATTGAACAAAATACACTACTCAGACTGAAACAATGCCTTTGTACATATAAACTGTAACGTTTCTTCTGGATTAAGTGGTGGTTGTTGTTGTTGAGTTGACTGAAAAAAAAATCATAATCTCATATAAGAATTTATTAAAAAACTTCACTATACAAATATTAAAATGCTAACATAATTACGAAGACCAATAATTGCACCAAAAAATATTAATGGAACAGATACCAATAACCATAATAGTAAAATTGC
Source organism: Tuberolachnus salignus (assembly GCA_956483605.1). NCBI lineage: Eukaryota > Metazoa > Arthropoda > Insecta > Hemiptera > Aphididae > Tuberolachnus > Tuberolachnus salignus. Next base: position 9,091,742 of record OY101431.1, on the reverse strand, counting down.
AAGCAATGTGGACACAGGAAAAACCGTTTTAACATCATCAGTGTCCATAACAATCATCATGATAAACAAGCAAATTAGAGTTCTGAAAATATAATACAACTATAATAGTATTCAATAGTATTCATATATAAATTATGTTCAGTTGGTTCTATTTTAACAAGCCCCCTAAACACGAGTTTTTATTTTAATTTAAATGATTATTAGTTGGTAAAAACAAAATGTACATTAAATACCAATTCACTTTTATTGAGTTAAACAATTTATCCTAGTTATTATTTTACAAAAGACATTTGATAAAGTTTGGTCTTGAGTAATTGTCTGTCAAAATTGTATTAACATTATGATGATAATACCATTGATAAAATATATTTTATCAATGATAGTTACTAATGATAATTGTTTGTCTACATGTGTGTTCAAATATCAGTATAAAGAAAAAGAAAATTGTGTTTAATAATACACTGCACTGTTAGTGTACCAACTATTACTTTGTAGAGTAGTGAGAAGTGGCTAAGATAGTATCACATTTTGTAAGTGTTCTGGTATTTTTATTTTATTTTTCAATTCTTTAAGGGGGAAATTAAAAGTTCTTAACATAGTACATGTATTACAAAACGGTTAGTATTTCTTGATAAAAGAACTTTCTAAAATAATTACTAATAAAAAAAAAATAAGGCCTTATTTATAACCAAACAATTTAACATTTAACATCTTACCCAGGACAAACCAAGGAAGTCAAAATTATATTTGTTTTCCATTTCTTGCCCCCAGCACGTTTATAAATTCTTGATGATACGTAACCAGCTGGTATTCCAAAACAATAAATCAGTATAATCCAAAAAGTCTTCAAAGATATTGGGTTAGCTGAGGTTATATAGCCCACACATCCAAGTACTGAAGAATAAACATGGTATTAGTTTAATAAGAAAAATATTTCTAAAAAAAAAATATGATATTTACCTAGTGTAAGTAAAAGTAAACATATAACCTGGATGAATGATCCAGTGAATACCGATAGGAAAATACCTCCTGTTGAAAACTGGAAGAAATTGCGATTGAAATTGTTTCTGTCTTCAATCTAATCACAAGTTAATAATAAATTACTATTATGGGTAAACATTTTTTTTGACAACTGTGAATTTTTTTGTTTTCAGCTAAGAATTTAATTTGACTTTAAAACTGGGTAAAAAAAAAAAATAATAACATAGTATACTGTTTTATTCATCGGTCAATTAATACAAAAATAAACAAATCGGAGATCATAGGTGGATATTTGGTCACATCTGGGTGGGGCTTGACATCATGAAAAAATGATTGAAAAATTTATTTAAAAAGTTTTGATTATTTTCTATAATTGTATATTATAAGTGTAGTAGAGAGATTAAAAACTTCCGGGAGAGCTAAAGCCTCTAAAGTCCCCCCCTCCAATATCTAGCACTGAAACGACTTTGGCATTGCAATTGAATTAGTTACGGTCATTACTAGATAAATATAATACATAACTAGTTGGGTTCCATCACTGGTTGGCCTCCCTCCTCATATTATTCATAGGTAAATTGTATAAATTATCATATTTACTTATTGTGACATCACAACATAGATTGTAAATATTCTTTATCAATAAAAAAAAAAACATAAAAAAATACACAACTAATTACCTGACTGTCACTGGAATTGCCTTTGCCTAATCCATAATGTACGAATATAAATGAAAAAACGATAAGAGAAATGAGTATTGTCAATAGATTAAACAGCATGAACAGTTTTGCTCTTGAATAGGCAGTTTTCCGCTGGTGACCATCTGGTGCCAATCTTGTCACAGATTCGGTTCTCTAAAAGTCGTACGATTAATAATACAATAAAATCTTCTTAAATTGCATATTATTTCAATACAGACCTGAAATTTTACAGAATATGAATATGTCACATATAATTCGCTGGGAATACTGTCGACAGAAATGTCTATCAAAACACTTGGACTATCACATCCGACGACCATAACAGGATGTTTGTAATGTTTCACACTCCTAGGTGTAAACTTGACAGCTAAAAAAAAAAAAAATCATCCTATCATAATATACAACATATGAACAATTCAAGTGGACAAACCCATGATTCTGCCAACTTCAGTGTCGGGGGAAAATGCCTGGTCTCCGGTTTCGACAATATTATAGACGATTGTAAATTCCATATGATTAAACACATAATAAGTATCGAGCTTCAGCAATTCTGGAGATACCTAAAACAACATAAAATTAAATGTAAAACGTTAAAGTAATTCGATTTTATTGGAATATCCAAGTTCCATTAATTTTGCATTAATGTGAAGAAACTTACTCCCAGTACTTTCGCACATAAATTTTTATTTTCGTTCGATGTGACTGGCACATAGCAACCTATTGGAAATCCGTTATCACACAACTGCTGGCCATGTTTCATATCAAAGCACCAAGTAACTGGCTTACCCTCTGGAACATTTTTCAACACAATTTATTTATTTATATCTTAATAAAAGAAACCGGGGGGGGGGAGGGGGATTAAACTATACAATTTAAACAATATTTTTTAACCTATTATATTTTGTTTAGCGGTATACACATACATTACATTGCTCAGATTTAATTAAATATTTTCGTGGGATAGAATTTGTGTAACTTAGTACTTGTGCATGTTGGGAAATCAAATGTGTTTAAATAGACTCACCGACAACAAAATTATAGTCATTATTCAAAATCAATCCTTGGCTAAGATCGAATCGCTGCATATTGCTAATTAGATCGGTAACAGTATAATTTTTGGAACACAGCAATTTACAATCTTCATCGGTCAAAAATGACATCTAGAAAAAAAAAATCTCAAATTTAAGAAACTTCATAGTAGATGGTATTTATATATTAAATACAACACTTTTATTATTAATGTATCTTCTTACTATTAATTGATGATGATCAGGGTTCTGGAATTATAGCTTTTTAAAATATGATAATAAGTGCTAAAATATGCACTAAAAAAACCCAGTAAAATAAGTATAAAAATCCAAAAAAAACTATACATTTAAAATATATATTAATTAATAAATATTATTTAAGTAGGTATTAGAATTAAATTAAAACTACAATTAAAAAAAAAGAAATACAAACATATTTCTTTAAATTTTAAAGAAATCTATATTATTATTATTATTTCTTGAAATAGTTATCTTCCTTAGCCTATCTACAAAAAAATTATAATTAGATACCAAAAACATATTATAATTGAATTAATATATATATATATATTTTTTTTTTTTTGATTAAGCGCTTCACTTAAATTCACTGGTCTATTAAAATTTGTATAGTTTTTGTTTAAAATTTGAAGTATCTTGTCAAAATTTGCAAAAAAAACACTAAAGCTTAAAAATAAGCACTTACTGCAAAATCTATGAAATATGCAAATATATGCACATTCAAATATTTCAGATTTGATATAATGGTAACCAGAAGTGAATTTATTTCTAATATTACTGCTATATTTCACAATAAATAAAAAAGTATACGAATGCTATAAGTCCTGAACCCTGATTATAATTACTAACTGTTTGTTAGAAGATTGTAATATTTTTTCCCTTTTTACAGATTATTTTTCACCACTCACAGACTTCTGTAACAAACTTGATTATTAAATATTGGTATTACAAAAAGTTTGCTGATCTAGTGTGGTATGTACTTACTGTAAGTATTGACTGTCCCATTTTCTCACCAGTCAAGAGTAGTTGTTTGGGAATTTCAGTTGTCAGTGTATTTCCATCACACAGGTCAAAACTATAAAATACATTTTTTTAATTATTTTTTTTTTTTATATTATATAACACACACTTAAAAATACTCAATGATTATGGATTTATAAATTTGATATAATTTAGTATTTTAATTCGTGTGATTTTGTATTACAACATCCAGGTGTCCAACCACATTAAAACTATCATATTTGTATTCCAGTTTCACACGGGTTTTCAAATACCCAATGGATCTCACAGTTATAAATTACTAAATGCATTTATCAATTTCAAAAAAAATAACATGTGTTTTCACCAACACTATTTGATAATTATCAAATCAAATCGCGTTGGTTATACGCGTTTATAATTCTAGACATTTAGAACTGTGGACAATCGGAATAACACTTGAACTCGAAAAATATTACAAAAAATATATTTACTATTGTTGTCCGGGCCGTAGCAATTCGTCGGTATTCGATGTCTCGACGAACAATTCAATTCGGCTCTGTAACACGACAATTGTTTCGTTATTAGGCGCTGAAATCACGGTGATACCTAACGGGTAACAATATAATTTATAATAATTCAAACGTTCACCGTGCAAGTGGACCCGCCGTCCGGTTCTTTGCAATGGTCGACCGGGTCCGGTCCGGGCGTGATGGACGACGCGTCCGCAGCCAACGCAAGTCCCAGTCCCAGCAGTCCCAGTAGCCAAACCGCGGCGGCCGCTGCCGCCGGATTGTTCATGTTCGGCTAAAATGTAATAACGGAATATCAAATGTTGAACATACAAACCCGTCCGGATATGTACGCCACGCGACTACGGGGCGAACCGTAAAACCATAACACGGCGAGCGAGTTATCCGCGTAAAACGTCCGTCGCGGGTTTATTTTGCGTGGTCGTCGGCGACGGCAGCATTTAGTGTTTCGCACCGGTCACTTGTAACGTTCCTCAGTCGAAACGGCGTAAAAAAAAAAAAAAAAATGTACTTACCGATCTTACGAAAGTGCTTAACACTGATAACGTGGATCAGTTGTCCTTTTACGGTTAGTATCACTCGAGTACACTACGGGCCGTGATATCGATCCGGTAGGGTACGCCCATCCAGATAAAAAATATACCGGTGCGATTACTGCCTGTCGCGGCCACACTGAACAAAAAAAAAAAAAAAAAACGAGCCGTCGTCTGTAGACTAGTGTCCGTTACTCCCACTCCGTAAGGGCAAGAAATGTATTACGCCTATTGCAATCTACATAGGAATTCGTTTTGTTTTTTTTTTTTTTAATCGTAATTTGTTTTCTTGTTTATTTTGATAAAAGGATTTGCCGTATTTCACTATCAAAATCCAACAACAGAATTAATTTTATATTTAAAAAAAGAAAAATGAATATAATTATTATGCATAACAATAATAATAATGAAATACGTCAATAAAAACAAATGAAATAAATCATTGAAACGACGATAATAACTAATACGATTTAAAAAATAAAAATCAACATTTCAAACTATGCTGATTATTAACAATTTACACTTGAATATTTTTACATAAAATTACAATTGTTTTAAAAAACTTCCTGCGCGTTTAATTGTTTTTCATAATGTCGCAATCTAATATTATTACATTTATTGGCAAATTAAAATTAACAATGAATATTCATAACTGGGAGCACCAAAATCTACATCAGTTTGTGTGTGATTGTTTGCAACCAAAAAAATGTAGTTCTTTTATTTAAAATAAGTTTTCTAGTACTTTCAAAAAATAAATATTTAATATTTTTTTTGCTTCAAGGGGCCTGCTCGCGACACGTTATTTTGCTCAAAAACATGCTTTACCACAAAAAAAAAACTCCAAGGACCTTGTAGATAGACACGAGAAGGCACACTAAATACATCTACACGTACACTGGTGTAGAATAAATTGAAAATATTATTACAATTCAAAACTGAAAACATTGTAATATTTGTGATGCAAATATAACTATGCGATAACGACGCGGCAGTGTTGTTTTAATCTATTCCGAATTTAAGTAAATCTATTATATATCGGCGGGCAAGATTGTGACGCACAAAACTGCACTCCTCACACTAATTCACGACAAACACAAACATCCCGGCGGCCGTTGGCGTGAATAGAATGTACCTAAATGTTGCCCCTTATTAAATAGCCACGAGCAGGCCCCCTAAATAACTATTACTAATTTAAATGTTTTTTTTTTTTTTTTTTTTTCATATTGTTGCACTATTATTAATGTTCAGTCGATTTCTAACCACTGTTAGTGCGTCCGCTATCTTCTTATGAATACACAATTTCTACATTTTTTCCCTTTTTTTTCGTTAAAATGTTAAGTAATATATGCAACGAAAAGCCTAAAATGGTTTTAAATCGACCTTCATAATAGAAAACAAAAAGTGAAGATTAATGAAGTAAATGGGAACACATGTAAAGTTAATTATGGTGTATTTTATATGTGCATATTTCAAATATTTTCTTGTATTTTTCTAAATTAGTGAAACGACTCTCAAAAGAAGCTATAAGTTACTACATTAACTTCATTATTGAATATCAAATAATCATTATGTTTTGTTTCATAATGCCTTTTAACGGTAAAATTTTCACTGAAATTGACACTGTGCGCACTTCAACAGTCACAGCGAAAGAGGCAGATTATGACTATTATTGGCCACGTTTTATATTAACAATATAATTTGCTATACGTTGGTATCTACTTTGGTCTTTATGTTGTTTTCAAATAAGATTAGAATTATTATTTTTATTTCGATTATGTTGTTATTAATTAAACGGGCATCGCGTTGGGTGGGAATTCCAGAATATTTTATTGGCACAAATAATTTTTTTTTGCAAATGTACGATAAATCTCGCGGGCCGCAAAAATGTCCAAGGTGGGCCGCGGGTTGGCCATCACTGTTCTAGAATATTCTTTATCTGGATGTGTACGCCGCAGAATAGATAAAATAATAACTTGCACGTACGGTACGGTAGGCTACGGTACGGTACGGTACGCTACGGTACGGTACGGTACGCTACGGTACGGTACGGTACGCTACGGTACGGTACGGTACGGTACGGTACGGTACGGTACGCTACGGTACGGTTTACCGGTGGGCGGTTGATTCACGTCGGCGCATAGCGCAACGAACGGCGGCGTAGGTGGCATACAACAAAAACTTTGGGCGTGAATTTTTCAGAGGTTGATTTGATTTTTTTTTTTTTTTTACCCCGGCACGGGCACAATGGCGTCGCGGCGTACGACCTTTTTTTTTTTTTTGCTCTCTCCTAGGTAGTATTGATTTTCTGCACCGAGCGATGAAGCCCAGACGGGTGTACGGTACGTTAGGGTTTACCGACGGCCGCGCCCGCGCCTGCGGCGACCTCAAAGCCACGGCCGCGGCGGAAGGCAATTTCCGAACAGCACGCACCGCCCTTTGACGACTCATCCGGGCCACAAAAAGGGAAGTGTTGGGACGAGATGATCAAAAGCGTCAATACAGATCCCTGGGGGAAGCTGTACAAGCTGGTCATGGGGAAACTTCGGAGTCCCTCCGTGGTGCCAACGATAGAACCACAAACCTTGAGGGAAGTCGTTGCCACACTTTTTCCCGACCGACCCGAAACCTCATCCCGAAGCCGAATATACCGGCGGGATCGCCGTATTCGTACAGGCCGCTGTGTCTGCTCGACGACGTCTGGAAATTCCTCGAGTTTCTACTGGCCCGCAGGATGAAGAGCACATGATTGCGACGGGGATCGTACTGTCTGAGCGACAGTTCGGTTTCCGTCACGGACGGTCAACTGACGACGCGCTCAGGACCCTCCACCGCAAGCTGGTGGGGGCCTGCAACGCTCGGAAGATGGCCGTCGCCGTGAGCATAGACATCGAAAACGCGTTCAATACGGTCGGATGGGAGGTAATCACGGCTGCGCTGGCGCGCATGAGATTTCCGCCATACATCAGACGGATGATCGGATCGCATCTGAGCGGCCGAGTTCTGATCGTGCGCGACGACCAGTCGACTGGTCCCGAGACGGCTCCGGTAACCTGCGGGGTACCTCAAGGATCCGTTCCCGGACTGCTCCTCTGAAACATCGCGTGCGACGCCGTCCTCCGCCTACCCCTCCCGAGGGACACGATCACTATCGGCTACGAGGATGATACACTGATCGTGGCGGAGGGCGCTCAAAATCGGGCCAACGCCGCACTGGCGACCGTCTCCAAAGGCATCGGGGATCTGGGGCTACGGCTGGCCGTCCAAAAGACGTCGGTCGTGGCATTCAGTAACTGGCGCTGGCCGACAGCGCCGCGGATTCGACTCGACGGTGATCGCATCGCGCCCAGCGAGTCCCTAAAGTACCTCGGACTTGTGTTGGAGAACAAGAGAAGTCTGTACGGCGCGCACTTTCGCGCTGTGGTCGACAAGGCCCAGCACGTGATGTTGTCGCACGGCCGGCTCCTGCCAACATCGGCGGCCCACGGGAGCGCAGGAGGCGACTACTGACGAGCGTCGTACACAGCGCTCCCACGCACCCCTGCCCTTATGCCCCCGGGATCTCGCTGCTATGGCGTCCGTCCAGCAGCGTGGAGCTCTTCGGAACGTACGCGCCTACAGAACCGTCTCGCACGAGGCGGCGCTAATCGTAGCGGACTGCCACCCGTCGATCTGTTGGTCTCTCGTAGGTGCAGTGCGTTTGACGCTCTGCGCGCGTTGGGGGCTGCAGCGGGCGACGAACCCCGCCCGTCAGCACTGCGTACGGAGATACTACTCGCGACCAGCTGGGCGCGCCGGATCAGATCTACGGAACGGGAGGCCGGCAGGAAAAGTCCCCCTCTGACCCTGTGAGAGCAGCAAATGGGCTTCGGCTTTGCTATTGCCCATTCTCTAGGTAGGGCAAGAATGTAAATACCCATGTGAGCCCGCCCCGCCTTGGGGGAAAACGGGATTTTATTTATTAATTTATATTAGTTGTTTTTCAAATTTTCAATAATTGATGGCGACCCGCCTCCCGTAGCAGTTCCTCACAGCGTTTCCGGGAGGCACAGTTATTGCCGGTTAAAATAAAAAAAAAAAACGGGGGTTTACCGACAGACGGTAGATTTACGTCGGCGGCAATGGCATACAACGAAAACTTTGGGCGTGAATTTGTCGGAGGTTGATTTGGTTTTTTTTTTTTTTTACCCCGGCACGGGCGCAATGGCGTCGCGGCGTACGACCTTTTTTTTTTTTTGCTCTCTCCTAGGTAGTATTGATTTTCTGCACCGAGCGATGAAGCCCAGACGTGTGTACGGTACGTTAGGGTTTACGGACGGACGGTTGATTCACGTCGGCGCACAGCGCCACGAACGGCGGCGGCGGTGGCATACAACAAAAACTTTGGGCGTGAATTTGTCGGAGGTTGATTTGATTTTTTTTTTTTTTTACCCCGGCACGGGCGCAATGGCGTCGCGGCGTACGACCTTTTTTTTTTTTTTGCTCTCTCCTAGGTAGTATTGATTTTCTGCACGGAGCGAGGAAGCCCGGACGGGTGTACGGTACGTTAGGGTTTACCGACGGACGGTTGATTCACGTCGGCGCACAGCGCCACGAACAGCGGCGGCGGTGGCATACAACGAAAACTTTGGGCGTGAATTTGTCGGAGGTTGATTTGATTTTTTTTTTTTTTACCCCGGCACGGGCGCAATGGCGTCGCGGCGTACGACCTTTTTTTTTTTTTTGCTCTCTCCTAGGTAGTATTGATTTTCTGCACCGAGCGATGAAGCCCAGACGGGTGTACGGTACGTTAGGGTTTACCGACGGCCGCGCCCGCGCCTGCGGCGACCTCAAAGCCACGGCCGCGGTGGAAGGCAATCTCCGAACAGCACGCACCGCCCTTTGGCGGCTCATCCGGGCCACCAAAGGGAAGTATTGGGACGAGATGATCAAAAGCGTCGATACAGATCCCTGGGGGAAGCTGTACAAGCTGGTCATGGGGAAACTTCGGAGTCCCTCCGTGGTGCCAACGATAGAACCACAAACCTTGAGGGAAGTCATTGCCACACTTTTTCCCGACCGACCCGAAACCTCATCCCGAAGCCGAATATACCGGCGGGATTGCCGTATTCGTACAGGCCGCTTTGTCTGCTCGACGACGTCGGGAAATTCCTCGAGTTTCTCCTGGCCCGCAGGATGGAGAGCACATGGTTGCGACGGGGATCGGACTGTCTGAGCGACAGTTCGGTTTCCGTCACGGACGGTCAACTGACGACGCGCTCAGGACCCTCCACCGCAAGCTGGTGGGGGCCTGCAACGCTCGGAAGATGGCCGTCGCCGTGAGCATGGACATCGAAAACGCGTTCAATACGGTCGGATGGGAGGTAATCACGGCCGCGCTGGCGCGCATGAGATTTCCGCCATACATCAGACGGATGATCGGGTCACATCTGAGCGGCCGAGTTCTGATCGTGCGCAACAACCAGTCGACTGGTCCCGAGACGGCTCCAGTAACCTGCGGGGTACCACAAGGATCCGTTCCCGGACTGCTCCTCTGAAACATCGCGTGCGACGCCGTCCTCCGCCTACCCCTCCCGAGGGACACGATCACTATCGGCTACGAGGATGATACACTGATCGTGGCGGAGGGCGCTCAAAATCGGGCCAACGCTGCACTGGCGACCGTCTCCAAAGGCATCGGGGATCTGGGGCTACGGCTGGCCGTCCAAAAGACGTCGGTCGTGGCATTCAGTAACCGGCGCTGGCCGACGGCGCCGCGGATTCGACTCGACGGTGATCGCATCGCGCCCAGCGAGTCCCTAAAGTACCTCGGACTTGTGTTGGAGAACAAGAGGAGTCTGTACGGCGCGCACTTTCGCGCTGTGGCCGACAAGTCCCAGCGCGTGATGTTGTCGCACGGACGGCTCCTGCCCAACATCGGCGGCCCACGGGAGCGCAGGAGGCGACTACTGACGAGCGTCGTACACAGCGCTCCCACGCACCCCTGCCCTTATGCCCCCGGGACCTCGCTGCTATGGCGTCCGTCCAGCAGCGTGTAGCTCTTCGGAACGTACGCGCCTACAGAACCGTCTCGCACGAGGCGGCGCTAATCGTAGCGGACTGCCTCCCGTCGATCTGTTGGTCTCTCGCAGGTGCAGTGCGTTTGACGCTCTGTGCGCGTTGGGGGCTGCAGCGGGCGACAAACCCCGCCCGTCAGCACTCCGTACGGAGATACTACTCGCGACCAGCTGGGCGCGCCGGATCAGATCTACGGAACGCCTTTGTTGATCGGGGCCCAGCAGCTGGACCGCCGGCCGGGAGGCAGGCAGGAAAAGTCCCCCTCTGACCCTGTGAGAGCAGCAAATGGGCTTCGGCTTTGCTATTGCCCATTCTCTAGGTAGGGCAAGAATGTAAATACCCATGTGAGCCCGCCCCGCCTTAGGGGAAAACGGGATTTTTATTTATTAATTTATATAAGTTATTTTTCAAATTTTCAATAATTGATGGCGACCCGCCTCCCGTAGCAGTTCCTCACAGCGTTTCCGGGAGGCACAGTTATTGCCGGTTAAAATAAAAAAAAAAAAAGCGGGTTTACCGACAGACGGTAGATTTACGTCGGCGGCAATGGCATACAACGAAAACTTTGGGCGTGAATTTGTCGGAGGTTGATTTGATTTTTTTTTTTTTTACCTCGGCACGGGCGCAATGGCGTCGCGGCATACGACCTTTTTTCTTTTGCTCTCTCCTAGGAAGTATTGATTTTCTGCACGGAGCGAGGAAGCCCGGACGGGTGTACGGTACGTTAGGGTTTACCGACAAACAGTAGATTCACGTCGGCGTACAGCGCCACGAACAGCGGCGGCGGTGGCATACAACGAAAACTTTGGACGTGAATTTGTCGGAGGTTGATTTGATTTTTTTTTTTTTTTTTACCCCGGCACGGGCGCAATAGCGTCGCGGCGTACGACTTTTTTTTTTCTTTTGCTCCCTCCGAGGTACTATTAATTTTCTGCACGGATCGATGGAGCTCGGACGGACGAATGCGCATGTCCGGCCGCGGTCGTCGGCATAGCAACGAGCTCGGCCCGGGACGTAGCCGTCGCCGGATACGACGACCTGAGGTCATTCCCAGAGTTTCGTCCGTACGGTTCGGAGGTTGAGCGCCTCCGTTGGTTTATATTATTTTACAACTTCTGTTGTATATAATATAAAGGTTTCCAGTGGCGTTCGTGTGTGTCCGTGCACGCGCGGTCCGTTTATCCGGCGGTTATTACGGGTGCGGTCGCCATGAACTTAAAGAGTATTAAGGCGATGTTGCGCCTGTACGCATGTTACCTAATAATCTTCGGTATGGCGATGTTTCCGTTCGCATACATGATGCGCGGGGTCGCCACGTTCTTCAGGCTCTTTCCAGGACACGTCAAGCATTGCAACGTATTGGCCCCAAAATGCTTGGTAAATATTTATATATTATGTATATTTGTATAATATCGACAATTATTTTATAAGAAAAACGAATCAAATCGATAGATATATGTATTTTATAGTTTGCCATTTTTCTATAATGCGGTTGCCCGATACCGACGGTTTTAATGAAATCTAAACATGCGAAATAGTCAAGGATTTGATATGTATTTTTTAAATTTGCATTTAAACTATCTTTATAGCTTCATCGACATAGGTATGCCACGCCCCTCATGCGTTTTCGCCGTTTCGGTGTCGGTGGCGGTTTAGGGGGGAGGGGTCAGATCCTTCCAGGTACATTTTTTTTTACACAACAATTATACACATATATTAAATATAATTACAGCCGTAAAAACTTTATTGTTTGACAATATTTCAGGAAAAAAAAATTTCTCGAACGTTCTTAAATTATAAGAGGTATATATAGTATCTATACGCATGCGCCTACGATTGACGTCATGTAGACCATTGGCGATGTAGACTAGGGCGTTGCACGTCGTCGCGAATATTAACAATCGACCCCTCTTCTATAGTCATAATTGACCTAGATAAATATATGGTTTTTGAAGATTTATTAACTTTTGTGACGGGGGTGGGGAGATATACAATATTATACTTTTACATCTTCAAGAGGGCGTTACGTCCCACAACCATTTTTGCAGTCTCGGAGTTAATAGCGGTTAAATAGGGAGTGGTTGAACACTCCCGGCATTTATTTTTTACACAATCCTTATACAATTTTACAAAATATTATTTGATTTCTTTTTTTTTTTTTTGGTAGAATATTAAAACCCTCCACTTCTCCACCCCCCACGAATATTTGAGGAAATAAAATATTGATCCCTCGGAAATATTTTTACCTCTTAAAATTATTTCACCTATACGCGTGCGCCTACGTTTTCCACCGTTTGTCGAGAGGTGGTGTAGACAAGGGCGTGGCTCGTCGTCGCAAGTATTGAAAATCGATCATTTCCTACACCCCCCTCCCCCCACTGTCATAATTGACCTAGACTAGTATATCGTTTTTTAGGATTTATTAATTTTTGTGACAGTGAGAGAGGGGGTATACAAATATTATACATATAGACATATATTAAATATGATTACAGCGGTAAAAGCCTTTTTGTTTGACGATATTTCAAGGAAAAAAAAATTTCTCGAACATTTTTAAATTATAATACCTATACGCGTGCGCCTACGATTGACGTCGTTTGGACCATTGGCGGTGTAGACAAGGGCGTGGCACGTCGTCGCGAGTATTTAAAATCGACCCCATCTCCTATAACTCACCCCCTCTAGGCATAGTTGACCTAGATAAGTATATCGTTTTTTAGGATTTATTAACATTATAGACGGAGTGGGGGGGTTATACAAATATTATACTTATACATCGTCAACAGGACGTAATACCACCCCTCATGCATCTACGCAGTCTTAGTACGGTGATGGTTTCGGGTGGAAGAGTTGATCCCTCCGGCAGTTTTTTTTTACACAATACTTATACACCTATATAGAATATGATTTTATGTTTTTTATTTTTTTTATTTTTTTTGGGGGGGTTTAATATTAAATCACCACATCTACCCCACCTCTCTCGAAATTTGTTCGAAACCGCGTTTGCTCAGAGAGTATACTGACGGGCGCGCGTGTATAGCAACGATTATATTACAGCCGTAACCGCCCTTTTGTTTAACGATATTTCAGGAAACAAAAAAATTTCTGGAACATTCTTAAATTATAATTCCTATACGCGTGCGCCAAACGATTGACGTCATTTAGACCATTGGCGGTGAAGACATGGGCGTGGCACGTCGTCGCGAATATTGAAAATCGACTCCTCTCCTACACCCCACCACAATAGTCATAATTGACCTATATAAGCATATGGTTTTTTAAGATTTATTAACTTTTGTGACGGGGGGGGGGAGATATACAATATTATACTTTTACATCTTCAAGAGGGCGTTACGTCCCTCATGCATTTTTGCAGTCTCGGAGTTAATAGCGGTTAAATAGGGAGGGGTTGATTCCTCCCGGCACTTATTTTTTACACAATCCTTATACAATTTTACAAAATATTATTTGATTTCTTTTTTTTTTTTTGGAAGAATATTAAAACCCTCCACTTCTCCACCCACCACGAATATTTGAGGAAATAAAATATTGATCCCTCGGAAATATTTTTACCTCTTAAAATTATTTCACCTATACGCGTGCGCCTACGTTTTCCACCGTTTGTCAAAAGGTGGTGTAGACAAGGGCGTGGCTCGTCGTCGCAAGTATTAAAAATCGATCCCTTTCCTACACCCCCCTCCCACCACTGTCATAATTGACCTAGACTAGCATATCGTTTTTTTAGGATTTATTAATTTTTGTGACAGTGGGGGAGGGGGTATACAAATATTATACTTATAGACATATAATAAATATGATTACAGCGGTAAAAGCCTTTTTGTTTGACGATATTTCAGGGAAAAAAAAATTTCTGGAACATTCTTAAATTATAATTCCTATACGCGTGCGCCAAACGATTGACGTCATTTAGACCATTGGCGGTGAAGACATGGGCGTGGCACGTCGTCACGAATATTGAAAATCGACTCCTCTCCTACACCCCACCACAATAGTCATAATTGACCTATATAAGCATATGGTTTTTTAAGATTTATTAACTTTTGTGACGGGGGGGGGGAGATATACAATATTATACTTTTACATCTTCAAGAGGGCGTTACGTCCCTCATGCATTTTTGCAGTCTCGGAGTTAATAGCGGTTAAATAGGGAGGGGTTGATTCCTCCCGGCACTTATTTTTTACACAATCCTTATACAATTTTACAAAATATTATTTGATTTCTTTTTTTTTTTTTTGGTAGAATATTAAAACCCTCCACTTCTCCACCCCCCACGAATATTTGAGGAAATAAAATATTGATCCCTCGGAAATATTTTTACCTCTTAAAATTATTTCACCTATACGCGTGCGCCTACGTTTTCCACCGTTTGTCAAAAGGTGGTGTAGACAAGGGCGTGGCTCGTCGTCGCAAGTATTAAAAATCGATCCCTTTCCTACACCCCCCTCCCCCCACTGTCATAATTGACCTAGACTAGCATATCGTTTTTTTAGGATTTATTAATTTTTATGACAGTGGGGGAGGGGGTATACAAATATTATACTTATAGACATATAATAAATATGATTACAGCGGTAAAAGCCTTTTTGTTTGACGATATTACAGGGAAAAAAAAATTTCTCGAACATTCTTAAATTATAATTCCTATACGCGTGCGCCAAACGATTGACGTCATTTAGACCATTGGCGGTGAAGACATGGGCGTGGCACGTCGTCGCGAGTATTTAAAATCGACCCCATCTCCTATAACTCACCCCCCTCTCAGCATAGTTGACCTAGATAAGTATATTGTTTTTTAGGATTTATTAACATTATAGACGGAGTGGGGGGGTTATACAAATATTAGACTTATACATCGTCAACAGGACGTAACACCATCCCTCATGTATCTACGCAATCTTGGTACGGTGGTGGTTTCGGGTGGAGGAGTTGATCCCTCCGGCAGTTTTTTTTTACACAATACTTATACACCTATATAGAATATGATTTTATTTTTTTATTTTTTTTATTTTTTTTTTGGGGGGTTTAATATTAAATCACCACATCTACCCCACCTCTCTCGAAGTTTATTCAAAACTGCTTTTGCTCAGAGAGTATACTGACGGGCGCGCGTGTATAGCAACGATTATATTACAGCCGTAACCGCCCTTTTGTTTGACGATATTTCAGGAATCAAAAAAATTTCTCGAATACTCTTAAATTATAATTCCTATACGCGTGCGCCTACGATTGACGTCATTTAGACCAGAGGTGGTGTAGACAAGGGCGTGGCACGTCGTCGCGAGTATTAATAATCTATCCCTTTCTTATACCCCCTCCCCACCACAGGTCATAAATGACCTAGATAAGTATATCGTTTTATAGGATTTATTAATTTTTGTGACAGTGGGTGGGTTATATAAATATTATACTTTTACATCTTCAAGAGGGCTTTACGTCCCTCGTGCATCTACGCAATCTTTGTACGGTTGTGGTTCAGGGTGGAGAGGTTGATATCCCTCCGGGCACTTTTTTTTATTCAAATATTATTGATTTTATTTAATTATCAGTAATATTATGCACCTATTCAAATTTGTATTTGTTTATTTTTTTTTTAAGGGAAAAAATATATTTTAAATCCCCCCACCCCTCAATAAATTGGTTCTAAACCGCCATTGCTCAGAAACTTAACTGACGGGCGCGCGTGTATAGCAACGATCTTATTACGGCTGTAAACGCCGTTTTGTTTGACGATATTTTGGGAAAAAAAATATTAATTCCTTAAAAATATTTTTACCTCTTAAAATAATTTTACCTATACACGTGCGCTTACGTTTTCCATCGTTTGGATAAGTGGCGGTGCAGACAAGAGCGTGGCGCGTCGTCGCGAGTATTAAAAAAACGGTCCCTCTCCCACCTCTATCCACAATAATGATTGACCTGGAAAAGCATATCGTTTTTGTATTTATTAACGTTTAGGATGGGGGAATAGTTATTTATAATATTATACCTACACAAATTTAAAATAAAACTTACAGTTTACATTAATATATCAATTGAAATTTGACATTTAAAAAATATTTCGGTTAGGAAGAGGTCACTGCCTATTTGCCTCTTTATTACTATAGTCCAAATATCATTGATAAAATGAATGCATTTATATGGGAGATAATTTAAACAAATTATTTTCACTCCGTAGCGACATTATTGCTTTTAGTTAAAACTAAAAATAAAATGTTAGATAAGACCTGCCTAATCATAATAATTTATAACAATCAATACTCAGTAGTGTTATTCATAATATAGACAAGGCAACAATAGTGTGCAGCGGTTCTATATTTTCAAATTTTTTTTTTGTTTATCCTTTTTTTTATAATAAAATGGATCGAATTTGAATATGTATCATATAATATAATTTGAATAACTTATAATAATATTTATCGAATGCAGCTTCATAAGAAATATGTAAATGCATTTATCCCGAGTCTGCTACTCATAAATCTACTTCGGCATTATAATCTGGACCAAAAATTGTTTTTTAAGACCGTTATAGCTGAAAACGCCGTTTCGCGTAAATAAGTTGAAGCAAAAAGAAGTAACTGGATATTTAGATTTGATGGAAATCCGAAATATATCACATGCATTTTTTTGAAATCTTATACGTAAATTCTTCTGATGACAAATCAATAAGTCATTCCAGTTAATCCACTGAATGATACAAATTTTTAAGGGAATAGGGAATAAGGAATTAACTTAAAATAAATATTTTCTATTAAATATTATTATTTTTGCCTAAGTGGACTTTTGTCCTCCTTAACAACCTAACATTGATTAATATATTGTTGTATAACTATGTGTTACAGGAGAATAATGAATACTTTGTAAAGACATCCAATTTTATGAAATCAGTGGTTCCACCTGCACATCAGTTGTAAGTCGTAGTTTTTTTTTTTTATTAAATATTTAATATTTTTAATAAATACATATTATTAAATCCGTACATTTATTTTATAGCTTGTATAAGTCCGATGACAATTTATCAATGCATGTGGCTTTCGGGCAAGAAAAAATCCAACCATCGAAAGATAATGTAAGTACCCGTATACGGCGAGATACAATTAACTGGAGAGAAACGAAAACAAACATATATATTATTTGTTAAATAATATTTTATCTTGACATCTCAATGTTTTTATTTTCAGATTTCGGCTTCGAAAAATGATTGCGAATTCCTCTGTTCCGGTACATATGTCGTTAACGAAATAATTACCGATATGAAGCGCTTTGATCATCACAAAGGATTGATTTTGAATAAACAGAATAATTTTATTGTTGGTAAGTTAGCCTATATTATTTACTATGAAATATTATAACTACCTGTACAATGTAAAATTATTTATGTTTAATTGTATTTATTTTTTTTTTTTCGTTTAAATTGTTTAGATAATAAGTTGGTCCCTTGGTGCTACGGTATAAAAGATAAACACCATTGTTGTGCTAATGGTATTCCAATAGGATGCTATGTGTCAGGTTCAAATCATACAACCGGAAATTTGTGTGCAAACATTTTAGGAGTGAGTTTAATTATTAACAGAAATAGTCCATGATATTTTTTAAATTTTGATATTACATTTTTATAAATATATAACCCGTCAGTTTTTATAAAAAGGTATATGCCAACAATATGTAAAACAAGCTATGCCCAAAATTAAACAGAACTTAAAGTTAAATAAGTTATTCAAATTAAAAATTTCAAACATAAGGTTACACTTATGTTGATGATATCACTGTTAAAATAACACTAATGTGTTGATCGGAATTATATAAACAATTTTTTAAAAAAACCCAGGTATTAACCTGGGCGGGTTATTTTTATCTTAAGCATTATAAACATTTCAAAATATTTACTTTTAATGTTTAAAGACATATATTCATTTTTAATTTATGTTTGTTTTAGGTACCTCCACAAACGCTGAAACGTGACACTTATTATATGTTTAATCATTACGATTTTACAATAATTTATAACAGTGTTGACCATGTCAAGTCATCATCGGCATACTCTATGGACACACAAGTTGACACTATTGATGGTTTGTTTGAGGACATTTTACAAATATCTAAACATTTTATTATATTCAATGTATTTGTTTTTAAATTTTATGGATTTTGTTTTAAAGTTGTTAAATTTTCACCCAAAAGTGTGAAACATGAAGATCCAAACATGGTTTCCGAATGTGATGACCCTCGCAAATTGTTGGGATTTTCCGCTAACAGTGCCAATAATGAATTAGTAATGATATATTCTTACTCTGTACAAGTTCTGGTTAGTATTTGTTAACATTTTTTTTTTTTTGAATATTATATGTATTCCAAAGTAAATAAGTTGTTTAAATTTATAATATGTTTTACATTGCCATGTAAATATATTTGATTTATAACTGTATTATTTTTGAATTTCAGATTAATAAAAATTTGACAGTTATGGAAAAAATATATTATTTCCTAATGAGTATCGATCAAAAACAATGGCTCAGATTTATAAGCTTAGTAATGTTCAATGTTATCTTGATATATGTAGCATCGTCGGTTCTCAATATAGAATGTATTGATTTCTTGAAGTATAACCATTGGACATTAACCGGACTAAATAAAAAAATTGTTATGGCCTTATCAGTTAACTTTGGAACTCTTATTCAATCGTTGTTGATATTGATTATATTCTTAGGTAAATATCGTTTTAACATTATTTAAAATATTTCTACTTTGAATATATGGTGTTAAAAACGATTTTCAGGATCTAAAAGTCTGATCGACTTACCACACACTAATCAACGATCTTTGTTGGTTTGTTTGTTAATCATATGTAATATGCATGGAGCAGCTGCTGGCTACATATCATCAAAAATGTATACAAATGGTGGGGGCGATAAGTGGGAAATAAATGCCATACTGACTTCCATGTATTATCCTATGTAAGATCACACGCATTTTTTGTTGTTTTAAATGATTAATAATTGTCTGTACCCCGAATGATTGACTCGAGTATTGTTTTTTTTAGAATTATCTAAACAAACATTTGAAATTGCCTTAAAAAATTTAAACGTAAAATAAATGTGAAGTTATAATTGACCAATCATCGTACCAACCCGCGTGTGGAAATTTAATTAATAAAATAATTGTTATAAAATTATTATATTTTCAGACTGACATACTGTGCTGTACTGTTCGAATATCGTTGTCATGGCACCGATTTATTTTTTACTTCAGAAGTGACATTGTTTGGAATTATTATGTTGTGGCTCTGTGTATCCATTCCATTTACATTTATTGGCGCTATCATTGGTATCAACAAAAAAGTAAGTATTTTTTTATTTTTTGTTTTTTTTTTATGCTTCTGCGATAACTGTATAATATTTCATAATAATATATTGTCTTTTAATTTGTCTTTTTAGTCATTTGGTTATCAGCCTATCGACGAAACAAACACTATTCCTGAAAAACCAACATGCATTATGATTCAAATTAACATATAATACATCTGCGATTACTACTTTTAGTCTCTAATTAGGTAGTTACTATTAGTACATTTTTTTTATGCTTAGGTCCTTAATCTGTCTAAATATTTTAAAAGTTATGCTTTTTTTCTTTTTTTTTAGATCAATTAAACTAACATATTAACAAATATTAACAAATATCAAAAATATTATATTATCAATTTCTCCGTGATTTTATTATCACTTTAGATTTTTATTTAGTATATTACATATTTATCATTTCTTATGTAATAACATATAACATTTATTTTAACGCATTAATCAATGTAGTGTGCTTGTGATTTTTTTTTTTAGCGCTGGGAGGTTTTTATGCCGCAAGGCTTTTCCTCGACATACATGTATTAGTATTAGTTTCAATAAATACATTTTCGGATTACTCTGAACTTTATTTTTTTATTCATTTACTCCCACATATGATCTCTTATCGATTTTTTTTTTTTTTTTGTAATTTATACAGTGAGTAATAGATTTAGTGTTCCTGAATACAAATGAGAAAAAAAGTATGATGCCGAGTTTGTTTAATATTTCATCAAAACACAATGATGAATATATTATAAATATGAATTTAACCGTTTACTTAGTGTGCACATTAGAAATCAACGATATTAATATTTGTTTATTTCTAATACTCCCAAGAAAATGTATTTAATAATAACAATAATAATGCGGTTTTTGTTACTTGTTGTATATAAATCAATCCGTAAATACTGTATACAAACAAATAGATTAGTAGGTGTCATTGATATATTAAGCAGGGCTTATTCTAAAGCGTTGTTGAGCTTATTTTGCGTATTTAGAGAAGCTAGATGCGCACATGATAATCAAATTTTGCGTAATTGATTTTTTATAATTTATAGTTATATTGATAGGATAAGACAGACAGCAAATAGTAATTGCTATAGGTATTGATGTGTAAAGTGTTTTTGCAATGAGAAAATCATTTTACATCCCTACTTAGTACATTTATACATTTAAAAAATGTAAACTTTGTTTAATATTAGAAATTGTAGGCAATAGCCAACCCTAGTTGTAAAAATATGTAGGTTCTGTGGCGCAGCAAACCTCCCAAGAAATTAGTATGATTTTAGCCTCTCGGATATAGCTTCTTTTAAATATTAATAAATATACTAATAAATATTTTTTCCATGATTTAAAATAATACACAATAAATATTTTTTTACAATAAAACACAGTACTTTAGTCATATATTTTTTTTAATTTCAAATAATTTTACAAAATTTGAAAAATACTTAAAATATGTTTACACAAGTTTTCATAGTACTCTAATTAAGGGAATTTATTCTACAATTCGATCATGAATTAAAATACAATGAGCTGAAACGCCTTTTAAATTTTCTGAAGTTTTCATTTCCACACTTACATCAACTGAAGAAGTTAATGTAAGTGTGGAAATATTTTGAACCGGAGAATTACATTTAATGGTAGTCAAGTAACCTTATCAAAATATATCTCAAATTCAATTTTCTTAGTTTTTTGTTATTTTTTTGCTTCGGAGTTAAATTCATTAACAGCACCTAGGATGTAATCATTCAAGTTAATCAATTCATAACACCCAATGGAATTGAAATTTTAATATTTTCCCGTCATTGTAGGCAAAGTATCGCGATCTCCGAGTCTTAAATTCTTAAATTATTTCCGAGAGAAATAATCCGAAGGTAACGATGTTTTAACACCTGACAAACTTAAAGAACTGATTTGTACATTGTAATAAGTAGTAAGAAAATATAAGTTCAGGACTCACGCCCACACCAAACCTGATTTAATCTCGTTTTCTCGGGTTGCTTCTTTTTCATAAATTTCATGCGACGGCCGCCCATCGTCGAATGTATCGTATACGATATTGCATACAATTTGTAATGATTTAATTACAACAATTTGTACAAACCTCCCATTTGATGCTCCAGCTGCTTTAAATCATAGTTAAAAGTAGCAAATATTTACCGATTACTTATCAACTTTTCTTGGAATTATGACACGGTTATAGCAGAAGTAATTTGCGGTTTACGATGTTTTTATCGCTACAGCAACGAGGCATGAAGCTAAATGTGACTGATTCATACATTGCAAAAATGTAAGGCATAAATGTCCACAATTTAATGTGTTATAATTCTCATAGGTTGTATAGTTATATATGATAATATCTTTTATCATTTATTCATCTTTTAGGTAAATTTGTAATTGAGCCGGTGGACTTATGTCACCAAAACTATCAAAATAAACGACTTTATTCTGGTTTTATAATACAAGACCAATGAGTTCCCTCGCCCGTAACTGAATCCAAGTTTAATATTCCACATTCGATCGCATTTGGTTTTTTAGGTAACGCATCACGTGAATAGACAACACGGAAATGTAAGATTATCAACTTTTTAATATATTTTATTATGTCTTGATTCGATAGAGCACGGTCGGGGAGATTTATAGTTTGCGTTTTTTTTTTTTTTTTTTTTTTTCATACCTTTGTTCGTAGGTGAATTTAAATAAAATCCACTGCTATTTTTTCTATTTATGCGTTACATACAGATGATGCACCTGAAGCTACACTTCCGAGTGCTGACAATCCTGCAAATATCAGTATTAGTGGTAATACGCCGCCTATTTTATTTGGATTGAGAATTATTCTTCTGTTACTTGTTTTCGTGTTGTTCTTCCAAGATTTAGCTGAACTTTTTTTATACATATATTACGGGTTTTACAGCCCATCCCCATTTTCCATTTAGCTTTCGTGGCATTCGTCACCATATATGCGACAGCCTTTTCTTTCTTAGAACTTTCTGCTGCATTTGCCCTTTCTCCACACTCGATTTTCCAGTATTTATGAATATTTTTTTACGAAGCAGCTTCGTATCTCCTATCAAAGTTACTGCTATTCAAATATGCAATATCGTGGTCTCTACAAGCTGAATCCAATTAATGTATACCTTTATCACCGCAGTCTAATCTTTTTTTAAATTTAGTCCCAGATATACAAAACTGATATCCTGGCATATGAGTAACCTATTTGTTAGGATGTTTAGGATCTCTACTCCAGTCTTCTTTGTTTTAGTCATCAGAGTTGGTTGTCATCTTATTAAATATAACACTGTACACAATATTTATATATAAGATGAAACTATTGGAACAGAAAGATAAGCTAGATAACGAAAATTTTGATATTTAGAAAATTAAAAAAATTACCTAGACATAGTTCATTATTCCTGGACAGCATATGCAGTGGTCGTAGGACCTTCTGGTTCGGGAAAAACCAATGTCTTGTTTAATTGTATATCGTATAAAAACGCAGGTAATAACAATGAGATTAATTTCATAGTTCGTCAACTCGAAATCGATAATTATGATATTTTGCATACTCCTGAAAATAATGTAAGTAATTTTAAATGTTTATCTATTTTCATGTATTTTTTCCAAAATTGGTTTAGTTTTAAAAATCGTAAAATTAAAATATATTGTAACAGTGATATTTAAAACAACAACATACTAAATTATTCATATAACATATTAGATTTTTAATATACTATAATATAATAGAAATCACAACTAAAAACTCACTTTTTTAAATTTAACTAAAAATTCCTAAAACAATATTTAAAAAAAAACTTATATTGATCAGTATATAGTATCAGTAAAAATTATTTTTATAATTATTTTTTACCTACCTATAGCCTTTAGTTACTTGTTCTTCTACTTCATAATTTAAAAAATCTATTTAATATACTATTGCTGTATAATTGTACAGCATGACTTCACAGTTTTTGTAATGACAAACCCATCTTGTGTCACGAAATCTTTAAATATTACCTTTTTTTATTCCTAGTTTTGACCGGATTTCTGATAATTTTAAATGATTAGAACACGAAAAGTGAACAAATACAGCTTCTAATATATTGAACACATTACGAGCACTCTAAACTATGTATAAAATAAATAATTAATTTATCAACATCTAAATAATTAATATTGTAAATAAGTTTTTACATTCTTATTTTTGTCATACTTTTATGTTTTTACACATGGCAACTACAACTAGATTCAAACGATGTGCTATGCAATGGGTGTTTATTGCACTAGGAAATAATTCCTTAATTTTGGTTAGTACACCATTAAGTCTTCCAGGCATTAAACCCGCTCTATCATAAGACAGAGCTACTATTTTAAGAGTACTTACACCAATATTTTGAGCCTTAAACAAATTGGTAATAGCCGCTAAAATATGATTTGCGTCTAGACTACTTGAAACATTGACAAATCCTATAAAGGTTAGGTTAGGTCATATACTTGTAAATCAACTGCATATCTTACACAAATCGATAGTTTTTCTTCTTTATAACACCTAACCAACCACATATAATACAAAATTAGTGATGTATATTTTAATAATATTATTAAGACTAAAAATATACTAAATAAGACAGTGTAAATGCATGTATTATTACAATAACTATATTCAATATAAGTAAAAAACCTTTAGGAGTTATTTAATGTTATTTTGCATCTTCGCAAAATAAACCAACATTGGCAATAAGGTATACAATTGTTTCTTTAACTTCATCAGCAAACATTTTAATCAGTTCTTCTTGGACTTTCCAGCTGCTTAAATTAATTTTTTGTCCATAAATATTATCAAAATCAGGATCATGTTTGAGAACAGTTTACATAATTTTTTAAAATTACCTAAACACATTTAATTTGTATTAATAATTGAAATTATAAATATACATAAAAACCTTAATCATTGGAGTCGATTGATTCATTGTAGCCTCTGATGGCAATTCCTTGTTTTCTGAGGTACAAAGCCTTATCTATTTAATGTAGCATATAATTTTTGGTGATTTATTGTTGATGAAAAAAACTCATTTTTGATATTATTGATCCATTTATTTTACTGCTTTTATATTCGGTCATTTTTGTAAGACTATTTAAATGAGTTTTAGAAGATTCATGACATTTTAATTTAGAGGAAATTTACCAAAAAATATAACAGGTTATTATTTATCATAAGTAAATTGTATTCAGTTATTGAAAATAATTAAACCATTAAAATACATTTTCAATTCATTTTTCATGTAATAATGAATATTAAAAACCAATAAAAATATTAGATAAAATAAAAACGTTTAAAAGTTAAAAATACTTGCCTTTTTCCAATTAGAAAATCCAGTAACGGTAAAATTTGTTCCTGCATTTCCACGGTCATTTAAGAAAATGCGGCAAGCAATGCAAAATACTACATTTTTTTTAAGTGCTATACTCAAGCCAATCAAAACGAGTCGACGAACAACATTTTTTGGGCGCAGGGTATTTTGAACAAAGAGGTGCTTTTGGAATTTTGGACGCTATTGAAACAGCTTTTATAAATACCGTAGGTCATGATGTTACTGAATATATCTTTAAAAATATATCATTGATTGTAACTGATGGCACACCACAGTGAATATTGGTAGTAAAGGAGGACATTGGTTGAAAATTAATTGGAAAATAATACAAATAAAAGTAATGTACTATTAATATTCGGTGTACTGTTCATCACTCAAATCTTGCATGGAAAGATATAAGTTCAACCGTAGTCTACTACTGTGTCTAAACTTCTAAGTTTATCACATCGTATGCAAGTTATTAAGAATTTCTGCTTTTTACCTTAATTTTTTTGTTCTAAAATAATTTACAACTAATAAAGATATCAACATTTTTTCAAGTGAGATGAACAGAATATTCTTTTAGTCTAGCTAATGCAAAATTAATTTTTTTAGAAATCTCTAGTTACATAACATTACTAAATTCTAGAGAGAAAGAGTGCAATGAATTTTTATTATTATTAACTAATAAGGACACTATTTTTTTATTAGTATTTTTAGCAGATGATTTGGCCATTTTTAGTCGTTATCAACAAACTAGTTCAACATACTGAGTCAGATGAAAAAAACCTAATTCATTAGGTTCAACTAATTTACTTGGTGGTTGGGTAAATGTACTCGAAGATGGACTTAAAGGTACTGATAGAAAAGTTCTTAAAGGTTTAAAATTAATTGGTTTTCAAGAAAAACGAAAACATATCCATAATTTGTATGTTACTGAAAATAGATCTGTAAGTGCCAAATGTCATGAAATAGTAGAGATTCTGAACAGAAGTCGGATAAACATTTGTTGATAGATTTGAATTGGACACTGTGTGAATTCTAACTACAAAATAAATAAAATAAATATTGTTCGTGTTTTAACATAAATTAAAACATCAAACACTGTTAAAAATAAATAATTACCGCATAAAATCAAACAATAATGAAATAAAAATACCAATAAATAACTCAAAAAAGTCTGAATATTTTGAAAATATTAAATTACACCTAGTGTTCTAGGTCTGTATGTATATTATCCCTATTTTTAGGTTATACTCTTCTCGTCTGCCAACAAAAATTTCCCCGCCTGAAAATTATTTCAGTCTGTACCTATCTAGGCAAGTTATTTAGATACACCAATAAATAAGATAATACAAAATTACAAGTATTGAAGAAAGGTACATAAAAGATACTTAAAATGTTTAATAAGTTTTATTCAAATTCTTAATTATAACTAATAATATAATAATAATAATAATAATAGTAATAATAATACTATAACATTAAAGTACATCTTATTACACTTTAAGATATTATAATATATTTATGTTTAAATTTATTTAGTAATATAATGTGTAATAATAGAATAGTATTTACTTAAAAAAAAAAAACATAAACTTGATAAGGTAGTAGATATTAAACTTGATATAATAGTCATAATAATTTTATGAAGAAAAATTGCATATAATAATTGTATCTTAAATTATAAACAATATCTAGTGCAAGATACTGCACCAGCTGAAATGTATAATAGTGATTTTTATCAAACTAAATTCAAAGCTTATATTACCAATGAGTTTTAAAGACAAGTTTTTAGCCAACTTACTATTTTAATAATAATAAATAGTATAATGATTTAATGAAATTAAATAGATTATTCAATTTTAAGTTTTAGAGAACAGTACTAAAAAATTACTTTCTCTAAACAGACGAAAAATCAATAAAAAAATGCTGATAAAAAAGACGAGTAAAATACATCGCACCTTAAGGGTGGGCCACATAAGTGGGAAATTAGGATATAGAGGGAAATTTATTTTATATAACGACGATACATCATTTCTAATGAAAACGATTTTTGAGTTCGGTAACAATATTTTGATAAATTAAAATTTAAAATTATATTAATTTATACTACAAAAAAAAATAAAATAGTCCGTGTTTTTTTTTCTTAAAATGTTGTGAATTATATTTATTTATTTTTTCTATTTTGTATGTTGTATGGGACAAATAGCAAAATATCGTCATTTTTAAGATTTTCATCAAAATTTGCATTTGAAACACGCTTATAAAATTATTTTATTTAAATATGCTAAAATGTATTGTTTTTCACCAACTTTTGATGACCTTCATGTAAAATTGTCAGGCATTTCTGCTCTGCCAAACCAATTTCATCCAAATAAAATCAAATAAAAACTTAAATTTTAAATGCCTCTAAATAGCTCAAAAATGTCTAAATTATTTAAAAAAACTGTTCACGTTTAGAAAAGACTAATAATAAAATTCTATACAAATTGTAGGCTTCCACGATTATTTTTAACTGATTTACAACAAAATTAGACAATAGTCTACACACAGAATCTAAAATATATATTGGTTCAATTATATATGCCTTACATTGTATGGATATAAAATAATTTAAACAATTACTTTGAGTTAAAAAATCAAGAAAAAGCCAATATTGACTAACATCAAAGCTAAGAAATATTCTGAAACATTTGATTTCAAAAAAATTTATAATAATAATAAAGAAAGAAAAATAGTAGCATTATAATTACTTTAAATTTTGTTTAACATAAAGAAATCCGGTTCAACTCATAGAAATTTGTATTATGTAACAAATTTTGTTTTTTAAATTATTTATTTACTCTCATCATATAAGCTTATTGTGCTAAATTGTATAGATTGTTTGGCTAATAAAAATATTAAAAAAAAAATAATAATTATTTATATTTATGTTCTATTATTACTAATTATATTTGGTGGCCTATTCCTATACTGATTGAGTCAGCAGATAATATACTCCATAAAAAATACTGGCACACAAACAAAATTGCCCTAATTTATATAATATAATTTTAATGTATATATTTTCTATTAAATCTTAACAGCATTATTAGCTTAATAATACTAGACATTAGTAGGGTAGATAACAATAATATTGACAAGCAAATAAACCAAATAAACACTCAAATTTTAAATATCTGTAAATACCTCAAAAACCTCTAGATTATTTTGAAAAATTTTTTACGTTTATTGAACACTAATATTAAAATTCAATACAAATCTTTACGATTATTTTTAACTGGATTACAACAATATCTGACCTAACCTAACCTACACACCAAATCTAAAATATATATTGGTTAAATTATACGAGATATGATATATATATAATGGTTATTTTTTAAATTTATTATTATTTACAAATTTATACAATAATACTTTTTTTGTTTTCCTATAAGTATTTAAGGAATTTTAGTTTTTGGGCGAACCCATAAGTATGCAAATTCTAAAAATTGCCGAGC
The DNA here is from genome assembly GCA_956483605.1 of Tuberolachnus salignus. Classification (NCBI taxonomy): domain Eukaryota; kingdom Metazoa; phylum Arthropoda; class Insecta; order Hemiptera; family Aphididae; genus Tuberolachnus; species Tuberolachnus salignus. The sequence goes on along the minus strand of OY101431.1, from coordinate 9,062,705 downwards.
AAATTTTGGCAAATTAATTGCAAAACTCAGTGCAAGTCTGAAGTATTTAGAAGAAAGTGCCTCTTTCAGACATTAATTATTCATAGACTTATAGATCATTCATCAAAAATAATTAAACAACCATTAAAATACACTTTCTTCTAAATATCTGAAATATTTTTAATTTGTATTGTTTCTTAGAAAATAATGTATTTTTGGGATATTTGGTAAAACGATTTTATTGAAGATTCTAAATCATATAATAAATTCTTTAAAAATGTACGCCTTATGGTGTACATTTCTTTACATAAATTCAAATGACTATAAAACTAGACCCTTTAGTCATTTTTAAACTATCTTGAGGAACATGAAGGAGATGAATTATCATAATTAAATTTTGCCTAAATTTCTTTATTCTTATAGGAACATAAGAAAAAATTAATAATTGGCGGGTTACTGGCTTAACATTTTTAAAGTTCAAAAATAAGGACCACCCTAATATATAACTAAAGATTTTTTAATTATAGACTGTCTATAAAATACTCAAGGCAAATTTTGCTCCCCCCATCTCCATGGTAATAATAAATAAAAGGAAATTTTTTTCAGAAAAAAGTCTAGCAGCTAGTTAACTATACAAGTAGTTCATGTAGATAAAATAAAAATAAATAACTATACATTTTAAACTTATATAGTTACTAAAAGTGTGAATGTGTATCTTGGGAATTTATGATGCAACCATTGACTGACAAAAGATAATTCTCCGTTTTTTAACAAGTTTCCTTTCAAAACAAAATGATCATTTTGGCTATTTCCAATATTTCTCCCTCAACTACATAACCCGATAATCTAGTTTGATATTACCATCTATAGTGTATGTACATAATATTTTATAGACAACAATAAATATAGAGAAAAAACATACAGATATCTAATTTACACTTTAGTGATCATTAAAATTTAATTTTTGACTTCGAGCATTACATATTTTGAGTTGTATTAGGGTTCTAGGGGTTTGTAAAATAACTAACCATGTCTGTTGTGTGTTTTATGTCTACGTGTTAGATTTGTTCTTTTAATTCAGCATCTATTGTTGACGTACTACATGCAAATCATCTTTAGGCTAAAATTATAATACAGTCGGATTAGTACTTGAAAGAAAATAATATTTTAATCTAGGATATTTATTTTAAATTTATTAAGAACCTTTAAGTTTTGTGGCATAAACCGTTGTCCTGATTCATGCATATGTTTTGTATAGTTCATTTTATATGTCTTCTGAAGTCGTCGTACCCTTTGATTGTGCAATTTTTGTAAAGCTACGCCGTATTCTTTTTTGGCTTCAACCACCCTTACATTCAATTCTTTTATTTTGTCCTTGTGCAACCTAATCAAACACATTATATACATTAACTCAAATATAAAAGTTATTAAAAAGCTTATGTTACATACATGTCTTTTAAGAATGCAAATTCACTTTGAATGTCCCGTAATCTTTTTTCGCACATTTTCTGTTCTACTTTGTTTTCAGTCTGTTCATCTAGGATGTATAGTACAAATTAAAGTGTATTTCAAATTCAAAAGTCTATTGAAAATGTTAATATTTACCTGAACTGTTACTTGACATATTATCGTCTGAGGTAGAATCTGGATCATAATCTGTATCATAATCTGATGATGCTGTTGTAGCGAATTGCACTCTATCATCCATATTGACTTTTTTTTGAATTGCCAAATATATTCTTTATATGACTAGAATTGATTACAAAAATTAAAACTAATGTTTTACATATCGAATTCTATATAATTATAGGAAAGAAAAAAACAACACAATTTTAATAGAAATGCATTTATAAGCACAGACAATCATTATTATGCACTTTTTAAGAAAATTATCAAAATATGAAAAAATGGAAACGAAATATCACCATATTAGGTAGGTTATGGAACAGGTGAGTGTGAGTGAGAAAAGACTTTATATTTTCATAATATATCAGAAAGGATTATCATGTTGGTGTTTTTATCCAGGTTTCACTAAATGAGCATTTACTTTTTTTTTTTTAGGGAAAATAGGTATTTATCCAATATGCTATCTGTCTGGAAGAAACAGAGTTAAATAATATTTGACCTATATTTCTGAAAAAAAACCTTTATATTATTGAACACTTATTATTTAGGTACTTCTCTATTGCTGATATAAATGGTATATTGTATGGTAATTATTATAATATAATAATAGTTATGTTTTAAAAGTAATAAATGCAATTTTGGGGGTACACGCCCCGAAACTTTGGAGAAAAAAAAGTGGTGTGATAAACCGATATTAGTACGGTCTACTTGAAATACTCGAAGCAAAATACTAACTGTAATAATTTGTTCCCGAATATTTCGTTTTTAATAAAAGTTCTAGCGGCTTAGCCAGTAACTCTACGGCAACACCCGAAAGAATTTGATCGACGTTAAAAAGAATAAAAAATGTCACTACTATTCGCATGCAATTGGAGATTGAGACGGATTGACGATAGGAATACGGATTTTGAATACCGGGTAGATAGATAGAATAGCGTACTTACTTTTATGGCACTGTAAAAACTATATCGTATATATTCCAGAGGACAGGTAGAATATTTTAATTTGTGGACCGCGACACAGAAAAAAAAAATTAACAATTAATATGTAGGTATCCGACAATCAGCTGACTACCGTCTGATAGTACCATCATAAAACAAGCAGGATGGACGTAAAGTTTCAATTTTGAAGTGTTGGCAAGACTGGACGCATTATAGGGAGACGGACGCCACAGATAATCGGTGCGGCGGTCGTCGACCCCGTCCAGTGGTTACCCCAACAAACGTAAACGAAATGCAAACGTTATTTCGAGTCGAGTTACACGTCCGTGTACGGTAGACTTTCGGTAATCGGGTTGTTTGATTATCCGGTATGTCCAGTATTCCGGCTATATATTTTTTTATTTTTCGTTTAGTAACCATGAAATTATTATCGTAAACGATAAAACTAACTGATTACTGAACCGATAAGATATTTTATTTTTTTTCAATTTATGTTTACGTGTTGTGCGCAATGACGTAGAAACGAATTTTTTTCTTGGGAGGGGGCGCTTGTTAAAGGTATATTTATGATTTCAAGTTTAACTAAATTTCATTTTTATTTTATTTTGAATTTGTATTAGTTTTTATTTCGTATAATAGATATTATAGATAATAAATAATATAGATATTTCCTCTGCATCTATAGATATTGAACGATGAATGGACAGCATTGCCAATCCAATATTATTTGTATTATTTACCCAATATCCTAAGTCCTAACCATTATAAAAAAAAAAAAAATATTTTTTTTTCTTTAAGTGTGGAGGAGAGTGTAAACCCCTTACACCCCAAGACGTTCCGTAACTATGCCGCGGGTTGTACGTGTTTATTGTGTATCGATTAGTGATTGTGTTGTATTACGTATTAAATTAAAATGTCGCAACAAAAAAAGTTTTTGACAGATGACGATATAATCGTGGAAGTGATGGCCGAAGAAAAGAATGGGAAGGAGGTGGGAATAATAATGATAAGGGAGGGGAACAATGTATTTGTTAAGCTAGTAAATTGTACAAATATTTTATCACCTAGCTGACAGTATTATTAAAGACTGGGCGACACACAATTTTTAAAAGAAGAATTTTTATTCAATGCAAAAAAATAATAATTTTTGGAAATGATTACAATACATTTTGGTGCTAAAACCACTACAAGAAACAGTCTTAAAAACATATTTTCAAACAAAGAAATAAAAACAAATTGATAATTTTTTTAAATCTGTACCAAATTTTTTTTTTTTTTTTTACCAATTCGTTTACACAACAGTCGCAGATTTAATTATTTAATAAATATATCATATTTATATATATATATATATACCTAATTAAATATAATTTATTATTCGATTGGATTGTTTTTAAACCGCTAAAGTTTAAAATATGTAAATAATAATAACATTAATTATTTTATTATGTATACTAACAAACTGCGAATTGAATGCACAAACAAAATTATAAAAATTCCAGAGAAAAAAAAAACAAAGATCAATGAACAATAATTGTTGAACTGTATGATAAAAAAGCTATAATCAAAATAAAAAATACAATGGATTTGATATGAATTCACATTAATACTAAACAAAATGTGAGTGTTTTAAATAGTTATTAGTAGGCACATAAAATAAATATGTATGTTCATATGTAAACTAACAAATTGTGATTTAAAATATTATAAATATGAAATATTTATTTTATTTTTAAATCCTGTTGTTGTTATTTTTTATTTTTAAATAGCTTTTATTCAATCTGTTACACAATGGAACAATAAGAACAACTAATGAAATTTAACAAAATAAATATATAAGAGATGACAGATTGCAGAGGACTCCCCAGTGGAGGTATTAACTACAGGAGGTTGATATAATTTTTATTTAGGAGCTATATTTTTTATTCTAAATATTCCACAAATTATTATTTTTTTTTTTTTCTGTGATAGTTCAATTTCCAAAAAATGACTGGTTTCAAGACTAAGTATGCATTGTTTTTTTTTTTTTTTTTTATCATATTATGATCAATTTTATGTTTTTCTAATGTGTTAATATTGCACTATAGGTATGATGACGTAACCAAGATAGTAATATTTGTGGATGTATTGTCCTAGTGTCCTTAACAATAGTGTTAAGTACATGAAATTGTACTATTTTTTTTTAAAAATATTACGGGTTAGTACATGTTTATGATTATTTTTTATAATTTAATTATTCGTTTATATTTTATGGATGGTCATGCATATTAATACAAGATATTATTTTGCTAATTTTGTATGAAACCATGATTAAATATAATATAATGGTTGCATAAATCAATATATAATTAGGTAATAGCAGAAAATATTGCTAATAGCTTATTGTAGTAGAATATTATGTTGTAGCATAATTAATTTAACTTGTTATCAATGTTGTGCCGCGTTGTGTTTTATCAGTGAATAGTTTACAATTCAGCCTATAACAGTTACCAAACGTAAATGTAATTTTTATTGTTGCCCACCACACAGAAAATGTGTATTTAATTCAAATCTACAGAAAGAGTTTACTTCTATAAATCCAACTTCAATATCTCCTACTATAAAATATATAAAAGTGAATTTACAGCAATATAGAAAATCAAATCAATAAAAAAAAAAAATACATCAAGTAACCTCAAATGCTGCTTCAACTAGTCGAAAGGTAAATAATTTGTTTAAAAATAATGATGTTACTATTGAAAATTTGCAACTTGCTGCAAAAGAGAAAATTTTAGCTTATCATACTATTACACATATGCAAATTTCCCAATATCTTTTAAATATATAAAAAAAAACCCATATTAATAGTTTTATTTTTTAATAATCATACATTAGATTATTTTTTATATTTTCAATATATTAAGTTTCAAAGTATTTTTATCATAAAGATACACACATAATAGATTCACATTGTAGTTTAAAATATTTAGTTTTTATAGTTAATAATAGAAATAGAAATAATAGAGTAATTAGATGAAAAAAAACAATTTATATAGATGGAGATCACCTATGAACAAAATAGTATATACAGTGACAAATTCTCTTTTATTACATTCTATTTTATTTTCTTAAAAAAAAATATAGTGTTTAGATTTTAGTTAAATAGTTCTTTATTAAATGATCTTTATTATCTCAAAGGGATCTACCATCTCAATCTAATCTATATGACAATAAACTATGTGGTACATGATATGTAATATTAGTGTATTAGAATATTTATGGTTTTAGATTTTTTTTTTTTTCATATTCCTACCCAGATTCATATATTTTAACAGTGTCCTAAAATATAAATTGAGAATTGTAAATTTTAAATTGGATAAGTTGGTACTGTTAATAGAAAGTTTATCTATTTATTATAGAAATAATTTTATTGACTAAATTTAGTAAAACTTATTGTTTTATTAGGTTTTTTTTGTAACCATGATAAATGTAATGTTGTTAATGTATGTATGTTGTCATAGGCAAATATATTTGGTTTTAACATTACTATTTTAAAACCATAGATCTATTTTTTTTTTTTTTTATAACTATAAATACAAATATCACCATTAATTGTAATAATATTATCCAAAATAATTATATGCATATTCCATGAATTGAATGTAAATGATTTTGTTGAAAGAGGAGTGGCCCTAATTCAAAATTACAATAATATACTGGCAAAAAAAGACCAAAATCAATATATCTTACAAGTTCTTAAAATTAGAGAAAATGGTTTCCTTGTTTCCTCACAAATTAAATATAATATAAATTATATAATTTGTTAATTTTCTTGATAAGTAATGAATTTACGAAAATTGATATTTAAAGGAGTTATAAAAAGTAATTTTATTACTTTCGTTAAGGAATAAGGACTACCCTAATATTCATAACTTATTTCAATTATAGTAGAAAAACTGTATTCACAAAACTGAAAACTAATTGGTACTTTTATCGGTACTAGGTGAATTTTATTAATCATAGTTAATGACACACATTTCTAATGTATAGGAATTATTCAATAATGTTAAGTAATGTAATATAATGAAATTTGTATGTATTAGAGTATCTTATATATCCATTAGATATATAATTTTAATATGTATATTATTATTAAATAGCAAAAATTATTGTTGAGTAGTACTAGTATATAATAATAGTATATGAAAAAAAAAAAAAAAAAATGCTTAAGTACATTTGAGGAACTAACATTAGATTTATAATTTAAACATATATATTATTATTAAATAGTAAATTATTATGTAAAGTAGTACTTATATATAATCAAAAATGTGTAAATCAAAAAAAAAATATGCTTAAATACATTTGAGGAGCTGAGATATTAAGATGAACTTGATCAATCATATATTCTGTAAAAAAAAAAATTAATTAATTTTAAATAATAAAAAAATGTTTCTTATGGAAAGCAAAAAAATTATTAAATATTGATAATTCAATGTTCAATTTTAAAAAATTTAATTAGTAAAACTATAATGTTATCACTAAATTTTTTAAGTGAATTTAAAATTATGTAATGAATTTATAGTACTTATACTATTTATTATACTTATTAAGCCCTTTCTCCTCAACACATTGTAAGCTTGTTATATTTTGGTCAGTACAGTATATATCTTCCTGAGTTACCCATTCAGTTCTTCCATTAGTAAATTCCACCTAAAGTTTACAATTTAATTATAATAAATTATTAATAAACACAAAATAATTTACACTTACTAAGTAATATGGTTTATAGTTTACTCCCAGAAACTCTCCTTTATTGCCATTTTGTAACTTGACTTTGCTATGTGGAGTTAAAGATCCATACCAATAATTCTGAAGAGGAACAAATTATTAAATCAATACATTTTTTTTTTTTTTAAATATGCAAGGAAATATTAACTATTAAATAATAATTATGGGGAAAAAAAAAGAAAAAAACAATTTATAAATTGTCTACAACAAAATGTATAAAATTGTACAAGTATAAATTTGATAAACATAAATTAATTTTTTTGATTTCTTTGGAGAATACTGGACCTCAGTAAAGTACCTACTTGATGGCGAAGGCCCATATTAGTAGTAATTTAAATATTACCTTAATTTGATCCATTAGTGTGTCTGTTGAAATGACATCATTATTCAGTTTAACCATGCAATAAGGCCGATTTTCAATATTTTTAATCAGACCTGCAGTAATAATCTTACGGTTGTCACGAAAAACCCATAATTTTTGATGGATATATAAACTCGGTTTACTCTTAAAAAATAAAAATAAGTAAATCTAACGTGATAATTATAAGCAAAATATTAATAAGAACTATAAACCATACATTATAAATGTTATGCTGGTGAATATGGCAGCGAATAAAAACCTTAGGTTTTCTTTTTTCACGTAGATTGAGATAATACTCGAATCCGGCTAATATCCCGCATGAAATATGAAACCAAGAACCACAAACATTTTCATCAGTGCAACGGAAACGGTTACCTTCGGATAGACCACATACAATACACTGAAAAATAAATAAGTATTTGTTTAAAATATTATAAATTAAAATTGGTGACCCAATTTATAAATGAACATCAACTTTACCTGTGAACCGATTAAGTTGTCCACTGATAATAAAATAGAATTCTTCAAACGGCTACATTTAACGAAAAGTGAACATTCGATATGGGACAAAAAACCAGCGGAATTTTTTTTTAAAGCTCCGACGTTTATTGGACAGTATGCGCATTCCTGCAATAAATACATTTGAATATAAATGATAAAGTAAAATATCCTCCTAGTACCTACATTGTTAATATTATAAGCGTTTCGGTTATCTTAAAATATACATTATTTAGAAAAAAAACGTTAGTACCTAAGTGTACGTTGTTAAAACGAATAATCGTGTGAAATTGATATTACTCACAGTGACCAATGAGTTTGTTTGACACATATTGCACAGCCAATGCTGTCCACAACCTTTGTTCAGAGCAGTACCATAGCACACTTTATGAACAGTTAAATAACAAATGGCACATCTGACAAGTTCTGATTTAGCGTATTTGTAATTTCCACTGATAGCGCATTTGAATAAGGTCTCAGTAAGCTTAGGCAAGGGGACCAAAGCAAATTTAGACAGGGATCTAGCTTCGATTTTCCAATCGTCCCTGAAATCTGCCTATATATAAAATAATTAAGACTTATTAGAACGTGTCAAACTTCAATTTTGTTGAACATCATATCAAAGTGTCAGCAAAATTCATATACAACAACTAATGAAAATAGCAAGTTGTATACATTTATTTATGTTTATACGATAATAAATAATTATATTATGGTTGGCGGAATTGATCAATAAATGTTATATTATTATATTACCTTATCATAAAACAACATCATGCACAAAAAGCAATGTGGTTTCTTCGATGCGACAAATAAGTTAAAGAATCGGCGGATTTCAAGTACGACGTTTTTTTCCAATAAATTATCAATATAATTTATAAAGATACCTAAGAAAAACAAAAAATATGTCGCATATAAATAAAAATGTAACATTTTAGATGCATATTGATACATCGACAATTATTTTTAGCCATGATTTCATTGGTTTAATAGTTAAAAATACCGTTTTAAGTACAATCAAGTATTATAAATTCTAAAAGAACATGTGCTTACACACGGGGTATAATTTATATTTACAATTATAACACAAATATATTTGTTGCACCAAAAAATTATTATAATAATTTACAGATTATTAGGGCTCGGATTTTGTAGCCTCATTCTATAGGAGTGTGATAGAATGATAATTCTTGTATATAAATACGTTTTGAATTATTCTTGATATCAATGAAGTAAACTTTATTTTGCTTTTTTCCACAAAACGTGCTTTTTTCTTAACTTTTACATAATTTTCATAAAAAATTTAACATATATCTATATATATTATTATTGCCAGAAATTATAAAACCAGTAATATATTGATGACTGATAAAATAACTATCGTTATTATGCTGAAATTGTAGTTTTATCAAAATGACAGTAATTAAAGTTTAATTTACGACTTAAGGAAAGGGGAAATTATCTGAATTATATCTGCATATTTTTATAGCAAGTTCAAATACTTCAGTTGATCGGTAAATATCAATCAGTGAGTTTATAGTGTTGTATAAAGTTTAATAATCAAAATGCCAAAAGTTGAAAATGAAAAAAATCGTAAGAGAAGAATTCGGTGAAAATGTGTTTATGACTGACGGAAATATTATGTTTTTTAAATTGTATGAAGTCAAAATAATTTCACATAAAAATATAACATATGATTTAGTTTATCTGAAATATGCACCAATTACTTCAGTTCTGATTCATGGAAGAGTTCCATTAACAGATGATCTGTCAAAAAAGCCAAGAACATTAGATTTTATATTATACAAAACTATGCTTTTTATACAAATGCGTATAATAAAATTAAAATTAAAATCACCATTATTTCCATGTCCAGGTTTTTTTACTATATTGAATTTTTCATGTTCACTTAATACTTTTGAACAACAAGCACCACTATCAACATCTAAAAGTACAGAGTTTAAATACAAATTAAAATCTAATATTTGTTTATTTTATTTGTGTTTTTTACCCATATTGTTAGAATCATGTTCATTTATCTCATCAGGATTTTGGATACTTGGAAGAGCTCTAATAACTCTATCAGTTTGGTTAGTAAGAAATGTTGAAACATTAGGCATGTTTTCGGATCTTTCTGTAGTTCTGTTCCTGTTTATTTCTATTGAATCAGGAAGTCCAATTGTCATTTGACTAGTTTCTTTTGGGTAAAATCCATATTCATCCTCTTTAAGCCATAGTGGATATTGTTCAGGCTGGTAAAGTTTAATAAACGGATCCATATCGAACTCTACCATGTCCGTTCTACATTTACACAGTAAAGCCCGTTTGCCATAATCCAGCCAGCGCAATGTTGCAAAATTAATAGATTCGGCAATATTAAATCCATGATTAAAGCCAGTGTGATAAGCAAACGGAAATGTAATTATTATTTCACCGCTTTCTTGTGTTATCTGAAAGAAATCAATATATTAACAAAAAAAAAAAAATGATATTTTATATTATAATGCATATTAATAAACCAAAATATTTTTAAATGACAAATATCGATAATCTAGTTATTAGTTTCATAGCTTCCTACTTTGTTCCACGGTATAGACCATTTGTCCAATGTTTCAGGAGATAGAATACACATTTTATGTCGATAGAACGCCGGACACATTTTAAAATAATTCGAGTACAAGATCGAAACTAGTTGTTCAAACTTACTACCATGTTCTGGTGAAATTGCATACCTGAAATTAAGAACATTCCAAATGAATAGAGTATGTCATAAATACGTTTTAAATTAAATACTGCCTACCATGTTTTAGGACTTCCAGTATGAAGATAATTTATACTGTACAAATCCATATCCTCAAGGTGCCACGGGAATATGGTTCTCCACATTCCAATATAAAGGTATGGGGAATTGATGCCATCAATTTCCACACCACAAGAGTCTTTCAGAAGGTCAAGTATTGAACTCATTTTATTCATATTCCAAATCTTATAAAAATAAAATAAAAAAATTATTCACAAAAGTTAAAATATTTGTAATTATTTACAAAAATAATGGTGGTCCTTATGGATTATATGAGAAATTGGTTTTTTTTTAAATATTATTTTTGTCCAACATACTTCGCATTTGGAGTCAAACAATGTTTTTAGAATATCTGCTCCATAAATTGGGGGATTATGCATGAACGTATTCCAAAATTGATTTTCTAGATCTTCATGACTAGTTGAAGGGGGTGTTTTATATTGAGCGGATTCTGATAATTTTAGATATTTGGACACTGTCATGGACTCACGTTTTAAATTGTTTTGTAAGAACGCTTCACCAATATGAACAACATGCTAAAATCGATGCATTTAATGTAAATGAAGTTCACCCTCAAAAACAATAATAATAATAATGTTTTAAAGTTAATCACTTGAGTTATTGGATTCGGAATTTTCATTTTCAAAATATCTTTTTCCATATAATTCCGTTGTCTAGGGATCCATCCTGAGGGAGGTATAATCTGAAAATAATAAATAATAATATAAAAATTATAAAGTACATATATAAACAAAATGTTTACCTTTGCGATTCCAAATTGTTGTGCATTTTGAGATTCTATGTATTGAATATACTTATTAAAATTTTTAAATTCATCCATGGTAGGTCTAAAGACCATAATGTTTAAATGTTCACCATTCGAAGACATTGTATCTAAAATAAAAAATTAAACACGGTTTTATATTAGTATATTTATTATAATGTCCATGTCCTAGGCAGTAGTTTTAAATTCTGAGCGTGGAGAATGTTTTTTATTTTTATTTACTATGAATACTTTTATTATAAATCAGTTAAAATAATCGTGTTATAGAATTGAAATTTTCTCCGAATACTTATAAGAACCATGCCGGTTCTGGCTCACCAATATTTTATGTAAAACATTTTCTGATATTTGTTACATATTATTCATAAATATCAATATTTTCATACAATTCATAATTATTTTACAATCATTGTAAAAGAGATTTATTAGATTAGAACAACATGTTAGTAGAGAGAATTGATCAGATTGTGTTATAGGTTTAATTGTATCCTCAAATTTAATTATAAAACAGATTGTTCAATATCAGTTAAAAGAAAAATAATAATTATTATACAAGGAAAATACTGTATAAATTAATAACATAACCATTCATATTTTCCATAGAAAAAAATAAAATTATTATAAGATCCAATGTTTTTTTAAAACTAGATAAAAATGTTTACAAATATTTAAGTAAAAAAAAAAAAAGATTGATTGTACAGCAGTTGGAGTTTTTCCATAATAATTTATAGAATCTAGTCTTGAAGATAATATGGACATATTATTGAATATAAATTAATTCTTGGATTGTATATATTAAATAAAGTTGAAAAACAATTTAATAAACATCCTAACTATAAATTAACAAAAAAATGTAACACTATTAGAAGGTAAATTAAAAATAATTTCTTTAATTACTTTAGTGTTTTATAAATATTTATCAAATTGTTTAGGGTTTAATTTTATTGAATAAAAAATAAAAGATATAATTGAAATGGTTAATATATGACCCGATGGTAATAAATATTATTCTTTATTTAATAATTCATAGTCATCACCAGAAGATATACTGAATATAATATAATGAATGAGGAAAGAAAAACAGAAACTGGAGCAACGGTCTAACAAAAGTTGAAATGAAAAATATTGAAATAATGTAGAAGGAAATATATATTTCGTTAGTGGATACATTATAAACATTTCAAAATTTAACTATATCAATCAATTAAAATGTATTTTACCATCAAGTATGAGTTTTAAAGTTTTAAATAATAATTTTATTAAAATTAAATTTAATGGAAATTTTATGATTGTTTGATAATATTTGTAATATTCTAGGAATTATGTTTAATAATTATTTAAAGAATGGTGATTATCCATCATTGCATAAACCATATAATCTCGCATTTGAATTACACTATAATATAGTAGAAAAATCCATTTCTAATCATAAAGAAAATAATTTTTTACATAGTGAAGAAGACTTTTATTTATTTTCAATAATTTAGCTGAAAAATTACTGAAAAACCAACAAATATATTATATATTTCTCCTATAAATGGAAAAAAAATTCAAAATATTAAATTAAATGTTTTTCATAAGAAAGGAATATTTTTAACCAATTTAATGAATTTATTTATTTTTTCATTACTTGTTTATTAAGCTAAGCTGTTTATCTTAGTAATGATAGCCTATTTAGAAAAAAGAATTCATGTAAAAGTTATAATTATTATAAGTCTTAGTTTTCAAAATAGATCATTTTAAAAGTAAATTTCTTCATCAATCGGATCATAAGGATTTATTTATTAACCAATATTAGAAACTTTATCTCTCATTAATGGAATCATTATTCTCTATGAGAATAATATTAAACAAAATGAAAAAATTTCAGAATTTCCTATTACATATCAATTTTTTAATCAATCAATGCAGTTGTAAAAAGTTAAAAATATCAATGAAGAAGAAATAATTAACAGAGAAAAAGATTTTTTGAAAAATATACATTTTTCTCCTAGAGAAAAATATTTAAAACAAGCTGAACATAATGGATATAAATATGTGGAAAATGTATGATTTAAAAATACAATTATCTTTTCATTATATTTTTGTTGTAGTATATGTCTATAATAATAATAAAACAAACCAAAAGAATCATGATAAAAGATTAAGTAAATATAATGCTACTCCATTTAATTATGAGAAAGAAAAAAAAATATGAAAAATCTATACTTCTACCATTAGTCTGATGTTTAATTCTAGGATCATCAGGATCTGGTAAAACTACATTGTTGTGGAATATTATTACAAAATATTGGATTCCTTATAAAAATCTCTATATTTTAACAAAATCTATTGAACAACCAATTTATGAACAATTACAAGAAATATAATAATCTTGAAGAATTTGAAACAATTATTTCTAACAGTGATTTAATTTCTGTTGACAAATGTAAATCTGATAGTTAAGTTATTTTTGATGAATGTATTTTAGGAAACAAAACATTAATTAAAGAATATTTTGTAAGAGGAAGACCGAAACAAATTTCTTGTATTTATTTATGCCAGTGATATAGTTTGGTTGAACTTATCTGAAATAATTTTAACTTTTTAATTGTTTTTAAACAATCAAATTATTGTATAAAAAAAATATATAGTGATTTTATTAGTAACTATAAATATTTTAATGAATTTAAAAAACTATGTCTATCTTGTTGGAGAAATCAATTTGAGATCCTATTAATGAATATAACAAAAAAGATTATTTACAACTGGTGTGTGATATTTAAATCTTAACAACCCCAAACGTGGAGTGTCAAGTTTTTAAGATGAAGTTAATTAAGAGAAGTTGAGTTGTTTACTTAAAATTGTTTTTATTTTTTTTTATTATAAATGAATAGTATTGAATTAATTAAAAACAATCATACGAAAAAAATTAAAACTGGATCAAATATAAAAAAATATAATAAGAAACTATCAGATACCAACATCAACAGAGATTAAAATCAATCATGCTTGAAAAAGAGATATAAAAAAAAATGTAAAAACACAAACAAATAATAAAACAGTACATATTGAAAACTCTTTACATATATCAAAAGTAAAATAAATCCTAACAAAATAGGATCATCAATAGAGGTTAGGTTAGGTTAGGTAGGATAATAGAGGTTGATGAATCTAAGAAGGAAAATAAAGGTTTAATGTTAGAACTAAAATTTGAACAAAATAAACTAGATGAATATTGGTGTAGCAAGTACTTTAGCTGGAGGTGCTTTAGATAAGTGCTATTGCAAATTCTATTATAGAAGCAAAGCACAAAAAAGCTGTATAAAATGAGATTACACTTCATAATAAATTCACAGAAAAACCTCTAAATGACAATAAAATCTTGAAATTGGATTTGGTATTAAAAGAAAACTTTGTGATAACCCAACAATAAAAAAAATAAAAAATCACACCGTTAATTAATTTTGATATTTTAAATTTATATAAAAAATTAAAAATTTTAGAGGATGTTTTATAAAGGATGATTTATATATAAAACCACTGGATAATGAATGTGAAATATTAAATTTAAATAATTCTGACCAGGATGGAACACATTGGGTAGCTTGGAGAAAACATGGTTATTAAAAATGTATTTTGATTCTTTTGGAAATGTTAAACCTCCAAAAGAAATAGTAAAATATTTGGGGAGAAAAAATCTTCAACATAATTTTAGAAAATATCAAGATTATGAGGATCTATTTGTGGGTATTTATGTATTGAATTTATTAAAGATTACAAACAATTTATTCAAACTATTATTATTTATCTTATTTTCCAAATTCTAAAAAAAAATTATATTTTGTATAATAAATGGAACAAATTTTTGAAAAGTATGATGTATTGTAATAATACAATCATAATATAAAACAATTGAATCAACTTCAGAAATAAATTTTAATTGAGTTGGTAAAACTATAACTGTTGAAATTGATGGAGCAGATACTTTCTTAAATATTAAAGATGCAAAATATGAAATGTATGGTAAATATTTACAAGTAGATGATGCTGAGTATCCAACAAATAGCAACATAAAATTATGTGATAACTTTGTAGCGTATTTATTTTTTTGTATCGAAGTGATAAAAAATGGAGTACAAGTGGATGAGATCCACAATGTAGGTATAGCAAGTACAATTCAAGGAAGTGTTAGTTTTTCTTTAGATAGATAAATAATAGAAATCTTTAGATTAATAATGGACAATAAGTTCTGGTTTTCAGACAACCTGAAAATATAACTGAAACTAGAAATAATATTATTATAAACGTTGATTTTAATTGAAATATCTTAACCAATACAATTTCCGAATTAACATATAATACTATTAATAATTCAATTAGAAAAAACATTTAAATCTTGATAAGAAATAAATTTTTAAAATTTTGTTCCTTTTAGATCCTCATAATCTTGATATTTTCTAAAATTACGTTGAAGATTTTTTCTCCCCAAATATTTTACTATTTCTTTTGGAGGTTTAGCATTTCCAAAAGAATCTAAATACATT
This sequence comes from Tuberolachnus salignus, assembly GCA_956483605.1. Lineage (NCBI taxonomy): Eukaryota > Metazoa > Arthropoda > Insecta > Hemiptera > Aphididae > Tuberolachnus > Tuberolachnus salignus. The sequence continues at coordinate 9,046,420 of OY101431.1, read as the reverse complement.
TTTAATAACCATGTTTTCCCCAAGCTACTATTTGATAAATATTTATCAAATTGTTTAGAGCTTAATTTTATAGAATAAAAAATAAAAGATATAATTCATAGTCAACACTAGAAGATATACAATCAGGAAAAAAAAACTGAAAATGGAGCAACGAGTCTAACAAAAGTTGAAATGAAAAATATTGAAATAATGTAGAAGGAAATATATATTTCGATAGTGGACAAACTATAAACACTAGAAAATGTAACTATTCAATCAATCAATTAAAATGTATTTTAACATAAAGTATGAGTTTTAAAGTTTTAGATAATAAATGTATTGAATTTAAATTTAATGAAAATGTTATGATTGATAATAATCTTTTTAATAATTAAGGAATTAAGTTTAATAATTATTTAAAGAATGGTGATTATCCATCATTGCATAAACCTTATAATCTCACATTTGAATTACACTATAATATAGTAAAAAAATCTTCAAAATCCTTAAATTTATTTAAATATTTGTTCACAACTTATCAGGCTATGATGCTATTTGGAAAAGAGTTTGGTAATAATAATAGAAGTATACAATTAATTTCAAACTACAACAAATACATGGGTGAAAAATATAATAAAAATAAAAAGTCTAATTATTTACTATATTTAAATGCAGAAAATCTATATGGTTGTGCAATGAGTAAATATTTACATTATGGTGGATTTTAATGGGCAAATCTTGATGATTTTAGTGAAAGTATAATATTAAAAATGAAGAATGATTCAGGTTTAAGATATATTTTTGAAGTTGATTTAGAATATCCTAAGTCACTACATGAATTACACTTTGATTACCCCTTAGTTCTAGAAAATAAAAACTTCCCAGACTTTACTATTTTATTAAGAAAAAAATATGGAAATAAAGTTTCTTTAATGTATACAAATACTGATTCCCTAGTATTAGAGTTGATAACTGAGGATTTTTATGCAGAAATGAAAAATAATTTAGATTATTTTAATACTTCTAATTATTCAGAGAATCATAATATTTAAAATACCACTAGTAAATAAATAAGTATTGTATAAATTCAAAGATTAAATGGAGAAATAATGACAAAATTGGTTGGATTAAGATTGAAATTATATTCATATAAAAAATATAAAAATGAAAAAGAAGTGAAAAAGGGGAATGGAATAAAAAAAATAATATAGTTGAAAGTAAATTACATCTTAAAGATTATCTAGACAATAAACAATATAACATATATATATAACCTGGAACATAAATAACCTGTAATAAATATTACCTGTAACATATAAAACCTGTAACAAATATGACCTGTAACATATAGAACAATGTATAGATTGTTTATTTAATAAAAAGATAAAACAGTCTGTAAAACAGACTTTGTTTAGAACTAAGAATCCCGATATATTTACGGTTGAATAATATAAAAAAACACTGATTTGTCACGATGATAAAAGATGTATAGATAATGAAATATACAGTACCTTGGGGACATTATTCAACAATTATAGAGAAAATTTAATTGTAAATATCCAAAAATTAATTTAATCTCAAAACGAATAATATTTTTATTTTTTTTATTTATTAAATTTAATTTTTATGAAATGTTTAATTTTTTTTTTTTTTTACAAAGCTTGTAAAAAAATTTTTAAATTTTAAACACAAAATGTCTTATGATAAAAATATATAATAAAGAACAGAAAATGTTTTATGCAAAAAATTCGGCGAGCCAAAACCGGTATCGTAATACAACTCATATATTACCACTTTTTAATGTTGTCAAATATTCAAAACATTCTCGCAATCCCCTACACCTGGCTAAAAATCGGAAAATTTAAGGAATTTCGAACACTATTCACCGTAAAAACTGAACAATAGTATCCAGGAAATTATTAAAATGTGACCACGTCTACGAAAAATATCCACACGGTGAACGCATTCATAAGCGAATAGTATTCAACGGACATTTTGGGTCCACGAATTACCAACAAAACAAATCGAATAAAAAAAAACCCGTGCCGAAAAATTCCCTTTGTTTGTCGGCAATTATTATGAAATCTACAACTAAAATCAATAAAACTACTTACCAAATTGGGTCAAACGGACAATTGTTGAAGATTCTACACTTGAATATCACGACAATATTTCAGGTAGACACGTAATCTGTAGATAGAAAAAAAAAACACACACACAGAGTTAAACCAATAAACGTATACTAGCGTCGATCATAATGTAAAAAAAATACAAATAAAAACGATTGCCGTTCAATTGGCGGCAGACACTATGGTGTGATTTGCAATTGAAATCGATGGAAAAAAACGAATCGGCGCGCATATCCTGTTTATACGTATAACGTGAACGCCGATGGACAGCAAAATGGCTACTGCGAACGAATCGTATGCGACGGCGCGCACCGGTGAAACTATAACGACATCGCCGCGCGCGTAACCAAACAATTCCGTAACGGTCGGTTATTGGTTGTAACCTCCTTGACAAAAATTATACAGACCCCAACGAACGGCGTGATAAAATGCGTAACCGTCGTCCGCGGGGCGAACCGCCGGGTCGATGATGACGGTGTGGTCGGGCGGGGAGAGACGGACAAGTGGGGTGCGACCGTGAACGGGCTACGCCCCGGAGACTGCCGAATAAAACACGTATCTGTCCACCACTCCCCCCACCCGACCGCACCGTCGGCGAGCCGAATAATCGCTCCCCGAATAAACGTACGACTCCCACTACTACGTAATACATTTGTATGTTATCGCACCGGTGACAACAAAATGCCCGCGAAAACCCCGTACCGTTCGTACATTGATTAATACAAACCTATTGAAATCCATATTTGAAACTCGCTCAGATTATAATTTTTCGATATATTCGTTAGAACGTCTGATACAATGAACAGGAATAGTATTTTCGTTTGTCATCAATTCGCCCCCTCCCCCAATCCTCGCCGTACGTCTTACTACGTACAATCGATACTTAGATAATGAATAAAAACGATTTTCAATTTTAATCGGTAAAAAAAAATCCGGTTCAGTTCATACGCGAAAAATAAAAACGCCGTAAGCAAACGTGTTGATAAGTAAAACGTAAACAACGCCAATATGGCGGCCATGAACGAGTTGTACGGGGCGCCGCGCGCCGGTTAAACGATAACCGTCGCCGCGGGCGTAACCGAACGGTTATTGGTCGTAAACTCCTTGGCTACAACAACTATACAGAGCCCAACAATCGGTGTGATAAAATTCGTACCGGTCGGCGGAACGTAACCCGAGACCGCGCGTATAGTCCGTCGTCCGCAGCGCGCATCGTTTGGTAGATTCGGACGGCGTTGACAGTGCGGACGAGTGGTGGGGAGAGGAGGGCAAAACCGTTGCGACCGTATACAGGCTGCGCCCCGGGGACTGCCGAATAAAACACGCTCCCAACCACCTCCCCACCCGTCCGCTACGTGCACACCGTTCGCGCGTCGAACGAACGCGTCCCGAATAGACGTACGAGACCAACTACTACATAATACGTATATCTGTATGTTATCGCACCGGCGGCAATAATTACCCAGCGAAAATCCCTTACCGTTCGTACAATAATTACAAACCTATTCAAATTCGTATTTTAAACGCGTTTGGATTATGATTTTTCGTATTGTCGTGTCACATTGTCTCGCCCCTACGCCACCCCCTCGCAACATATCATACTACGTATAATCGATATTTAAACTAAGAATAAAAAAGATTTTAAATTTCAATCTATTTAAAAAAATCCAGTTCGGGTCTTACACGAAATATAAAATCGCCGTAAACAAAACGCATAGAGAGAACATAAAAATCAGTTGATACGGATAAATAAAACGTGAACAGTGAACCAAGGCCAATATGGCGTCCATATATGAACCGTGTACCGGTGAAACGATAACGCCGTCGCCGCGTGCGTAACAAAACACAATTCCGCACCGGACGGTTATCGGTCGTAAATTCCTCGACAACAACTATACAGGCCCCAACGATCGGCGTGATGAAATGCGTGCCCGTCGGACGGTTCGTGACCCGAGAACGCGCATAATATTTTCCGTCGTCCGTTTCGCGCACCGTCAGGTAGGTGGTTCGGACCTCGCGGACGGTGCGGACGGGTGGGTAACGACGGACGGGACGCGTGCGACCGTGTACGGGCCGGAGACTGCTGAATAAACACGTTCCCCGTCCGTCCCTCCCCACCCGTCAGAGCGACCCGTACAACGCGTTGGGATTATGATTATTCGGTATGGCCGTTGGAACGAGTGATATCATGAACCGGAATGGTATTGTCGTTTGTCGTCGTATCGAACCTTTCGAACGGGGGGGGAGGGGGGTTTCCAATGGGAGGGGGGTCCCAACACGTCATACTACTTATAATCGATATTTAGATAATGACTAAAAATTCAATTAATAACTAATGAAAAAATGCGGTTCGGTTCATACACGAAAAATAAAAACGCGTCGAGAAGATGTGTTGAACGTAAAAATCCGTTGTTAGGGATAAATAAAACGTGAACAGTGAACCAAGGCCAATATGGCGGCCATGTACGAGTCGTACGCGGCGGTGCGTACCGGTGAAACGATAACGCCGTCGCCGCGTGCGTGACAAAACACAATACCGCACCGGACGGACGGTTATCGATCGTAATTTCCTCGACAACAACTATACAGGCCCAAGCGATGGGCGTGATAAATAAAATGCGTACCCGCCGGACGGTTCGTGTCCCGTGAACGCGCACCCCCCGTCAGGTAGGTTCCGACGGTGCGGACTGCGTTGACGGGGCGGACGGGCGGGGTGTGACGGACGAGAAGGGTGCGACCGTGTACGGGCCGGAGACTGCCGAATAAACACGTTTCCCGTCCTACTCTCCCCGCCCGCCCGCACCGTCATCGCCGTCCGCGCGTAGAACGTACGCTCGTACAACGCGTTCGGATTATGATTTTTGGGTATAGCCGTTGGAACGAGCGATTTAATAAACCGGAATGGTATTGCCGTTTGTCACCGTTTCGCCCCACCGCCACCCCCCTCGCCGTACGTCTTACTACGTATAATCGATATTTAGATAATGACTAAACACGGTTTTCAATTAATAATAACTAATGAAAAAATGCGGTTCGGGTCATACACGAAAAATAATGAAATCGCTATAAGGTGCAAAACGCGTGGGGAAAATGAACATAAAAAAACCGATAAATTAAACGTGTACAGTAACCAACGCCAATATGGCGGCCATGTATGAATCGTACGCACGGCGCGTACCGGTGATACGATTACGTTGTAGACCCGGGGATCGATAGAAAAAATATTTAAAAAAAAAAAAAAAAAAAGTCACCGTTTTTAAACCATACCGTAGCCATTGTCGCGGTAACGAACGTAAACGGGGCCGGGGTCGGATAGTCAATAAAAATGGGTCGTAGTCCACGATGCGTGGTTTAGTGATGGGATTTTTTTTTGCCCGGTCCACAAAAGTAACGACTCGTTATTTTTTTACTACAATTAATTACAGAGTACCGAATAAGAGAACGCGCCAACGTGGTTATGTAATAGGTAATCTGGACCCGTTAGAACGAACGAACCGTCGGTAGTCCGAACGGCCGTCTCCCGGAATATTATCGAGTTGTGTATGGTTCTCGTTGGAAAAACACGAACGCGTGTCGTATAATAATAATATTAAAAAAAAAAAATAATAAAAACAATGCTTACCCTGCCTCGTGACTGCGGTGCCGACGGGTGGCTATCGACAAAATTAATTGACTCTAGTCGTCCGTAGTCTACTTGCTATATGAAAATGCGACTCCGATATTTTCGATTTAATTCTTCATGGGCTTCACTTCGCTAAATGACTCAATAATGGTACATAACCTATACGCGTACGTACGTTTGCGAATTTTCGGGCGTCAGCTGTTTCCCTGGAGGGGGTTGGACGACGGTTAAGTTAGTATTTTACAAAAAAAATTAAAATTATTACCGAAATTGTATTATTATATTAATATAATTTTGTTATAATAAAATTATATTAATATTAAATAAAAACGGGGTGTTTATTTAATTATGACAATATATTGTGTATCGTTGTTTTGCGAATTCAAGATAGGTTATCCATAACCACTATCACTGTGGTTCAAAACGGTCATCAGAGAACCAGGTGACCCGAAATTACAATCAATTTTGGCGATCATGCCGTTTCCCCCTATTTTCTGCGTTTATCTCTTATCATTTATCTGATTTACTATTATGGTTTATTGAGCAATAATTTAAAACAGCATTTAAAGCATTTAAAATTTTGAAAATTATAATGTGAATAAAATTGATGCAGTTAAAGAAGAAGAAATCAATCTAACCTAACCATCTCAGTGTTTTTTTGCTATGTTGAACAGAATGATAAATAGTATAGGAATTCGATTTAAGCAAGTAACCGAAAATGATGATGTTAAATATTTGTCCAAGATTTATGGATTGAATTTAAATTAGTTTCTGAAAGGGATACCATTTAAATATATTTCTGTTATAAAATATGTTTCGTTAATAAAACTGTAATAAAGTAGGTGTGCAATTGGATTACATCTAATTAATTGGAATAAATAATTGGAGTACAAAATGTTGACTGATTGTAACAAAACAATTTTACAACAAATGAAATATTTTCAATATTACTAAATAAAATGTGTATATAATATAAAAGATTGTAAATAAAAAATGAGAAAAAAATGTATGTCGGTGAAATAGTTCATTTAATTATTTTATAAGACCAAACAAAAATAATAATACAAACTGAAATAATTCAGTGATTTGCACCCGGTGACCGCCACTGTCATAAAAAATTTAAAAAAAATGTTTTTGTTTAACCTATGCCAATTATGCGAGATCATAATTATTTCACCTGTTACAATCGTTCCATTAATTAAAAATATAGTTAATAGACGGGCAATAACAGATTCGATTTCAGAGAACAGATAAAATTAATTTCAACTTAATTAAAATGGAAGATAAGGAAATAATCCCCGGTGTGTATATTATTATCTCCGTTGCGGTACTCATTCACAGATAATCAGTACTCGTGACAATAAAGATTAGATTTCCCTGCAAATCATAATATACGACAGCTCAAATAAAAATCCAATTTATTAAATAAAATCTCCGTCTCTGTTGTGGCCGTTTGTTGAGAATTTTATTTTACTGTTATCGCCCAACATATTTCCTATTGCCGTATATAATTTAATTTATTATCAATGATATAATGAAAATATTCGATATCATATTTTCTTTAAGTGTGCCCTGAAAATGTATTTAATTATTTTGTGTGCAGCCAAGTAAAATGGTCGGGAGTCCCCATATTAAGGAAATATAGATTTATTTTTAAATAATTATTATTATTGTTTTTTTTTTTTTTTTTAAAATTTGAATTATATTTTATTATTAATGTAAGTATAATAAGCATAAATAGTCACGAGTAAGTTTACATTGAAGACTTGAGGTGGAGAAGCCCGCCCACAGACGACCTAACCTACGTTCAATGCGTTTTTAGGGGTTAAGTGGGAAGAAAGTCGCGGCACCATTAACTCTTCAGCCTTGTGGCGAGGTTTCCGTATTATTATAAAAAAAAAAAAGGAAATAGATTTATTGGGCTTAGGTGGTATAATCTGGTATTGCGAGATCCTGGACAAAACATTATTGCCAGGCCTTAATGCACATGTGCCCGGTGGGATGAGGTGGTTAGCCACATGGTTTTGTGGCAATAAATACATTCGATATTTTAAACGTTCGTATGACGAAAAAAAAAAGTTACCGTTACCTATACACAATTTTTACGGGGTGTTTATAGGGACATTATTTAATTGGTGAAACAATTATGTACCCCTATACAGAACATAACAACTTATAAAAATATATTTAAATACTTAACGGTTACGCTTAAACGGGTCTCTTTATTTATTAATCAAAAACAGCAGAATTACAATACTTGCAATTATAATACGAGTTTATGTATTAAAATATTTATTATTTTCAAAGCCAAGTCATCTATTATATATTTCGATAATATTCGATGCTATTTCTCGCTCGATTGTTAATAAAATAAAATATTGATATTTGTATTGTACTTCAAAACTATATAACTAAAAAATCGACAGAATATTTTGGTAACTATTCGAAATCGAGAAAGGGCAGTTATACAGGTATTCGATAAGTTAAAAAAATTTATATATAAAAAAATACACTCTGAAACTAGGAAAATATTTTTGAAAAACCCCATGGTAGCGAATCCAAATTGTAATTTCCGTACATATTTATTAGTTTATTAAAAATGTTTATACTTACGGATTGTCGGCTAGTTTCCGTTGGTGTACGCTGCACAGCAATGCTCACAGGCAAAAAATCGAATGAATACTGTCAACGTTCGAACACATTAATCTAGACATATTGAAAGAAACGAAATAATACGATAAGATAAATTCATCAAACGTATAAATAATCTGTCTGTTGGCTATCGCTACTATCTATTGAATATCCCGAACGTCGGCTTCGCGTTATTTTGTGGAATGTAATAATCGTCTGGCGACGTGAATAATAATAGAGGTTCCCAAACTATTCACAATACGATTAATTTTCGAATATTTTTTTTTTTTTTTTTTTTCATTTTGGCGACCCATTACATACTAATGACCAGAATTTTCATCAACAGTATTCATAACTTTACGAAAGTCTTGTCAAAAATAAATTTATTGATATCTTATACAAATTTATTTAAATATACAATAAACACTGCCGTTAATAATATAATATTTTAACAATCTCGTCGGAGTCGTCGTTTTATTACCTCTCTCATTTTTTTTTTTTTATTTATCACAATAGGGTTCAACGTCTAAGGACGTGTTCTCACCAAAAACAACTGATGACGGCAACGCGATAGAGATTCGAGTTTAGTTTTAGTGGGAGTTGCCCAGTTGTTCTTACTTTAAAACTGAAATACAACTATGCAATATTCAGTTTCACATATTTCAGTTGTCAAAATTTTTTCATGCTTGTAGCATTCATGAAAGACACAAAATCAAGTTCAACGAGTAATAAGACCTTTGTCCGAGGTACAACAAAACAGGAAAAAATTATATGATTTACCAGCTGGTTCTATTCCATATTAATGGAACACTATAATATAAATAGTTAATAGTAAAATATAATTTAGTTAATTTAATACGACAAATGATAATTATTATTTTTCATTTTTTTTTCTTTTTTAATTTAATTTTAGTTACTGATCATATATTATTTATAAGTTTAATATTTTATGTATAACATTAATGAATACATAAGTTATTACATAACAAAAATAATCTGCTTACTAGAATCATGTGTTATTTTTGAAATGTCATTCCACGATTCAACTAGACGATGTTATATCATATAGACATACGTGGTTTTCTATACGTTGTACAAAATTTACATTTTTTTCCTGTTCATTCGCCATTTTAAATAAATTAATAAAATATACAATAAAATAAACACAATTACGGAATCGAGCAACTAGGAAGCAACTAATAGGAAGAGACTTGACATTTCGAAAAAAAAAATAGTTTTCAAATAGCCGAGTTGATGTCTATTCCTGTTGCAACCGGTGAAAACACGCCCTAACGTTATTAGCCTGTGTTCATTATACAGAATTCGGGTAAAAAATAAAAAAAAAGTATTTTGTTTTTGTTTAGAGCTTCTTTTAGGTTGTCTGGTATAAAACGTAAAAGCGTTATGTAATTATTAATAATCGGGGGGGGGGGAAACAGAAATAAAATAAACAAACACAATGTAAAGAAATATAATAAATAATAGGTTTATATTCAGATAAGAAAAATGGATATAATTCAAATGTTGTCATAAAAAAAGACAACTTAGTCTGGTATAAAACGTAAAAGCGTTATGTAATTATTAATAATCGGGGGGGGGGGAAACAGAAATAAAATAAACAAACACAATGTAAAGAAATATAATAAATAATAGGTTTATATTCAGATAAGAAAAATGGATATAATTCAAATGTTGTCATAAAAAAAGACAACTTGATTTACAATAATATTATTTACCATGTCAGTGTCCATATTTACAGTTTATCTATAAATTAATCATAAAATTATACTTATCTGTATTGTCCAATAGTCCCTATCGCGTAGACAAATTTTGTAATGAATATTATAACATTTTAATATTAAGGGGCTTGTTCACGACCAGTTAATTTGCTCAAAAACATGCGTTACGGGAAAAACTTTCATAACTCGTAGGATGATATAGTTTTTAAGATTTGTTTTTTGTTAGAAAGTGGGACTATCTTCTTACGGGGTGCAATTGACTCGGGGATTTTTAATATTTTATTTCTAAATGCTATAATTCGAGTTTAAACATGAATTAAAATTACAAATAAGAACAAAATAAAATTTAGTACAAATCAACTCTACCACCTCCTAGCAAAACTATACTTAAATAACAAGCTCAACATTTACAAACTATTAATTAAACCAGGTTTACACGTCGGATTTACGCAATTGTACAGTTAGTACGTACGGGTCGTGCGCCGAATACGTTTTCGGTAGAATTATTTTTTTAGTTTTTTATCCAATCATTCCAATCAATTTGCCTACCACAAATAACTTCTGCTCCTTGGTTCGACAGCAACCACTCTCTTCATAAAGACCTTAATATTGGGACAGTCTACAACATTACCAAAGCATACTACAACAAATTCCACTCTAGATTATTTCTCCATTCCAACCCACTCGTATTAAATCAATACTCTCTAACAATTCCGAACGACCCTCTACGTTGTCTCCAAAGACGCTGGTGCCGTGATCTAGGCACTCAATCCTAAAAAAATAAATAAATTGTATTTAATAAAGGGTCATATCACTGGATGGCCTCCCTTATCTCAGTTTTCGTGTTTATATTTATGTTATATTTGCGAATTTGCTTATTGTGTCAATATTGTACAGATTGTAAATGTTATATAAATAATAAAACATGAAAAAAAAATTTTCATCGCGGCCCGGAAACGACAATCGATATCGCCGGGTTTTGCCGCCACATAAACTAAGTAATGGCAGACGGGACGAGTGTATTCCGGGTGTAGAGATTATGTTCCTCGGGATCATACACCGTCACACCAGCAGTACACCGAAAACGGGAATCCTAAAAAGGCACCACCCAGTTGTTCCCTGTACATTTTATGCTAGTCCGTTAGGTAATTATACACGGTTGTCGACTTAAAAAATAACTGAATCCTCCAAACGTGTAATTCGTTTTCGGATTTTCATACCAAGCACCCGTGATAACAATCATCTACTCACTGATAAACAATATGTTGATAACGTTTGCCGCAAAAAATGAAAGATACGTTAAAAGTAAAAAAAAAAAACCGGTTTACGATAATTGGGCAGCTAAAAAATTCCAACAAAAAAATGTCCAAATTGGAATTTCTCTTTATTCTTAAAAAAAATTATAGTCAATACAGCGGAAACAGAGGAAGAAATTACTGGAAAAAACTAGCAACGATGACATTCACATATTCGTATAATGTTGCCGACATGGTTTGTTATATAGTAAAACAATTTCTTAAACACTTGAATCTCATTCAATCATTTTTAACAGATATTGAAATACAGTAACCAAGGATAGAAGAAAATTTGGATAATTATATTTCATTAAATAAACAACAGTTAATTTGTATGTATTCCTATTAATATAGTTCAAAAGCATGAAATATAATATTTATTGCTTTATAGACATTGGATGAAGTTTTGTTACCTTGGACCATTCAAACTACCTTTCAAGTGATTTTTCAACTAAATGTTTTCCTATGGTCAGACTCTAATGTATCTATATTTTGTTGTATCAATATAAAATATAAATCCTTATATTTTATAATTGGTGATAAATGCAGGACCCAGCAAGAAAGAAAATTTGGATATTTATATTTCATTAAATAAACAACAGTTAATTTGTATGTATTCCTATTAATATAGTTCAAAAGCATGAAATATAATGATTATTCCTTTATAGACTTTGGATGAAGTTTTGTTACCTTGGACCATTCAAACAACCTTTCAAATGATTTTTCAACTTAAAGTTTTGTAATGGTCTGTCTCAATGAATCTATGTTTTGTTGTATCAATATAAAATATAATTCCTTATATTTTATAATTGGTGATAAATGCAGGATCCAGCAAGGAAGAAAATTTAGATATTTATATTTCATTAAATAAACATCAGTTTGATTAGTATGTATACCTATTAATATAGTTCAAATGTATGATATATAATATTTACTCTTTATAGACATTGGATGATGTTTTGTTAGCTTGGACCATTCAAACTACCTTTCAAGTGATTTTTCTACTTAAAGTTTTGTAATGGTCTGTCTCTAATGAATGTATGTTTTGATGTATCAATATAAAATATAATTCCTTATATTCTATAATTGGTGATAAATGCAGGATCAAGGATAGAAGAAAATTTGGATATTTATACTTCATTTAATAAACTACAGTTTGAATAGTATGTATAACTATTAATATAGTTCAAATGTATAATATATAATGATTATTCTTTATAGACATTGGATGATGTTTTGTTAGCTTGGACCATTCAAACTACCTTTCAAGTGATTTTTCTACTTAAAGTTTTGTAATGGTCTGTCTCTAATGAATCTATGTTTTGATGTATCAATATAAAATATAATTCCTTATATTTTATAATTGGTGATAAATGCAGGATCAAGGATAGAAGAAAATTTAGATAATTATATTTCATTAAATAAACAACAGTTAATTTGTATGTATTCCTATTAATATAGTTCAAAAGCATGAAATATAATGATTATTCCTTTATAGACTTTGGATGAAGTTTTGTTACCTTGGACCATTCAAACTACCTTTCAAGTGATTTTTCAACTAAATGTTTTCCTATGGTCAGTCTCTAATGTATCTATATTTTGTTGTATCAATATAAAATATAAATCCTTATATTTTATAATTGGTGATAAATGCAGGACCCAGCAAGGAAGAAAATTTGGATATTTATACTTCATTATATAAACTACAGTTTAAATAGTATGTATACCTATTAATATAGTTCAAATATATGATATATAATAATTACTCTTTATAGACATTGGATGAAGTTTTGTTAGCTTGGACCATTCAAACAACCTTTCAAGTGATTTTTCAACTTAAAGTTTTGTAATGGTCTGTCTCTAATGAATGTATGTTTTGATGTATCAATATAAAATATAATTCCTTATATTTTATAATTGGTGATAAATGCAGGATCAAGGATATAAGAAAATTTGGATATTTATATTTCATTAAATAAACATCATTTTAATCGTATGTATACCTATTAATATAGTTCAAATGTATGATATATAATATTTACTCTTTATAGACTTTGGATGAAGTTTTTTTACCTTGGACCATTCAAACTACCTTTCAAATGATTTTTCAACTTAAAGTTTTGTAATGGTCTGTCTCTAATGAATCTATGTTTTGTTGTATCAATATAAAATATAATTCCTTATATTCTATAATTGGTGATAAATGCAGGATCAAGGATAGAAGAAAATTTGGATATTTATATTTCATTAAATAAACATCAGTTTGAATAGTATGTATACCTATTAATATAGTTCAAATGTATGATATATAATATTTACTCTTTATAGACATTGGATGATGTTTTGTTAGCTTGGACCATTCAAACTACCTTTCAAGTGATTTTTCAACTTAACGTTTTGTAATGGTCTGTCTCAATGAATCTATGTTTTGTTGTATCAATATAAAATATAATTCCTTATATTTTATAATTGGTGATAAATGCAGGATCCAGCAAGGAAGAAAATTTGGATATTTATATTTCATTAAATAAACAAGAGTTAATTTGTATGTATACCTATTGATATAGTTCAAAAGCATGAAATATAATGATTATTCCTTTATAGACTTTAGAAGAAGTTATGTTACCTTTGGACCATTTAAATTAACAAACAAGTGATTTTTTAACTTAAAGTTTTGTAATGGTCTGTCTCTTATGAATCTATGTTTTAATGTATCAATATAAAATATAATTCCTTATATTTTATAATTGTTGATAAATGCAGGATCAAGGATAGAAGAAAATTTGGATAATTATATTTCATTAAATAAACAACAGTTAATTTGTATGTATTCCTATTAATATAGTTCAAAAGCATTAAATATAATGATTATTCCTTTATAGACTTTGGATGAAGTTTTGTTACCTTGGACCATTCAAACTACCGTTCAAGTGATTTTTCAACTTAAAGTTTTGTAATAGTCTGTCTCTAATGAATCTATGTTTTGTTGTATCAATATAAAATATAATTCCCTATATTTTATAATTGGTGATAAATGCAGGATCAAGCAAGGAAGAAAATTTGGATATTTATATTTCATTAAATAAACAACAGTTAATTTGTATGTATACCTATTAATATACTTCTAAAGCATGAAATATAATGATTATTCCTTTATAGAATTTGGATGAAGCTTTGTTACCTTGGACCATTCAAACTACCTTTCAAGTGATTTTTCTACTTAAAGTTTTGTAATGGTCTGTCTCTAATGAATCTATGTTTTGATGTATCAATATAAAATATAATTCCTTATATTTTATAATTGGTGATAAATGCAGGATCAAGGATAGAAGAAAATTTAGATAATTATATTTCATTAAATAAACAACAGTTAATTTGTATGTATTCCTATTAATATAGTTCAAAAGCATGAAATATAATGATTATTCCTTTATAGACTTTGGATGAAGTTTTGTTACCTTTGGACCATTAAAACTACCATTCAAGTGATTTTTCAACTTAAAGTTTTGTAATGGTCTGTCTCTTATGAATCTATGTTTTGTTGTATCAATATAGAATATTATTCCTTATATTTTATAATTGGTGATAAATGCAGGATCCAGCAAGGAAGAAAATTTGGATATTTATACTTCATTTAATAAACTACAGTTTGAATAGTATGTATAACTATTAATATAGTTCAAATGTATAATATATAATGATTATTCTTTATAGACTTTGGATGAAGTTTTGTTACCTTTGGACCATTAAAACTACCATTCAAGTGATTTTTCAACTGAATGTTTTCCTATGGTCAGTCTCTAATGTATCTATATTTTGTTGTATAATTGTAAAATATAATTCCTTATATTTTATAATTGGTGATAAATGCAGGATCAAGCAAGGAAGAAAATTTGGATATTTATATTTCATTAAATAACAACAGTTAATTTGTATGTATACCTATTAATATAGTTCAAAAGCATGAAATATAATATTTACTCTTTATAGACATTGGATGAAGTTTTGTTAGCTTGGACCATTCAAACTACCTTTCAAGTGATTTTTCAACTTAAAGTTTTTAATGCTCTGTCTCAATGAATCTATGTTTTGTTGTATCAATATAAAATATAATTCCTTATATTTTATAATTGGTGATAAATGCAGGATCCAGCAAGGAAGAAAATTTGGATATTTATATTTCATTAAATAAACAAGAGTTAATTTGTATGTATACCTATTAATATAGTTCAAAAGCATGAAATATAATGATTATTCCTTTATAGACTTTAGAAGAAGTTTTGTTAGATTAGACCATTCAAACTACCTTTCAAGTAATTTTTCAACTTAAAGTTTTAAATGGTAAGTCTCTAATGAATCTATGTTTTGTTGTAGCAATATAAAATATAATTCCTTATATTTTAAAATTGGTGATAAATGCAGAATCCAGCAAGGAAGAAAATTTGGATATTTATATTTCATTAAATAAACAAGAGTTAATTTGTATGTATACCTATTAATATAGTTCAAAAGCATGAAATATAATGTTTATTGCTTTATAGACATTGGATGAAGTTTTGTTACCTTGGACCATTCAAACTACCTTTCAAGTGATTTTTCAACTAAATGTTTTCCTATGGTCAGACTCTAATGTATCTATATTTTGTTGTATCAATATAAAATATAAATCCTTATATTTTATAATTGGTGATAAATGCAGGACGCAGCAAGAAAGAAAATTTGGATATTTATATTTCATTAAATAAACAACAGTTAATTTGTATGTATTCCTATTAATATAGTTCAAAAGCATGAAATATAATGTTTATTCCTTTATAGACTTTGGATGAAGTTTTGTTACCTTGGACCATTCAAACAACCTTTCAAATGATTTTTCAACTTAAAGTTTTGTAATGGTCTGTCTCAATGAATCTATGTTTTGTTGTATCAATATAAAATATAATTCCTTATATTTTATAATTGGTGATAAATGCAGGATCCAGCAAGGAAGAAAATTTAGATATTTATATTTCATTAAATAAACATCAGTTTGATTAGTATGTATACCTATTAATATAGTTCAAATGTATGATATATAATATTTACTCTTTATAGACATTGGATGATGTTTTGTTAGCTTGGACCATTCAAACTACCTTTCAAGTGATTTTTCTACTTAAAGATTTGTAATGGTCTGTCTCTAATGAATGTATGTTTTGATGTATCAATATAAAATATAATTCCTTATATTTTATAATTGGTGATAAATGCAGGATCCAGCAAGGAAGAAAATTTAGATATTTATATTTCATTAAATAAACCACAGTTGATTTGTATGTATACCTATTAATATAGTTCAAAAGCATGAAATATAATGTTTATTCCTTTATAGACATAGAATGAAGCCTTGTTACCTTGGACCATTCAAACTACCTTTCAAATGATTTTTCAACTTAACGTTTTGTAATGGTCTGTCTCAATGAATCTATGTTTTGTTGTATCAATATAAAATATAATTCCTTATATTTTATAATTGGTGATAAATGCAGGATCCAGCAAGGAAGAAAATTTGGATATTTATATTTCATTAAATAAACAAGAGTTAATTTGTATGTATACCTATTAATATAGTTCAAAAGCATGAAATATAATGATTATTCCTTTATAGAATTTGGATGAAGCTTTGTTACCTTGGACCATTCAAACTACCTTTCAAGTGATTTTTCTACTTAAAGTTTTGTAATGGTCTGTCTCTAATGAATCTATGTTTTGATGTATCAATATAAAATATAATTCCTTATATTTTATAATTGGTGATAAATGCAGGATCAAGGATAGAAGAAAATTTAGATAATTATATTTCATTAAATAAACAACAGTTAATTTGTATGTATTCCTATTAATATAGTTCAAAATCATGAAATATAATGATTATTCCTTTATAGACATTGGATGAAGTTTTGTAACCTTGGACCATTCAAACTACCTTTCAAATGATTTTTCAACTTAAAGTTTTGTAATGGTCTGTCTCAATGAATCTATGTTTTGTTGTATCAATATAAAATATAATTCCTTATATTTTATAATTGGTGATAAATGCAGGATCCAGCAAGGAAGAAAATTTAGATATTTATATTTCATTAAATAAACAACAGTTGATTTGTATGTATACCTATTAATATAGTTCAAAAGCATGAAATATAATATTTACTCTTTATAGACATTGGATGAAGTTTTGTTAGCTTGGACCATTCAAACTACCTTTCAAGTGATTTTTCAACTTAAAGTTTTTAATGCTCTGTCTCAATGAATCTATGTTTTGTTGTATCAATATAAAATATAATTCCTTATATTTTATAATTGGTGATAAATGCAGGATCCAGCAAGGAAGAAAATTTGGATATTTATATTTCATTAAATAAACAAGAGTTAATTTGTATGTATACCTATTAATATAGTTCAAAAGCATGAAATATAATGATTATTCCTTTATAGACTTTAGAAGAAGTTTTGTTAGATTAGACCATTCAAACTACCTTTCAAGTAATTTTTCAACTTAAAGTTTTAAATGGTAAGTCTCTAATGAATCTATGTTTTGTTGTAGCAATATAAAATATAATTCCTTATATTTTAAAATTGGTGATAAATGCAGAATCCAGCAAGGAAGAAAATTTGGATATTTATATTTCATTAAATAAACAAGAGTTAATTTGTATGTATACCTATTAATATAGTTCAAAAGCATGAAATATAATGTTTATTGCTTTATAGACATTGGATGAAGTTTTGTTACCTTGGACCATTCAAACTACCTTTCAAGTGATTTTTCAACTAAATGTTTTCCTATGGTCAGACTCTAATGTATCTATATTTTGTTGTATCAATATAAAATATAAATCCTTATATTTTATAATTGGTGATAAATGCAGGACCCAGCAAGAAAGAAAATTTGGATATTTATATTTCATTAAATAAACAACAGTTAATTTGTATGTATTCCTATTAATATAGTTCAAAAGCATGAAATATAATGTTTATTCCTTTATAGACTTTGGATGAAGTTTTGTTACCTTGGACCATTCAAACAACCTTTCAAATGATTTTTCAACTAAATGTTTTCCTATGGTCAGTCTCTAATGTATCTATATTTTGTTGTATCAATATAAAATATAAATCCTTATATTTTATAATTGGTGATAAATGCAGGACCCAGCAAGGAAGAAAATTTGGATATTTATACTTCATTATATAAACTACAGTTTAAATAGTATGTATACCTATTAATATAGTTCAAATATATGATATATAATAATTACTCTTTATAGACATTGGATGAAGTTTTGTTAGCTTGGACCATTCAAACAACCTTTCAAGTGATTTTTCAACTTAAAGTTTTGTAATGGTCTGTCTCTAATGAATGTATGTTTTGATGTATCAATATAAAATATAATTCCTTATATTTTATAATTGGTGATAAATGCAGGATCAAGGATATAAGAAAATTTGGATATTTATATTTCATTAAATAAACATCATTTTAATCGTATGTATACCTATTAATATAGTTCAAATGTATGATATATAATATTTACTCTTTATAGACTTTGGATGAAGTTTTTTTACCTTGGACCATTCAAACTACCTTTCAAATGATTTTTCAACTTAAAGTTTTGTAATGGTCTGTCTCTAATGAATCTATGTTTTGTTGTATCAATATAAAATATAATTCCTTATATTCTATAATTGGTGATAAATGCAGGATCAAGGATAGAAGAAAATTTGGATATTTATATTTCATTAAATAAACATCAGTTTGAATAGTATGTATACCTATTAATATAGTTCAAATGTATGATATATAATATTTACTCTTTATAGACATTGGATGATGTTTTGTTAGCTTGGACCATTCAAACTACCTTTCAAGTGATTTTTCAACTTAACGTTTTGTAATGGTCTGTCTCAATGAATCTATGTTTTGTTGTATCAATATAAAATATAATTCCTTATATTTTATAATTGGTGATAAATGCAGGATCCAGCAAGGAAGAAAATTTGGATATTTATATTTCATTAAATAAACAAGAGTTAATTTGTATGTATACCTATTGATATAGTTCAAAAGCATGAAATATAATGATTATTCCTTTATAGACTTTAGAAGAAGTTATGTTACCTTTGGACCATTTAAATTAACAAACAAGTGATTTTTTAACTTAAAGTTTTGTAATGGTCTGTCTCTTATGAATCTATGTTTTAATGTATCAATATAAAATATAATTCCTTATATTTTATAATTGTTGATAAATGCAGGATCAAGGATAGAAGAAAATTTGGATAATTATATTTCATTAAATAAACAACAGTTAATTTGTATGTATTCCTATTAATATAGTTCAAAAGCATTAAATATAATGATTATTCCTTTATAGACTTTGGATGAAGTTTTGTTACCTTGGACCATTCAAACTACCGTTCAAGTGATTTTTCAACTTAAAGTTTTGTAATAGTCTGTCTCTAATGAATCTATGTTTTGTTGTATCAATATAAAATATAATTCCCTATATTTTATAATTGGTGATAAATGCAGGATCAAGCAAGGAAGAAAATTTGGATATTTATATTTCATTAAATAAACAACAGTTAATTTGTATGTATACCTATTAATATACTTCTAAAGCATGAAATATAATGATTATTCCTTTATAGAATTTGGATGAAGCTTTGTTACCTTGGACCATTCAAACTACCTTTCAAGTGATTTTTCTACTTAAAGTTTTGTAATGGTCTGTCTCTAATGAATCTATGTTTTGATGTATCAATATAAAATATAATTCCTTATATTTTATAATTGGTGATAAATGCAGGATCAAGGATAGAAGAAAATTTAGATAATTATATTTCATTAAATAAACAACAGTTAATTTGTATGTATTCCTATTAATATAGTTCAAAAGCATGAAATATAATGATTATTCCTTTATAGACTTTGGATGAAGTTTTGTTACCTTTGGACCATTAAAACTACCATTCAAGTGATTTTTCAACTTAAAGTTTTGTAATGGTCTGTCTCTTATGAATCTATGTTTTGTTGTATCAATATAGAATATTATTCCTTATATTTTATAATTGGTGATAAATGCAGGATCCAGCAAGGAAGAAAATTTGGATATTTATACTTCATTTAATAAACTACAGTTTGAATAGTATGTATAACTATTAATATAGTTCAAATGTATAATATATAATGATTATTCTTTATAGACTTTGGATGAAGTTTTGTTACCTTTGGACCATTAAAACTACCATTCAAGTGATTTTTCAACTGAATGTTTTCCTATGGTCAGTCTCTAATGTATCTATATTTTGTTGTATAATTGTAAAATATAATTCCTTATATTTTATAATTGGTGATAAATGCAGGATCAAGCAAGGAAGAAAATTTGGATATTTATATTTCATTAAATAACAACAGTTAATTTGTATGTATACCTATTAATATAGTTCAAAAGCATGAAATATAATATTTACTCTTTATAGACATTGGATGAAGTTTTGTTAGCTTGGACCATTCAAACTACCTTTCAAGTGATTTTTCAACTTAAAGTTTTTAATGCTCTGTCTCAATGAATCTATGTTTTGTTGTATCAATATAAAATATAATTCCTTATATTTTATAATTGGTGATAAATGCAGGATCCAGCAAGGAAGAAAATTTGGATATTTATATTTCATTAAATAAACAAGAGTTAATTTGTATGTATACCTATTAATATAGTTCAAAAGCATGAAATATAATGATTATTCCTTTATAGACTTTAGAAGAAGTTTTGTTAGATTAGACCATTCAAACTACCTTTCAAGTAATTTTTCAACTTAAAGTTTTAAATGGTAAGTCTCTAATGAATCTATGTTTTGTTGTAGCAATATAAAATATAATTCCTTATATTTTAAAATTGGTGATAAATGCAGAATCCAGCAAGGAAGAAAATTTGGATATTTATATTTCATTAAATAAACAAGAGTTAATTTGTATGTATACCTATTAATATAGTTCAAAAGCATGAAATATAATGTTTATTGCTTTATAGACATTGGATGAAGTTTTGTTACCTTGGACCATTCAAACTACCTTTCAAGTGATTTTTCAACTAAATGTTTTCCTATGGTCAGACTCTAATGTATCTATATTTTGTTGTATCAATATAAAATATAAATCCTTATATTTTATAATTGGTGATAAATGCAGGACCCAGCAAGAAAGAAAATTTGGATATTTATATTTCATTAAATAAACAACAGTTAATTTGTATGTATTCCTATTAATATAGTTCAAAAGCATGAAATATAATGTTTATTCCTTTATAGACTTTGGATGAAGTTTTGTTACCTTGGACCATTCAAACAACCTTTCAAATGATTTTTCAACTTAAAGTTTTGTAATGGTCTGTCTCAATGAATCTATGTTTTGTTGTATCAATATAAAATATAATTCCTTATATTTTATAATTGGTGATAAATGCAGGATCCAGCAAGGAAGAAAATTTAGATATTTATATTTCATTAAATAAACATCAGTTTGATTAGTATGTATACCTATTAATATAGTTCAAATGTATGATATATAATATTTACTCTTTATAGACATTGGATGATGTTTTGTTAGCTTGGACCATTCAAACTACCTTTCAAGTGATTTTTCTACTTAAAGATTTGTAATGGTCTGTCTCTAATGAATGTATGTTTTGATGTATCAATATAAAATATAATTCCTTATATTTTATAATTGGTGATAAATGCAGGATCCAGCAAGGAAGAAAATTTAGATATTTATATTTCATTAAATAAACCACAGTTGATTTGTATGTATACCTATTAATATAGTTCAAAAGCATGAAATATAATGTTTATTCCTTTATAGACATAGAATGAAGCCTTGTTACCTTGGACCATTCAAACTACCTTTCAAATGATTTTTCAACTTAAAGTTTTGTAATGGTCTGTCTCAATGAATCTATGTTTTGTTGTATCAATATAAAATATAATTCCTTATATTTTATAATTGGTGATAAATGCAGGATCCAGCAAGGAAGAAAATTTAGATATTTATATTTCATTAAATAAACAACAGTTGATTTGTATGTATACCTATTAATATAGTTCAAAAGCATGAAATATAATATTTACTCTTTATAGACATTGGATGAAGTATTGTTAGCTTGGACCATTCAAACTACCTTTCAAGTGATTTTTCAACTTAAAGTTTTTAATGCTCTGTCTCAATGAATCTATGTTTTGTTGTATCAATATAAAATATAATTCCTTATATTTTATAATTGGTGATAAATGCAGGATCCAGCAAGGAAGAAAATTTGGATATTTATATTTCATTAAATAAACAAGAGTTAATTTGTATGTATACCTATTAATATAGTTCAAAAGCATGAAATATAATGATTATTCCTTTATAGACTTTAGAAGAAGTTTTGTTAGATTAGACCATTCAAACTACCTTTCAAGTAATTTTTCAACTTAAAGTTTTAAATGGTAAGTCTCTAATGAATCTATGTTTTGTTGTAGCAATATAAAATATAATTCCTTATATTTTAAAATTGGTGATAAATGCAGAATCCAGCAAGGAAGAAAATTTAGATATTTATATTTCATTAAATAAACAACAGTTGATTTGTATGTATACCTATTAATATAGTTCAAAAGCATGAAATATAATATTTACTCTTTATAGACATTGGATGAAGTTTTGTTACCTTGGACCATTCAAACTACCTTTCAAGTGATTTTTCAACTAAATGTTTTCCTATGGTCAGACTCTAATGTATCTATATTTTGTTGTATCAATATAAAATATAAATCCTTATATTTTATAATTGGTGATAAATGCAGGACCCAGCAAGAAAGAAAATTTGGATATTTATATTTCATTAAATAAACAACAGTTAATTTGTATGTATTCCTATTAATATAGTTCAAAAGCATGAAATATAATGTTTATTCCTTTATAGACTTTGGATGAAGTTTTGTTACCTTGGACCATTCAAACAACCTTTCAAATGATTTTTCAACTAAATGTTTTCCTATGGTCAGTCTCTAATGTATCTATATTTTGTTGTATCAATATAAAATATAAATCCTTATATTTTATAATTGGTGATAAATGCAGGACCCAGCAAGGAAGAAAATTTGGATATTTATACTTCATTATATAAACTACAGTTTAAATAGTATGTATACCTATTAATATAGTTCAAATATATGATATATAATAATTACTCTTTATAGACATTGGATGAAGTTTTGTTAGCTTGGACCATTCAAACAACCTTTCAAGTGATTTTTCAACTTAAAGTTTTGTAATGGTCTGTCTCTAATGAATGTATGTTTTGATGTATCAATATAAAATATAATTCCTTATATTTTATAATTGGTGATAAATGCAGGATCAAGGATATAAGAAAATTTGGATATTTATATTTCATTAAATAAACATCATTTTAATCGTATGTATACCTATTAATATAGTTCAAATGTATGATATATAATATTTACTCTTTATAGACTTTGGATGAAGTTTTTTTACCTTGGACCATTCAAACTACCTTTCAAATGATTTTTCAACTTAAAGTTTTGTAATGGTCTGTCTCTAATGAATCTATGTTTTGTTGTATCAATATAAAATATAATTCCTTATATTCTATAATTGGTGATAAATGCAGGATCAAGGATAGAAGAAAATTTGGATATTTATATTTCATTAAATAAACATCAGTTTGAATAGTATGTATACCTATTAATATAGTTCAAATGTATGATATATAATATTTACTCTTTATAGACATTGGATGATGTTTTGTTAGCTTGGACCATTCAAACTACCTTTCAAGTGATTTTTCAACTTAACGTTTTGTAATGGTCTGTCTCAATGAATCTATGTTTTGTTGTATCAATATAAAATATAATTCCTTATATTTTATAATTGGTGATAAATGCAGGATCCAGCAAGGAAGAAAATTTGGATATTTATATTTCATTAAATAAACAAGAGTTAATTTGTATGTATACCTATTGATATAGTTCAAAAGCATGAAATATAATGATTATTCCTTTATAGACTTTAGAAGAAGTTATGTTACCTTTGGACCATTTAAATTAACAAACAAGTGATTTTTTAACTTAAAGTTTTGTAATGGTCTGTCTCTTATGAATCTATGTTTTAATGTATCAATATAAAATATAATTCCTTATATTTTATAATTGTTGATAAATGCAGGATCAAGGATAGAAGAAAATTTGGATAATTATATTTCATTAAATAAACAACAGTTAATTTGTATGTATTCCTATTAATATAGTTCAAAAGCATTAAATATAATGATTATTCCTTTATAGACTTTGGATGAAGTTTTGTTACCTTGGACCATTCAAACTACCGTTCAAGTGATTTTTCAACTTAAAGTTTTGTAATAGTCTGTCTCTAATGAATCTATGTTTTGTTGTATCAATATAAAATATAATTCCCTATATTTTATAATTGGTGATAAATGCAGGATCAAGCAAGGAAGAAAATTTGGATATTTATATTTCATTAAATAAACAACAGTTAATTTGTATGTATACCTATTAATATACTTCTAAAGCATGAAATATAATGATTATTCCTTTATAGAATTTGGATGAAGCTTTGTTACCTTGGACCATTCAAACTACCTTTCAAGTGATTTTTCTACTTAAAGTTTTGTAATGGTCTGTCTCTAATGAATCTATGTTTTGATGTATCAATATAAAATATAATTCCTTATATTTTATAATTGGTGATAAATGCAGGATCAAGGATAGAAGAAAATTTAGATAATTATATTTCATTAAATAAACAACAGTTAATTTGTATGTATTCCTATTAATATAGTTCAAAAGCATGAAATATAATGATTATTCCTTTATAGACTTTGGATGAAGTTTTGTTACCTTTGGACCATTAAAACTACCATTCAAGTGATTTTTCAACTTAAAGTTTTGTAATGGTCTGTCTCTTATGAATCTATGTTTTGTTGTATCAATATAGAATATTATTCCTTATATTTTATAATTGGTGATAAATGCAGGATCCAGCAAGGAAGAAAATTTGGATATTTATACTTCATTTAATAAACTACAGTTTGAATAGTATGTATAACTATTAATATAGTTCAAATGTATAATATATAATGTTTATTGCTTTATAGACATTGGATGAAGTTTTGTTACCTTGGACCATTCAAACTACCTTTCAAGTGATTTTTCAACTAAATGTTTTCCTATGGTCAGACTCTAATGTATCTATATTTTGTTGTATCAATATAAAATATAAATCCTTATATTTTATAATTGGTGATAAATGCAGGACCCAGCAAGAAAGAAAATTTGGATATTTATATTTCATTAAATAAACAACAGTTAATTTGTATGTATTCCTATTAATATAGTTCAAAAGCATGAAATATAATGTTTATTCCTTTATAGACTTTGGATGAAGTTTTGTTACCTTGGACCATTCAAACAACCTTTCAAATGATTTTTCAACTTAAAGTTTTGTAATGGTCTGTCTCAATGAATCTATGTTTTGTTGTATCAATATAAAATATAATTCCTTATATTTTATAATTGGTGATAAATGCAGGATCCAGCAAGGAAGAAAATTTAGTTATTTATATTTCATTAAATAAACATCAGTTTGATTAGTATGTATACCTATTAATATAGTTCAAATGTATGATATATAATATTTACTCTTTATAGACATTGGATGATGTTTTGTTAGCTTGGACCATTCAAACTACCTTTCAAGTGATTTTTCTACTTAAAGATTTGTAATGGTCTGTCTCTAATGAATGTATGTTTTGATGTATCAATATAAAATATAATTCCTTATATTTTATAATTGGTGATAAATGCAGGATCCAGCAAGGAAGAAAATTTAGATATTTATATTTCATTAAATAAACCACAGTTGATTTGTATGTATACCTATTAATATAGTTCAAAAGCATGAAATATAATGTTTATTCCTTTATAGACATAGAATGAAGCCTTGTTACCTTGGACCATTCAAACTACCTTTCAAATGATTTTTCAACTTAACGTTTTGTAATGGTCTGTCTCAATGAATCTATGTTTTGTTGTATCAATATAAAATATAATTCCTTATATTTTATAATTGGTGATAAATGCAGGATCCAGCAAGGAAGAAAATTTGGATATTTATATTTCATTAAATAAACAAGAGTTAATTTGTATGTATACCTATTAATATAGTTCAAAAGCATGAAATATAATGATTATTCCTTTATAGAATTTGGATGAAGCTTTGTTACCTTGGACCATTCAAACTACCTTTCAAGTGATTTTTCTACTTAAAGTTTTGTAATGGTCTGTCTCTAATGAATCTATGTTTTGATGTATCAATATAAAATATAATTCCTTATATTTTATAATTGGTGATAAATGCAGGATCAAGGATAGAAGAAAATTTAGATATTTATATTTCATTAAATAAACATCAGTTTGATTAGTATGTATACCTATTAATATAGTTCAAATGTATGATATATAATATTTACTCTTTATAGACATTGGATGATGTTTTGTTAGCTTGGACCATTCAAACTACCTTTCAAGTGATTTTTCTACTTAAAGATTTGTAATGGTCTGTCTCTAATGAATGTATGTTTTGATGTATCAATATAAAATATAATTCCTTATATTTTATAATTGGTGATAAATGCAGGATCCAGCAAGGAAGAAAATTTAGATATTTATATTTCATTAAATAAACCACAGTTGATTTGTATGTATACCTATTAATATAGTTCAAAAGCATGAAATATAATGTTTATTCCTTTATAGACATAGAATGAAGCCTTGTTACCTTGGACCATTCAAACTACCTTTCAAATGATTTTTCAACTTAAAGTTTTGTAATGGTCTGTCTCAATGAATCTATGTTTTGTTGTATCAATATAAAATATAATTCCTTATATTTTATAATTGGTGATAAATGCAGGATCCAGCAAGGAAGAAAATTTAGATATTTATATTTCATTAAATAAACAACAGTTGATTTGTATGTATACCTATTAATATAGTTCAAAAGCATGAAATATAATATTTACTCTTTATAGACATTGGATGAAGTTTTGTTAGCTTGGACCATTCAAACTACCTTTCAAGTGATTTTTCAACTTAAAGTTTTTAATGCTCTGTCTCAATGAATCTATGTTTTGTTGTATCAATATAAAATATAATTCCTTATATTTTATAATTGGTGATAAATGCAGGATCCAGCAAGGAAGAAAATTTGGATATTTATATTTCATTAAATAAACAAGAGTTAATTTGTATGTATACCTATTAATATAGTTCAAAAGCATGAAATATAATGATTATTCCTTTATAGACTTTAGAAGAAGTTTTGTTAGATTAGACCATTCAAACTACCTTTCAAGTAATTTTTCAACTTAAAGTTTTAAATGGTAAGTCTCTAATGAATCTATGTTTTGTTGTAGCAATATAAAATATAATTCCTTATATTTTAAAATTGGTGATAAATGCAGAATCCAGCAAGGAAGAAAATTTGGATATTTATATTTCATTAAATAAACAAGAGTTAATTTGTATGTATACCTATTAATATAGTTCAAAAGCATGAAATATAATGTTTATTGCTTTATAGACATTGGATGAAGTTTTGTTACCTTGGACCATTCAAACTACCTTTCAAGTGATTTTTCAACTAAATGTTTTCCTATGGTCAGACTCTAATGTATCTATATTTTGTTGTATCAATATAAAATATAAATCCTTATATTTTATAATTGGTGATAAATGCAGGACCCAGCAAGAAAGAAAATTTGGATATTTATATTTCATTAAATAAACAACAGTTAATTTGTATGTATTCCTATTAATATAGTTCAAAAGCATGAAATATAATGTTTATTCCTTTATAGACTTTGGATGAAGTTTTGTTACCTTGGACCATTCAAACAACCTTTCAAATGATTTTTCAACTAAATGTTTTCCTATGGTCAGTCTCTAATGTATCTATATTTTGTTGTATCAATATAAAATATAAATCCTTATATTTTATAATTGGTGATAAATGCAGGACCCAGCAAGGAAGAAAATTTGGATATTTATACTTCATTATATAAACTACAGTTTAAATAGTATGTATACCTATTAATATAGTTCAAATATATGATATATAATAATTACTCTTTATAGACATTGGTTGAAGTTTTGTTAGCTTGGACCATTCAAACAACCTTTCAAGTGATTTTTCAACTTAAAGTTTTGTAATGGTCTGTCTCTAATGAATGTATGTTTTGATGTATCAATATAAAATATAATTCCTTATATTTTATAATTGGTGATAAATGCAGGATCAAGGATATAAGAAAATTTGGATATTTATATTTCATTAAATAAACATCATTTTAATCGTATGTATACCTATTAATATAGTTCAAATGTATGATATATAATATTTACTCTTTATAGACTTTGGATGAAGTTTTTTTACCTTGGACCATTCAAACTACCTTTCAAATGATTTTTCAATTTAAAGTTTTGTAATGGTCTGTCTCTAATGAATCTATGTTTTGTTGTATCAATATAAAATATAATTCCTTATATTCTATAATTGGTGATAAATGCAGGATCAAGGATAGAAGAAAATTTGGATATTTATATTTCATTAAATAAACATCAGTTTGAATAGTATGTATACCTATTAATATAGTTCAAATGTATGATATATAATATTTACTCTTTATAGACATTGGATGATGTTTTGTTAGCTTGGACCATTCAAACTACCTTTCAAGTGATTTTTCAACTTAACGTTTTGTAATGGTCTGTCTCAATGAATCTATGTTTTGTTGTATCAATATAAAATATAATTCCTTATATTTTATAATTGGTGATAAATGCAGGATCCAGCAAGGAAGAAAATTTGGATATTTATATTTCATTAAATAAACAAGAGTTAATTTGTATGTATACCTATTGATATAGTTCAAAAGCATGAAATATAATGATTATTCCTTTATAGACTTTAGAAGAAGTTATGTTACCTTTGGACCATTTAAATTAACAAACAAGTGATTTTTTAACTTAAAGTTTTGTAATGGTATGTCTCTTATGAATCTATGTTTTAATGTATCAATATAAAATATAATTCCTTATATTTTATAATTGTTGATAAATGCAGGATCAAGGATAGAAGAAAATTTGGATATTTATATTTCATTAAATAAACAAGAGTTAATTTGTATGTATACCTATTAATATAGTTCAAAAGCATGAAATATAATGTTTATTGCTTTATAGACATTGGATGAAGTTTTGTTACCTTGGACCATTCAAACTACCTTTCAAGTGATTTTTCAACTAAATGTTTTCCTATGGTCAGACTCTAATGTATCTATATTTTGTTGTATCAATATAAAATATAAATCCTTATATTTTATAATTGGTGATAAATGCAGGACCCAGCAAGAAAGAAAATTTGGATATTTATATTTCATTAAATAAACAACAGTTAATTTGTATGTATTCCTATTAATATAGTTCAAAAGCATGAAATATAATGTTTATTCCTTTATAGACTTTGGATGAAGTTTTGTTACCTTGGACCATTCAAACAACCTTTCAAATGATTTTTCAACTTAAAGTTTTGTAATGGTCTGTCTCAATGAATCTATGTTTTGTTGTATCAATATAAAATATAATTCCTTATATTTTATAATTGGTGATAAATGCAGGATCCAGCAAGGAAGAAAATTTAGTTATTTATATTTCATTAAATAAACATCAGTTTGATTAGTATGTATACCTATTAATATAGTTCAAATGTATGATATATAATATTTACTCTTTATAGACATTGGATGATGTTTTGTTAGCTTGGACCATTCAAACTACCTTTCAAGTGATTTTTCTACTTAAAGATTTGTAATGGTCTGTCTCTAATGAATGTATGTTTTGATGTATCAATATAAAATATAATTCCTTATATTTTATAATTGGTGATAAATGCAGGATCCAGCAAGGAAGAAAATTTAGATATTTATATTTCATTAAATAAACCACAGTTGATTTGTATGTATACCTATTAATATAGTTCAAAAGCATGAAATATAATGTTTATTCCTTTATAGACATAGAATGAAGCCTTGTTACCTTGGACCATTCAAACTACCTTTCAAATGATTTTTCAACTTAACGTTTTGTAATGGTCTGTCTCAATGAATCTATGTTTTGTTGTATCAATATAAAATATAATTCCTTATATTTTATAATTGGTGATAAATGCAGGATCCAGCAAGGAAGAAAATTTGGATATTTATATTTCATTAAATAAACAAGAGTTAATTTGTATGTATACCTATTAATATAGTTCAAAAGCATGAAATATAATGATTATTCCTTTATAGAATTTGGATGAAGCTTTGTTACCTTGGACCATTCAAACTACCTTTCAAGTGATTTTTCTACTTAAAGTTTTGTAATGGTCTGTCTCTAATGAATCTATGTTTTGATGTATCAATATAAAATATAATTCCTTATATTTTATAATTGGTGATAAATGCAGGATCAAGGATAGAAGAAAATTTAGATAATTATATTTCATTAAATAAACAACAGTTAATTTGTATGTATTCCTATTAATATAGTTCAAAATCATGAAATATAATGATTATTCCTTTATAGACATTGGATGAAGTTTTGTAACCTTGGACCATTCAAACTACCTTTCAAATGATTTTTCAACTTAAAGTTTTGTAATGGTCTGTCTCAATGAATCTATGTTTTGTTGTATCAATATAAAATATAATTCCTTATATTTTATAATTGGTGATAAATGCAGGATCCAGCAAGGAAGAAAATTTAGATATTTATATTTCATTAAATAAACAACAGTTGATTTGTATGTATACCTATTAATATAGTTCAAAAGCATGAAATATAATATTTACTCTTTATAGACATTGGATGAAGTTTTGTTAGCTTGGACCATTCAAACTACCTTTCAAGTGATTTTTCAACTTAAAGTTTTTAATGCTCTGTCTCAATGAATCTATGTTTTGTTGTATCAATATAAAATATAATTCCTTATATTTTATAATTGGTGATAAATGCAGGATCCAGCAAGGAAGAAAATTTGGATATTTATATTTCATTAAATAAACAAGAGTTAATTTGTATGTATACCTATTAATATAGTTCAAAAGCATGAAATATAATGATTATTCCTTTATAGACTTTAGAAGAAGTTTTGTTAGATTAGACCATTCAAACTACCTTTCAAGTAATTTTTCAACTTAAAGTTTTAAATGGTAAGTCTCTAATGAATCTATGTTTTGTTGTAGCAATATAAAATATAATTCCTTATATTTTAAAATTGGTGATAAATGCAGAATCCAGCAAGGAAGAAAATTTGGATATTTATATTTCATTAAATAAACAAGAGTTAATTTGTATGTATACCTATTAATATAGTTCAAAAGCATGAAATATAATGTTTATTGCTTTATAGACATTGGATGAAGTTTTGTTACCTTGGACCATTCAAACTACCTTTCAAGTGATTTTTCAACTAAATGTTTTCCTATGGTCAGACTCTAATGTATCTATATTTTGTTGTATCAATATAAAATATAAATCCTTATATTTTATAATTGGTGATAAATGCAGGACCCAGCAAGAAAGAAAATTTGGATATTTATATTTCATTAAATAAACAACAGTTAATTTGTATGTATTCCTATTAATATAGTTCAAAAGCATGAAATATAATGTTTATTCCTTTATAGACTTTGGATGAAGTTTTGTTACCTTGGACCATTCAAACAACCTTTCAAATGATTTTTCAACTAAATGTTTTCCTATGGTCAGTCTCTAATGTATCTATATTTTGTTGTATCAATATAAAATATAAATCCTTATATTTTATAATTGGTGATAAATGCAGGACCCAGCAAGGAAGAAAATTTGGATATTTATACTTCATTATATAAACTACAGTTTAAATAGTATGTATACCTATTAATATAGTTCAAATATATGATATATAATAATTACTCTTTATAGACATTGGATGAAGTTTTGTTAGCTTGGACCATTCAAACAACCTTTCAAGTGATTTTTCAACTTAAAGTTTTGTAATGGTCTGTCTCTAATGAATGTATGTTTTGATGTATCAATATAAAATATAATTCCTTATATTTTATAATTGGTGATAAATGCAGGATCAAGGATAGAAGAAAATTTGGATATTTATATTTCATTAAATAAACATCATTTTAATCGTATGTATACCTATTAATATAGTTCAAATGTATGATATATAATATTTACTCTTTATAGACTTTGGATGAAGTTTTTTTACCTTGGACCATTCAAACTACCTTTCAAATGATTTTTCAACTTAAAGTTTTGTAATGGTCTGTCTCTAATGAATCTATGTTTTGTTGTATCAATATAAAATATAATTCCTTATATTCTATAATTGGTGATAAATGCAGGATCAAGGATAGAAGAAAATTTGGATATTTATATTTCATTAAATAAACATCAGTTTGAATAGTATGTATACCTATTAATATAGTTCAAATGTATGATATATAATATTTACTCTTTATAGACATTGGATGATGTTTTGTTAGCTTGGACCATTCAAACTACCTTTCAAGTGATTTTTCAACTTAACGTTTTGTAATGGTCTGTCTCAATGAATCTATGTTTTGTTGTATCAATATAAAATATAATTCCTTATATTTTATAATTGGTGATAAATGCAGGATCCAGCAAGGAAGAAAATTTGGATATTTATATTTCATTAAATAAACAAGAGTTAATTTGTATGTATACCTATTGATATAGTTCAAAAGCATGAAATATAATGATTATTCCTTTATAGACTTTAGAAGAAGTTATGTTACCTTTGGACCATTTAAATTAACAAACAAGTGATTTTTTAACTTAAAGTTTTGTAATGGTATGTCTCTTATGAATCTATGTTTTAATGTATCAATATAAAATATAATTCCTTATATTTTATAATTGTTGATAAATGCAGGATCAAGGATAGAAGAAAATTTGGATATTTATATTTCATTAAATAAACAAGAGTTAATTTGTATGTATACCTATTAATATAGTTCAAAAGCATGAAATATAATGTTTATTGCTTTATAGACATTGGATGAAGTTTTGTTACCTTGGACCATTCAAACTACCTTTCAAGTGATTTTTCAACTAAATGTTTTCCTATGGTCAGACTCTAATGTATCTATATTTTGTTGTATCAATATAAAATATAAATCCTTATATTTTATAATTGGTGATAAATGCAGGACCCAGCAAGAAAGAAAATTTGGATATTTATATTTCATTAAATAAACAACAGTTAATTTGTATGTATTCCTATTAATATAGTTCAAAAGCATGAAATATAATGTTTATTCCTTTATAGACTTTGGATGAAGTTTTGTTACCTTGGACCATTCAAACAACCTTTCAAATGATTTTTCAACTTAAAGTTTTGTAATGGTCTGTCTCAATGAATCTATGTTTTGTTGTATCAATATAAAATATAATTCCTTATATTTTATAATTGGTGATAAATGCAGGATCCAGCAAGGAAGAAAATTTAGTTATTTATATTTCATTAAATAAACATCAGTTTGATTAGTATGTATACCTATTAATATAGTTCAAATGTATGATATATAATATTTACTCTTTATAGACATTGGATGATGTTTTGTTAGCTTGGACCATTCAAACTACCTTTCAAGTGATTTTTCTACTTAAAGATTTGTAATGGTCTGTCTCTAATGAATGTATGTTTTGATGTATCAATATAAAATATAATTCCTTATATTTTATAATTGGTGATAAATGCAGGATCCAGCAAGGAAGAAAATTTAGATATTTATATTTCATTAAATAAACCACAGTTGATTTGTATGTATACCTATTAATATAGTTCAAAAGCATGAAATATAATGTTTATTCCTTTATAGACATAGAATGAAGCCTTGTTACCTTGGACCATTCAAACTACCTTTCAAATGATTTTTCAACTTAACGTTTTGTAATGGTCTGTCTCAATGAATCTATGTTTTGTTGTATCAATATAAAATATAATTCCTTATATTTTATAATTGGTGATAAATGCAGGATCCAGCAAGGAAGAAAATTTGGATATTTATATTTCATTAAATAAACAAGAGTTAATTTGTATGTATACCTATTAATATAGTTCAAAAGCATGAAATATAATGATTATTCCTTTATAGAATTTGGATGAAGCTTTGTTACCTTGGACCATTCAAACTACCTTTCAAGTGATTTTTCTACTTAAAGTTTTGTAATGGTCTGTCTCTAATGAATCTATGTTTTGATGTATCAATATAAAATATAATTCCTTATATTTTATAATTGGTGATAAATGCAGGATCAAGGATAGAAGAAAATTTAGATAATTATATTTCATTAAATAAACAACAGTTAATTTGTATGTATTCCTATTAATATAGTTCAAAATCATGAAATATAATGATTATTCCTTTATAGACATTGGATGAAGTTTTGTAACCTTGGACCATTCAAACTACCTTTCAAATGATTTTTCAACTTAAAGTTTTGTAATGGTCTGTCTCAATGAATCTATGTTTTGTTGTATCAATATAAAATATAATTCCTTATATTTTATAATTGGTGATAAATGCAGGATCCAGCAAGGAAGAAAATTTAGATATTTATATTTCATTAAATAAACAACAGTTGATTTGTATGTATACCTATTAATATAGTTCAAAAGCATGAAATATAATATTTACTCTTTATAGACATTGGATGAAGTTTTGTTAGCTTGGACCATTCAAACTACCTTTCAAGTGATTTTTCAACTTAAAGTTTTTAATGCTCTGTCTCAATGAATCTATGTTTTGTTGTATCAATATAAAATATAATTCCTTATATTTTATAATTGGTGATAAATGCAGGATCCAGCAAGGAAGAAAATTTGGATATTTATATTTCATTAAATAAACAAGAGTTAATTTGTATGTATACCTATTAATATAGTTCAAAAGCATGAAATATAATGATTATTCCTTTATAGACTTTAGAAGAAGTTTTGTTAGATTAGACCATTCAAACTACCTTTCAAGTAATTTTTCAACTTAAAGTTTTAAATGGTAAGTCTCTAATGAATCTATGTTTTGTTGTAGCAATATAAAATATAATTCCTTATATTTTAAAATTGGTGATAAATGCAGAATCCAGCAAGGAAGAAAATTTGGATATTTATATTTCATTAAATAAACAAGAGTTAATTTGTATGTATACCTATTAATATAGTTCAAAAGCATGAAATATAATGTTTATTGCTTTATAGACATTGGATGAAGTTTTGTTACCTTGGACCATTCAAACTACCTTTCAAGTGATTTTTCAACTAAATGTTTTCCTATGGTCAGACTCTAATGTATCTATATTTTGTTGTATCAATATAAAATATAAATCCTTATATTTTATAATTGGTGATAAATGCAGGACCCAGCAAGAAAGAAAATTTGGATATTTATATTTCATTAAATAAACAACAGTTAATTTGTATGTATTCCTATTAATATAGTTCAAAAGCATGAAATATAATGTTTATTCCTTTATAGACTTTGGATGAAGTTTTGTTACCTTGGACCATTCAAACAACCTTTCAAATGATTTTTCAACTAAATGTTTTCCTATGGTCAGTCTCTAATGTATCTATATTTTGTTGTATCAATATAAAATATAAATCCTTATATTTTATAATTGGTGATAAATGCAGGACCCAGCAAGGAAGAAAATTTGGATATTTATACTTCATTATATAAACTACAGTTTAAATAGTATGTATACCTATTAATATAGTTCAAATATATGATATATAATAATTACTCTTTATAGACATTGGATGAAGTTTTGTTAGCTTGGACCATTCAAACAACCTTTCAAGTGATTTTTCAACTTAAAGTTTTGTAATGGTCTGTCTCTAATGAATGTATGTTTTGATGTATCAATATAAAATATAATTCCTTATATTTTATAATTGGTGATAAATGCAGGATCAAGGATAGAAGAAAATTTGGATATTTATATTTCATTAAATAAACATCAGTTTGAATAGTATGTATACCTATTAATATAGTTCAAATGTATGATATATAATATTTACTCTTTATAGACATTGGATGATGTTTTGTTAGCTTGGACCATTCAAACTACCTTTCAAGTGATTTTTCAACTTAACGTTTTGTAATGGTCTGTCTCAATGAATCTATGTTTTGTTGTATCAATATAAAATATAATTCCTTATATTCTATAATTGGTGATAAATGCAGGATCAAGGATAGAAGAAAATTTGGATATTTATATTTCATTAAATAAACATCAGTTTGAATAGTATGTATACCTATTAATATAGTTCAAATGTATGATATATAATATTTACTCTTTATAGACATTGGAT
Organism: Tuberolachnus salignus; assembly: GCA_956483605.1. Lineage (NCBI taxonomy): Eukaryota > Metazoa > Arthropoda > Insecta > Hemiptera > Aphididae > Tuberolachnus > Tuberolachnus salignus. The sequence goes on along the minus strand of OY101431.1, from coordinate 9,009,464 downwards.
GATGTTTTGTTAGCTTGGACCATTCAAACTACCTTTCAAGTGATTTTTCAACTTAACGTTTTGTAATGGTCTGTCTCAATGAATCTATGTTTTGTTGTATCAATATAAAATATAATTCCTTATATTTTATAATTGGTGATAAATGCAGGATCCAGCAAGGAAGAAAATTTGGATATTTATATTTCATTAAATAAACAAGAGTTAATTTGTATGTATACCTATTGATATAGTTCAAAAGCATGAAATATAATGATTATTCCTTTATAGACTTTAGAAGAAGTTATGTTACCTTTGGACCATTTAAATTAACAAACAAGTGATTTTTTAACTTAAAGTTTTGTAATGGTCTGTCTCTTATGAATCTATGTTTTAATGTATCAATATAAAATATAATTCCTTATATTTTATAATTGTTGATAAATGCAGGATCAAGGATAGAAGAAAATTTGGATAATTATATTTCATTAAATAAACAACAGTTAATTTGTATGTATTCCTATTAATATAGTTCAAAAGCATTAAATATAATGATTATTCCTTTATAGACTTTGGATGAAGTTTTGTTACCTTGGACCATTCAAACTACCGTTCAAGTGATTTTTCAACTTAAAGTTTTGTAATAGTCTGTCTCTAATGAATCTATGTTTTGTTGTATCAATATAAAATATAATTCCCTATATTTTATAATTGGTGATAAATGCAGGATCAAGCAAGGAAGAAAATTTGGATATTTATATTTCATTAAATAAACAACAGTTAATTTGTATGTATACCTATTAATATACTTCTAAAGCATGAAATATAATGATTATTCCTTTATAGAATTTGGATGAAGCTTTGTTACCTTGGACCATTCAAACTACCTTTCAAGTGATTTTTCTACTTAAAGTTTTGTAATGGTCTGTCTCTAATGAATCTATGTTTTGATGTATCAATATAAAATATAATTCCTTATATTTTATAATTGGTGATAAATGCAGGATCAAGGATAGAAGAAAATTTAGATAATTATATTTCATTAAATAAACAACAGTTAATTTGTATGTATTCCTATTAATATAGTTCAAAAGCATGAAATATAATGATTATTCCTTTATAGACTTTGGATGAAGTTTTGTTACCTTTGGACCATTAAAACTACCATTCAAGTGATTTTTCAACTTAAAGTTTTGTAATGGTCTGTCTCTTATGAATCTATGTTTTGTTGTATCAATATAGAATATTATTCCTTATATTTTATAATTGGTGATAAATGCAGGATCCAGCAAGGAAGAAAATTTGGATATTTATACTTCATTTAATAAACTACAGTTTGAATAGTATGTATAACTATTAATATAGTTCAAATGTATAATATATAATGATTATTCTTTATAGACTTTGGATGAAGTTTTGTTACCTTTGGACCATTAAAACTACCATTCAAGTGATTTTTCAACTGAATGTTTTCCTATGGTCAGTCTCTAATGTATCTATATTTTGTTGTATAATTGTAAAATATAATTCCTTATATTTTATAATTGGTGATAAATGCAGGATCAAGCAAGGAAGAAAATTTGGATATTTATATTTCATTAAATAACAACAGTTAATTTGTATGTATACCTATTAATATAGTTCAAAAGCATGAAATATAATATTTACTCATTATAGACATTGGATGAAGTTTTGTTAGCTTGGACCATTCAAACTACCTTTCAAGTGATTTTTCAACTTAAAGTTTTTAATGCTCTGTCTCAATGAATCTATGTTTTGTTGTATCAATATAAAATATAATTCCTTATATTTTATAATTGGTGATAAATGCAGGATCCAGCAAGGAAGAAAATTTGGATATTTATATTTCATTAAATAAACAAGAGTTAATTTGTATGTATACCTATTAATATAGTTCAAAAGCATGAAATATAATGATTATTCCTTTATAGACTTTAGAAGAAGTTTTGTTAGATTAGACCATTCAAACTACCTTTCAAGTAATTTTTCAACTTAAAGTTTTAAATGGTAAGTCTCTAATGAATCTATGTTTTGTTGTAGCAATATAAAATATAATTCCTTATATTTTAAAATTGGTGATAAATGCAGAATCCAGCAAGGAAGAAAATTTGGATATTTATATTTCATTAAATAAACAAGAGTTAATTTGTATGTATACCTATTAATATAGTTCAAAAGCATGAAATATAATGTTTATTGCTTTATAGACATTGGATGAAGTTTTGTTACCTTGGACCATTCAAACTACCTTTCAAGTGATTTTTCAACTAAATGTTTTCCTATGGTCAGACTCTAATGTATCTATATTTTGTTGTATCAATATAAAATATAAATCCTTATATTTTATAATTGGTGATAAATGCAGGACCCAGCAAGAAAGAAAATTTGGATATTTATATTTCATTAAATAAACAACAGTTAATTTGTATGTATTCCTATTAATATAGTTCAAAAGCATGAAATATAATGTTTATTCCTTTATAGACTTTGGATGAAGTTTTGTTACCTTGGACCATTCAAACAACCTTTCAAATGATTTTTCAACTTAAAGTTTTGTAATGGTCTGTCTCAATGAATCTATGTTTTGTTGTATCAATATAAAATATAATTCCTTATATTTTATAATTGGTGATAAATGCAGGATCCAGCAAGGAAGAAAATTTAGATATTTATATTTCATTAAATAAACATCAGTTTGATTAGTATGTATACCTATTAATATAGTTCAAATGTATGATATATAATATTTACTCTTTATAGACATTGGATGATGTTTTGTTAGCTTGGACCATTCAAACTACCTTTCAAGTGATTTTTCTACTTAAAGATTTGTAATGGTCTGTCTCTAATGAATGTATGTTTTGATGTATCAATATAAAATATAATTCCTTATATTTTATAATTGGTGATAAATGCAGGATCCAGCAAGGAAGAAAATTTAGATATTTATATTTCATTAAATAAACCACAGTTGATTTGTATGTATACCTATTAATATAGTTCAAAAGCATGAAATATAATGTTTATTCCTTTATAGACATAGAATGAAGCCTTGTTACCTTGGACCATTCAAACTACCTTTCAAATGATTTTTCAACTTAAAGTTTTGTAATGGTCTGTCTCAATGAATCTATGTTTTGTTGTATCAATATAAAATATAATTCCTTATATTTTATAATTGGTGATAAATGCAGGATCCAGCAAGGAAGAAAATTTAGATATTTATATTTCATTAAATAAACAACAGTTGATTTGTATGTATACCTATTAATATAGTTCAAAAGCATGAAATATAATATTTACTCTTTATAGACATTGGATGAAGTTTTGTTAGCTTGGACCATTCAAACTACCTTTCAAGTGATTTTTCAACTTAAAGTTTTTAATGCTCTGTCTCAATGAATCTATGTTTTGTTGTATCAATATAAAATATAATTCCTTATATTTTATAATTGGTGATAAATGCAGGATCCAGCAAGGAAGAAAATTTGGATATTTATATTTCATTAAATAAACAAGAGTTAATTTGTATGTATACCTATTAATATAGTTCAAAAGCATGAAATATAATGATTATTCCTTTATAGACTTTAGAAGAAGTTTTGTTAGATTAGACCATTCAAACTACCTTTCAAGTAATTTTTCAACTTAAAGTTTTAAATGGTAAGTCTCTAATGAATCTATGTTTTGTTGTAGCAATATAAAATATAATTCCTTATATTTTAAAATTGGTGATAAATGCAGAATCCAGCAAGGAAGAAAATTTGGATATTTATATTTCATTAAATAAACAAGAGTTAATTTGTATGTATACCTATTAATATAGTTCAAAAGCATGAAATATAATGTTTATTGCTTTATAGACATTGGATGAAGTTTTGTTACCTTGGACCATTCAAACTACCTTTCAAGTGATTTTTCAACTAAATGTTTTCCTATGGTCAGACTCTAATGTATCTATATTTTGTTGTATCAATATAAAATATAAATCCTTATATTTTATAATTGGTGATAAATGCAGGACCCAGCAAGAAAGAAAATTTGGATATTTATATTTCATTAAATAAACAACAGTTAATTTGTATGTATTCCTATTAATATAGTTCAAAAGCATGAAATATAATGTTTATTCCTTTATAGACTTTGGATGAAGTTTTGTTACCTTGGACCATTCAAACAACCTTTCAAATGATTTTTCAACTAAATGTTTTCCTATGGTCAGTCTCTAATGTATCTATATTTTGTTGTATCAATATAAAATATAAATCCTTATATTTTATAATTGGTGATAAATGCAGGACCCAGCAAGGAAGAAAATTTGGATATTTATACTTCATTATATAAACTACAGTTTAAATAGTATGTATACCTATTAATATAGTTCAAATATATGATATATAATAATTACTCTTTATAGACATTGGATGAAGTTTTTTAGCTTGGACCATTCAAACAACCTTTCAAGTGATTTTTCAACTTAAAGTTTTGTAATGGTCTGTCTCTAATGAATGTATGTTTTGATGTATCAATATAAAATATAATTCCTTATATTTTATAATTGGTGATAAATGCAGGATCAAGGATAGAAGAAAATTTAGATAATTATATTTCATTAAATAAACAACAGTTAATTTGTATGTATTCCTATTAATATAGTTCAAAAGCATGAAATATAATGATTATTCCTTTATAGACTTTGGATGAAGTTTTGTTACCTTTGGACCATTAAAACTACCATTCAAGTGATTTTTCAACTTAAAGTTTTGTAATGGTCTGTCTCTTATGAATCTATGTTTTGTTGTATCAATATAGAATATTATTCCTTATATTTTATAATTGGTGATAAATGCAGGATCCAGCAAGGAAGAAAATTTGGATATTTATACTTCATTTAATAAACTACAGTTTGAATAGTATGTATAACTATTAATATAGTTCAAATGTATAATATATAATGATTATTCTTTATAGACTTTGGATGAAGTTTTGTTACCTTTGGACCATTAAAACTACCATTCAAGTGATTTTTCAACTGAATGTTTTCCTATGGTCAGTCTCTAATGTATCTATATTTTGTTGTATAATTGTAAAATATAATTCCTTATATTTTATAATTGGTGATAAATGCAGGATCAAGCAAGGAAGAAAATTTGGATATTTATATTTCATTAAATAACAACAGTTAATTTGTATGTATACCTATTAATATAGTTCAAAAGCATGAAATATAATATTTACTCATTATAGACATTGGATGAAGTTTTGTTAGCTTGGACCATTCAAACTACCTTTCAAGTGATTTTTCAACTTAAAGTTTTTAATGCTCTGTCTCAATGAATCTATGTTTTGTTGTATCAATATAAAATATAATTCCTTATATTTTATAATTGGTGATAAATGCAGGATCCAGCAAGGAAGAAAATTTGGATATTTATATTTCATTAAATAAACAAGAGTTAATTTGTATGTATACCTATTAATATAGTTCAAAAGCATGAAATATAATGATTATTCCTTTATAGACTTTAGAAGAAGTTTTGTTAGATTAGACCATTCAAACTACCTTTCAAGTAATTTTTCAACTTAAAGTTTTAAATGGTAAGTCTCTAATGAATCTATGTTTTGTTGTAGCAATATAAAATATAATTCCTTATATTTTAAAATTGGTGATAAATGCAGAATCCAGCAAGGAAGAAAATTTGGATATTTATATTTCATTAAATAAACAAGAGTTAATTTGTATGTATACCTATTAATATAGTTCAAAAGCATGAAATATAATGTTTATTGCTTTATAGACATTGGATGAAGTTTTGTTACCTTGGACCATTCAAACTACCTTTCAAGTGATTTTTCAACTAAATGTTTTCCTATGGTCAGACTCTAATGTATCTATATTTTGTTGTATCAATATAAAATATAAATCCTTATATTTTATAATTGGTGATAAATGCAGGACCCAGCAAGAAAGAAAATTTGGATATTTATATTTCATTAAATAAACAACAGTTAATTTGTATGTATTCCTATTAATATAGTTCAAAAGCATGAAATATAATGTTTATTCCTTTATAGACTTTGGATGAAGTTTTGTTACCTTGGACCATTCAAACAACCTTTCAAATGATTTTTCAACTTAAAGTTTTGTAATGGTCTGTCTCAATGAATCTATGTTTTGTTGTATCAATATAAAATATAATTCCTTATATTTTATAATTGGTGATAAATGCAGGATCCAGCAAGGAAGAAAATTTAGATATTTATATTTCATTAAATAAACATCAGTTTGATTAGTATGTATACCTATTAATATAGTTCAAATGTATGATATATAATATTTACTCTTTATAGACATTGGATGATGTTTTGTTAGCTTGGACCATTCAAACTACCTTTCAAGTGATTTTTCTACTTAAAGATTTGTAATGGTCTGTCTCTAATGAATGTATGTTTTGATGTATCAATATAAAATATAATTCCTTATATTTTATAATTGGTGATAAATGCAGGATCCAGCAAGGAAGAAAATTTAGATATTTATATTTCATTAAATAAACCACAGTTGATTTGTATGTATACCTATTAATATAGTTCAAAAGCATGAAATATAATGTTTATTCCTTTATAGACATAGAATGAAGCCTTGTTACCTTGGACCATTCAAACTACCTTTCAAATGATTTTTCAACTTAAAGTTTTGTAATGGTCTGTCTCAATGAATCTATGTTTTGTTGTATCAATATAAAATATAATTCCTTATATTTTATAATTGGTGATAAATGCAGGATCCAGCAAGGAAGAAAATTTAGATATTTATATTTCATTAAATAAACAACAGTTGATTTGTATGTATACCTATTAATATAGTTCAAAAGCATGAAATATAATATTTACTCTTTATAGACATTGGATGAAGTTTTGTTAGCTTGGACCATTCAAACTACCTTTCAAGTGATTTTTCAACTTAAAGTTTTTAATGCTCTGTCTCAATGAATCTATGTTTTGTTGTATCAATATAAAATATAATTCCTTATATTTTATAATTGGTGATAAATGCAGGATCCAGCAAGGAAGAAAATTTGGATATTTATATTTCATTAAATAAACAAGAGTTAATTTGTATGTATACCTATTAATATAGTTCAAAAGCATGAAATATAATGATTATTCCTTTATAGACTTTAGAAGAAGTTTTGTTAGATTAGACCATTCAAACTACCTTTCAAGTAATTTTTCAACTTAAAGTTTTAAATGGTAAGTCTCTAATGAATCTATGTTTTGTTGTAGCAATATAAAATATAATTCCTTATATTTTAAAATTGGTGATAAATGCAGAATCCAGCAAGGAAGAAAATTTGGATATTTATATTTCATTAAATAAACAAGAGTTAATTTGTATGTATACCTATTAATATAGTTCAAAAGCATGAAATATAATGTTTATTGCTTTATAGACATTGGATGAAGTTTTGTTACCTTGGACCATTCAAACTACCTTTCAAGTGATTTTTCAACTAAATGTTTTCCTATGGTCAGACTCTAATGTATCTATATTTTGTTGTATCAATATAAAATATAAATCCTTATATTTTATAATTGGTGATAAATGCAGGACCCAGCAAGAAAGAAAATTTGGATATTTATATTTCATTAAATAAACAACAGTTAATTTGTATGTATTCCTATTAATATAGTTCAAAAGCATGAAATATAATGTTTATTCCTTTATAGACTTTGGATGAAGTTTTGTTACCTTGGACCATTCAAACAACCTTTCAAATGATTTTTCAACTAAATGTTTTCCTATGGTCAGTCTCTAATGTATCTATATTTTGTTGTATCAATATAAAATATAAATCCTTATATTTTATAATTGGTGATAAATGCAGGACCCAGCAAGGAAGAAAATTTGGATATTTATACTTCATTATATAAACTACAGTTTAAATAGTATGTATACCTATTAATATAGTTCAAATATATGATATATAATAATTACTCTTTATAGACATTGGATGAAGTTTTGTTAGCTTGGACCATTCAAACAACCTTTCAAGTGATTTTTCAACTTAAAGTTTTGTAATGGTCTGTCTCTAATGAATGTATGTTTTGATGTATCAATATAAAATATAATTCCTTATATTTTATAATTGGTGATAAATGCAGGATCAAGGATATAAGAAAATTTGGATATTTATATTTCATTAAATAAACATCATTTTAATCGTATGTATACCTATTAATATAGTTCAAATGTATGATATATAATATTTACTCTTTATAGACTTTGGATGAAGTTTTTTTACCTTGGACCATTCAAACTACCTTTCAAATGATTTTTCAACTTAAAGTTTTGTAATGGTCTGTCTCTAATGAATCTATGTTTTGTTGTATCAATATAAAATATAATTCCTTATATTCTATAATTGGTGATAAATGCAGGATCAAGGATAGAAGAAAATTTGGATATTTATATTTCATTAAATAAACATCAGTTTGAATAGTATGTATACCTATTAATATAGTTCAAATGTATGATATATAATATTTACTCTTTATAGACATTGGATGATGTTTTGTTAGCTTGGACCATTCAAACTACCTTTCAAGTGATTTTTCAACTTAACGTTTTGTAATGGTCTGTCTCAATGAATCTATGTTTTGTTGTATCAATATAAAATATAATTCCTTATATTTTATAATTGGTGATAAATGCAGGATCCAGCAAGGAAGAAAATTTGGATATTTATATTTCATTAAATAAACAAGAGTTAATTTGTATGTATACCTATTGATATAGTTCAAAAGCATGAAATATAATGATTATTCCTTTATAGACTTTAGAAGAAGTTATGTTACCTTTGGACCATTTAAATTAACAAACAAGTGATTTTTTAACTTAAAGTTTTGTAATGGTCTGTCTCTTATGAATCTATGTTTTAATGTATCAATATAAAATATAATTCCTTATATTTTATAATTGTTGATAAATGCAGGATCAAGGATAGAAGAAAATTTGGATAATTATATTTCATTAAATAAACAACAGTTAATTTGTATGTATTCCTATTAATATAGTTCAAAAGCATTAAATATAATGATTATTCCTTTATAGACTTTGGATGAAGTTTTGTTACCTTGGACCATTCAAACTACCGTTCAAGTGATTTTTCAACTTAAAGTTTTGTAATAGTCTGTCTCTAATGAATCTATGTTTTGTTGTATCAATATAAAATATAATTCCCTATATTTTATAATTGGTGATAAATGCAGGATCAAGCAAGGAAGAAAATTTGGATATTTATATTTCATTAAATAAACAACAGTTAATTTGTATGTATACCTATTAATATACTTCTAAAGCATGAAATATAATGATTATTCCTTTATAGAATTTGGATGAAGCTTTGTTACCTTGGACCATTCAAACTACCTTTCAAGTGATTTTTCTACTTAAAGTTTTGTAATGGTCTGTCTCTAATGAATCTATGTTTTGATGTATCAATATAAAATATAATTCCTTATATTTTATAATTGGTGATAAATGCAGGATCAAGGATAGAAGAAAATTTAGATAATTATATTTCATTAAATAAACAACAGTTAATTTGTATGTATTCCTATTAATATAGTTCAAAAGCATGAAATATAATGATTATTCCTTTATAGACTTTGGATGAAGTTTTGTTACCTTTGGACCATTAAAACTACCATTCAAGTGATTTTTCAACTTAAAGTTTTGTAATGGTCTGTCTCTTATGAATCTATGTTTTGTTGTATCAATATAGAATATTATTCCTTATATTTTATAATTGGTGATAAATGCAGGATCCAGCAAGGAAGAAAATTTGGATATTTATACTTCATTTAATAAACTACAGTTTGAATAGTATGTATAACTATTAATATAGTTCAAATGTATAATATATAATGATTATTCTTTATAGACTTTGGATGAAGTTTTGTTACCTTTGGACCATTAAAACTACCATTCAAGTGATTTTTCAACTGAATGTTTTCCTATGGTCAGTCTCTAATGTATCTATATTTTGTTGTATAATTGTAAAATATAATTCCTTATATTTTATAATTGGTGATAAATGCAGGATCAAGCAAGGAAGAAAATTTGGATATTTATATTTCATTAAATAACAACAGTTAATTTGTATGTATACCTATTAATATAGTTCAAAAGCATGAAATATAATATTTACTCTTTATAGACATTGGATGAAGTTTTGTTAGCTTGGACCATTCAAACTACCTTTCAAGTGATTTTTCAACTTAAAGTTTTTAATGCTCTGTCTCAATGAATCTATGTTTTGTTGTATCAATATAAAATATAATTCCTTATATTTTATAATTGGTGATAAATGCAGGATCCAGCAAGGAAGAAAATTTGGATATTTATATTTCATTAAATAAACAAGAGTTAATTTGTATGTATACCTATTAATATAGTTCAAAAGCATGAAATATAATGATTATTCCTTTATAGACTTTAGAAGAAGTTTTGTTAGATTAGACCATTCAAACTACCTTTCAAGTAATTTTTCAACTTAAAGTTTTAAATGGTAAGTCTCTAATGAATCTATGTTTTGTTGTAGCAATATAAAATATAATTCCTTATATTTTAAAATTGGTGATAAATGCAGAATCCAGCAAGGAAGAAAATTTGGATATTTATATTTCATTAAATAAACAAGAGTTAATTTGTATGTATACCTAATAATATAGTTCAAAAGCATGAAATATAATGTTTATTGCTTTATAGACATTGGATGAAGTTTTGTTACCTTGGACCATTCAAACTACCTTTCAAGTGATTTTTCAACTAAATGTTTTCCTATGGTCAGACTCTAATGTATCTATATTTTGTTGTATCAATATAAAATATAAATCCTTATATTTTATAATTGGTGATAAATGCAGGACCCAGCAAGAAAGAAAATTTGGATATTTATATTTCATTAAATAAACAACAGTTAATTTGTATGTATTCCTATTAATATAGTTCAAAAGCATGAAATATAATGTTTATTCCTTTATAGACTTTGGATGAAGTTTTGTTACCTTGGACCATTCAAACAACCTTTCAAATGATTTTTCAACTTAAAGTTTTGTAATGGTCTGTCTCAATGAATCTATGTTTTGTTGTATCAATATAAAATATAATTCCTTATATTTTATAATTGGTGATAAATGCAGGATCCAGCAAGGAAGAAAATTTAGATATTTATATTTCATTAAATAAACATCAGTTTGATTAGTATGTATACCTATTAATATAGTTCAAATGTATGATATATAATATTTACTCTTTATAGACATTGGATGATGTTTTGTTAGCTTGGACCATTCAAACTACCTTTCAAGTGATTTTTCTACTTAAAGATTTGTAATGGTCTGTCTCTAATGAATGTATGTTTTGATGTATCAATATAAAATATAATTCCTTATATTTTATAATTGGTGATAAATGCAGGATCCAGCAAGGAAGAAAATTTAGATATTTATATTTCATTAAATAAACCACAGTTGATTTGTATGTATACCTATTAATATAGTTCAAAAGCATGAAATATAATGTTTATTCCTTTATAGACATAGAATGAAGCCTTGTTACCTTGGACCATTCAAACTACCTTTCAAATGATTTTTCAACTTAAAGTTTTGTAATGGTCTGTCTCAATGAATCTATGTTTTGTTGTATCAATATAAAATATAATTCCTTATATTTTATAATTGGTGATAAATGCAGGATCCAGCAAGGAAGAAAATTTAGATATTTATATTTCATTAAATAAACAACAGTTGATTTGTATGTATACCTATTAATATAGTTCAAAAGCATGAAATATAATATTTACTCTTTATAGACATTGGATGAAGTTTTGTTAGCTTGGACCATTCAAACTACCTTTCAAGTGATTTTTCAACTTAAAGTTTTTAATGCTCTGTCTCAATGAATCTATGTTTTGTTGTATCAATATAAAATATAATTCCTTATATTTTATAATTGGTGATAAATGCAGGATCCAGCAAGGAAGAAAATTTGGATATTTATATTTCATTAAATAAACAAGAGTTAATTTGTATGTATACCTATTAATATAGTTCAAAAGCATGAAATATAATGATTATTCCTTTATAGACTTTAGAAGAAGTTTTGTTAGATTAGACCATTCAAACTACCTTTCAAGTAATTTTTCAACTTAAAGTTTTAAATGGTAAGTCTCTAATGAATCTATGTTTTGTTGTAGCAATATAAAATATAATTCCTTATATTTTAAAATTGGTGATAAATGCAGAATCCAGCAAGGAAGAAAATTTGGATATTTATATTTCATTAAATAAACAAGAGTTAATTTGTATGTATACCTATTAATATAGTTCAAAAGCATGAAATATAATGTTTATTGCTTTATAGACATTGGATGAAGTTTTGTTACCTTGGACCATTCAAACTACCTTTCAAGTGATTTTTCAACTAAATGTTTTCCTATGGTCAGACTCTAATGTATCTATATTTTGTTGTATCAATATAAAATATAAATCCTTATATTTTATAATTGGTGATAAATGCAGGACCCAGCAAGAAAGAAAATTTGGATATTTATATTTCATTAAATAAACAACAGTTAATTTGTATGTATTCCTATTAATATAGTTCAAAAGCATGAAATATAATGTTTATTCCTTTATAGACTTTGGATGAAGTTTTGTTACCTTGGACCATTCAAACAACCTTTCAAATGATTTTTCAACTAAATGTTTTCCTATGGTCAGTCTCTAATGTATCTATATTTTGTTGTATCAATATAAAATATAAATCCTTATATTTTATAATTGGTGATAAATGCAGGACCCAGCAAGGAAGAAAATTTGGATATTTATACTTCATTATATAAACTACAGTTTAAATAGTATGTATACCTATTAATATAGTTCAAATATATGATATATAATAATTACTCTTTATAGACATTGGATGAAGTTTTGTTAGCTTGGACCATTCAAACAACCTTTCAAGTGATTTTTCAACTTAAAGTTTTGTAATGGTCTGTCTCTAATGAATGTATGTTTTGATGTATCAATATAAAATATAATTCCTTATATTTTATAATTGGTGATAAATGCAGGATCAAGGATATAAGAAAATTTGGATATTTATATTTCATTAAATAAACATCATTTTAATCGTATGTATACCTATTAATATAGTTCAAATGTATGATATATAATATTTACTCTTTATAGACTTTGGATGAAGTTTTTTTACCTTGGACCATTCAAACTACCTTTCAAATGATTTTTCAACTTAAAGTTTTGTAATGGTCTGTCTCTAATGAATCTATGTTTTGTTGTATCAATATAAAATATAATTCCTTATATTCTATAATTGGTGATAAATGCAGGATCAAGGATAGAAGAAAATTTGGATATTTATATTTCATTAAATAAACATCAGTTTGAATAGTATGTATACCTATTAATATAGTTCAAATGTATGATATATAATATTTACTCTTTATAGACATTGGATGATGTTTTGTTAGCTTGGACCATTCAAACTACCTTTCAAGTGATTTTTCAACTTAACGTTTTGTAATGGTCTGTCTCAATGAATCTATGTTTTGTTGTATCAATATAAAATATAATTCCTTATATTTTATAATTGGTGATAAATGCAGGATCCAGCAAGGAAGAAAATTTGGATATTTATATTTCATTAAATAAACAAGAGTTAATTTGTATGTATACCTATTGATATAGTTCAAAAGCATGAAATATAATGATTATTCCTTTATAGACTTTAGAAGAAGTTATGTTACCTTTGGACCATTTAAATTAACAAACAAGTGATTTTTTAACTTAAAGTTTTGTAATGGTCTGTCTCTTATGAATCTATGTTTTAATGTATCAATATAAAATATAATTCCTTATATTTTATAATTGTTGATAAATGCAGGATCAAGGATAGAAGAAAATTTGGATAATTATATTTCATTAAATAAACAACAGTTAATTTGTATGTATTCCTATTAATATAGTTCAAAAGCATTAAATATAATGATTATTCCTTTATAGACTTTGGATGAAGTTTTGTTACCTTGGACCATTCAAACTACCGTTCAAGTGATTTTTCAACTTAAAGTTTTGTAATAGTCTGTCTCTAATGAATCTATGTTTTGTTGTATCAATATAAAATATAATTCCCTATATTTTATAATTGGTGATAAATGCAGGATCAAGCAAGGAAGAAAATTTGGATATTTATATTTCATTAAATAAACAACAGTTAATTTGTATGTATACCTATTAATATACTTCTAAAGCATGAAATATAATGATTATTCCTTTATAGAATTTGGATGAAGCTTTGTTACCTTGGACCATTCAAACTACCTTTCAAGTGATTTTTCTACTTAAAGTTTTGTAATGGTCTGTCTCTAATGAATCTATGTTTTGATGTATCAATATAAAATATAATTCCTTATATTTTATAATTGGTGATAAATGCAGGATCAAGGATAGAAGAAAATTTAGATAATTATATTTCATTAAATAAACAACAGTTAATTTGTATGTATTCCTATTAATATAGTTCAAAAGCATGAAATATAATGATTATTCCTTTATAGACTTTGGATGAAGTTTTGTTACCTTTGGACCATTAAAACTACCATTCAAGTGATTTTTCAACTTAAAGTTTTGTAATGGTCTGTCTCTTATGAATCTATGTTTTGTTGTATCAATATAGAATATTATTCCTTATATTTTATAATTGGTGATAAATGCAGGATCCAGCAAGGAAGAAAATTTGGATATTTATACTTCATTTAATAAACTACAGTTTGAATAGTATGTATAACTATTAATATAGTTCAAATGTATAATATATAATGATTATTCTTTATAGACTTTAGAAGAAGTTTTGTTAGATTAGACCATTCAAACTACCTTTCAAGTAATTTTTCAACTTAAAGTTTTAAATGGTAAGTCTCTAATGAATCTATGTTTTGTTGTAGCAATATAAAATATAATTCCTTATATTTTAAAATTGGTGATAAATGCAGAATCCAGCAAGGAAGAAAATTTGGATATTTATATTTCATTAAATAAACAAGAGTTAATTTGTATGTATACCTATTAATATAGTTCAAAAGCATGAAATATAATGTTTATTGCTTTATAGACATTGGATGAAGTTTTGTTACCTTGGACCATTCAAACTACCTTTCAAGTGATTTTTCAACTAAATGTTTTCCTATGGTCAGACTCTAATGTATCTATATTTTGTTGTATCAATATAAAATATAAATCCTTATATTTTATAATTGGTGATAAATGCAGGACCCAGCAAGAAAGAAAATTTGGATATTTATATTTCATTAAATAAACAACAGTTAATTTGTATGTATTCCTATTAATATAGTTCAAAAGCATGAAATATAATGTTTATTCCTTTATAGACTTTGGATGAAGTTTTGTTACCTTGGACCATTCAAACAACCTTTCAAATGATTTTTCAACTTAAAGTTTTGTAATGGTCTGTCTCAATGAATCTATGTTTTGTTGTATCAATATAAAATATAATTCCTTATATTTTATAATTGGTGATAAATGCAGGATCCAGCAAGGAAGAAAATTTAGATATTTATATTTCATTAAATAAACATCAGTTTGATTAGTATGTATACCTATTAATATAGTTCAAATGTATGATATATAATATTTACTCTTTATAGACATTGGATGATGTTTTGTTAGCTTGGACCATTCAAACTACCTTTCAAGTGATTTTTCTACTTAAAGATTTGTAATGGTCTGTCTCTAATGAATGTATGTTTTGATGTATCAATATAAAATATAATTCCTTATATTTTATAATTGGTGATAAATGCAGGATCCAGCAAGGAAGAAAATTTAGATATTTATATTTCATTAAATAAACCACAGTTGATTTGTATGTATACCTATTAATATAGTTCAAAAGCATGAAATATAATGTTTATTCCTTTATAGACATAGAATGAAGCCTTGTTACCTTGGACCATTCAAACTACCTTTCAAATGATTTTTCAACTTAACGTTTTGTAATGGTCTGTCTCAATGAATCTATGTTTTGTTGTATCAATATAAAATATAATTCCTTATATTTTATAATTGGTGATAAATGCAGGATCCAGCAAGGAAGAAAATTTGGATATTTATATTTCATTAAATAAACAAGAGTTAATTTGTATGTATACCTATTAATATAGTTCAAAAGCATGAAATATAATGATTATTCCTTTATAGAATTTGGATGAAGCTTTGTTACCTTGGACCATTCAAACTACCTTTCAAGTGATTTTTCTACTTAAAGTTTTGTAATGGTCTGTCTCTAATGAATCTATGTTTTGATGTATCAATATAAAATATAATTCCTTATATTTTATAATTGGTGATAAATGCAGGATCAAGGATAGAAGAAAATTTAGATAATTATATTTCATTAAATAAACAACAGTTAATTTGTATGTATTCCTATTAATATAGTTCAAAATCATGAAATATAATGATTATGCCTTTATAGACATTGGATGAAGTTTTGTAACCTTGGACCATTCAAACTACCTTTCAAATGATTTTTCAACTTAAAGTTTTGTAATGGTCTGTCTCAATGAATCTATGTTTTGTTGTATCAATATAAAATATAATTCCTTATATTTTATAATTGGTGATAAATGCAGGATCCAGCAAGGAAGAAAATTTAGATATTTATATTTCATTAAATAAACAACAGTTGATTTGTATGTATACCTATTAATATAGTTCAAAAGCATGAAATATAATATTTACTCTTTATAGACATTGGATGAAGTTTTGTTAGCTTGGACCATTCAAACTACCTTTCAAGTGATTTTTCAACTTAAAGTTTTTAATGCTCTGTCTCAATGAATCTATGTTTTGTTGTATCAATATAAAATATAATTCCTTATATTTTATAATTGGTGATAAATGCAGGATCCAGCAAGGAAGAAAATTTGGATATTTATATTTCATTAAATAAACAAGAGTTAATTTGTATGTATACCTATTAATATAGTTCAAAAGCATGAAATATAATGATTATTCCTTTATAGACTTTAGAAGAAGTTATGTTACCTTTGGACCATTTAAATTAACAAACAAGTGATTTTTTAACTTAAAGTTTTGTAATGGTCTGTCTCTAATAAATCTATGTTTTGATGTATCAATATAAAATATAATTCCTTATATTTTATAATTGGTGATAAATGCAGGATCAAGGATAGAAGAAAATTTAGATAATTATATTTCATTAAATAAACAAGAGTTAATTTGTATGTATACCTATTAATATAGTTCAAAAGCATGAAATATAATGATTATTCCTTTATAGACTTTAGAAGAAGTTTTGTTAGATTAGACCATTCAAACTACCTTTCAAGTAATTTTTCAACTTAAAGTTTTAAATGGTAAGTCTCTAATGAATCTATGTTTTGTTGTAGCAATATAAAATATAATTCCTTATATTTTAAAATTGGTGATAAATGCAGGACCCAGCAAGAAAGAAAATTTGGATATTTATATTTCATTAAATAAACAACAGTTAATTTGTATGTATTCCTATTAATATAGTTCAAAAGCATGAAATATAATGTTTATTCCTTTATAGACTTTGGATGAAGTTTTGTTACCTTGGACCATTCAAACAACCTTTCAAATGATTTTTCAACTAAATGTTTTCCTATGGTCAGTCTCTAATGTATCTATATTTTGTTGTATCAATATAAAATATAAATCCTTATATTTTATAATTGGTGATAAATGCAGGACCCAGCAAGGAAGAAAATTTGGATATTTATACTTCATTATATAAACTACAGTTTAAATAGTATGTATACCTATTAATATAGTTCAAATATATGATATATAATAATTACTCTTTATAGACATTGGATGAAGTTTTGTTAGCTTGGACCATTCAAACAACCTTTCAAGTGATTTTTCAACTTAAAGTTTTGTAATGGTCTGTCTCTAATGAATGTATGTTTTGATGTATCAATATAAAATATAATTCCTTATATTTTATAATTGGTGATAAATGCAGGATCAAGGATAGAAGAAAATTTAGATAATTATATTTCATTAAATAAACAACAGTTAATTTGTATGTATTCCTATTAATATAGTTCAAAAGCATGAAATATAATGATTATTCCTTTATAGACTTTGGATGAAGTTTTGTTACCTTTGGACCATTAAAACTACCATTCAAGTGATTTTTCAACTTAAAGTTTTGTAATGGTCTGTCTCTTATGAATCTATGTTTTGTTGTATCAATATAGAATATTATTCCTTATATTTTATAATTGGTGATAAATGCAGGATCCAGCAAGGAAGAAAATTTGGATATTTATACTTCATTTAATAAACTACAGTTTGAATAGTATGTATAACTATTAATATAGTTCAAATGTATAATATATAATGATTATTCTTTATAGACTTTGGATGAAGTTTTGTTACCTTTGGACCATTAAAACTACCATTCAAGTGATTTTTCAACTGAATGTTTTCCTATGGTCAGTCTCTAATGTATCTATATTTTGTTGTATAATTGTAAAATATAATTCCTTATATTTTATAATTGGTGATAAATGCAGGATCAAGCAAGGAAGAAAATTTGGATATTTATATTTCATTAAATAACAACAGTTAATTTGTATGTATACCTATTAATATAGTTCAAAAGCATGAAATATAATATTTACTCATTATAGACATTGGATGAAGTTTTGTTAGATTAGACCATTCAAACTACCTTTCAAGTAATTTTTCAACTTAAAGTTTTTAATGCTCTGTCTCAATGAATCTATGTTTTGTTGTATCAATATAAAATATAATTCCTTATATTTTATAATTGGTGATAAATGCAGGATCCAGCAAGGAAGAAAATTTGGATATTTATATTTCATTAAATAAACAAGAGTTAATTTGTATGTATACCTATTAATATAGTTCAAAAGCATGAAATATAATGATTATTCCTTTATAGACTTTAGAAGAAGTTTTGTTAGATTAGACCATTCAAACTACCTTTCAAGTAATTTTTCAACTTAAAGTTTTAAATGGTAAGTCTCTAATGAATCTATGTTTTGTTGTAGCAATATAAAATATAATTCCTTATATTTTAAAATTGGTGATAAATGCAGAATCCAGCAAGGAAGAAAATTTGGATATTTATATTTCATTAAATAAACAAGAGTTAATTTGTATGTATACCTATTAATATAGTTCAAAAGCATGAAATATAATGTTTATTGCTTTATAGACATTGGATGAAGTTTTGTTACCTTGGACCATTCAAACTACCTTTCAAGTGATTTTTCAACTAAATGTTTTCCTATGGTCAGACTCTAATGTATCTATATTTTGTTGTATCAATATAAAATATAAATCCTTATATTTTATAATTGGTGATAAATGCAGGACCCAGCAAGAAAGATAATTTGGATATTTATATTTCATTAAATAAACAACAGTTAATTTGTATGTATTCCTATTAATATAGTTCAAAAGCATGAAATATAATGTTTATTCCTTTATAGACTTTGGATGAAGTTTTGTTACCTTGGACCATTCAAACAACCTTTCAAATGATTTTTCAACTAAATGTTTTCCTATGGTCAGTCTCTAATGTATCTATATTTTGTTGTATCAATATAAAATATAAATCCTTATATTTTATAATTGGTGATAAATGCAGGACCCAGCAAGGAAGAAAATTTGGATATTTATACTTCATTATATAAACTACAGTTTAAATAGTATGTATACCTATTAATATAGTTCAAATATATGATATATAATAATTACTCTTTATAGACATTGGATGAAGTTTTGTTAGCTTGGACCATTCAAACAACCTTTCAAGTGATTTTTCAACTTAAAGTTTTGTAATGGTCTGTCTCTAATGAATGTATGTTTTGATGTATCAATATAAAATATAATTCCTTATATTTTATATTTGGTGATAAATGCAGGATCAAGGATATAAGAAAATTTGGATATTTATATTTCATTAAATAAACATCATTTTAATCGTATGTATACCTATTAATATAGTTCAAATGTATGATATATAATATTTACTCTTTATAGACTTTGGATGAAGTTTTTTTACCTTGGACCATTCAAACTACCTTTCAAATGATTTTTCAACTTAAAGTTTTGTAATGGTCTGTCTCTAATGAATCTATGTTTTGTTGTATCAATATAAAATATAATTCCTTATATTCTATAATTGGTGATAAATGCAGGATCAAGGATAGAAGAAAATTTGGATATTTATATTTCATTAAATAAACATCAGTTTGAATAGTATGTATACCTATTAATATAGTTCAAATGTATGATATATAATATTTACTCTTTATAGACATTGGATGATGTTTTGTTAGCTTGGACCATTCAAACTACCTTTCAAGTGATTTTTCAACTTAACGTTTTGTAATGGTCTGTCTCAATGAATCTATGTTTTGTTGTATCAATATAAAATATAATTCCTTATATTTTATAATTGGTGATAAATGCAGGATCCAGCAAGGAAGAAAATTTGGATATTTATATTTCATTAAATAAACAAGAGTTAATTTGTATGTATACCTATTGATATAGTTCAAAAGCATGAAATATAATGATTATTCCTTTATAGACTTTAGAAGAAGTTATGTTACCTTTGGACCATTTAAATTAACAAACAAGTGATTTTTTAACTTAAAGTTTTGTAATGGTCTGTCTCTTATGAATCTATGTTTTAATGTATCAATATAAAATATAATTCCTTATATTTTATAATTGTTGATAAATGCAGGATCAAGGATAGAAGAAAATTTGGATAATTATATTTCATTAAATAAACAACAGTTAATTTGTATGTATTCCTATTAATATAGTTCAAAAGCATTAAATATAATGATTATTCCTTTATAGACTTTGGATGAAGTTTTGTTACCTTGGACCATTCAAACTACCGTTCAAGTGATTTTTCAACTTAAAGTTTTGTAATAGTCTGTCTCTAATGAATCTATGTTTTGTTGTATCAATATAAAATATAATTCCCTATATTTTATAATTGGTGATAAATGCAGGATCAAGCAAGGAAGAAAATTTGGATATTTATATTTCATTAAATAAACAACAGTTAATTTGTATGTATACCTATTAATATACTTCTAAAGCATGAAATATAATGATTATTCCTTTATAGAATTTGGATGAAGCTTTGTTACCTTGGACCATTCAAACTACCTTTCAAGTGATTTTTCTACTTAAAGTTTTGTAATGGTCTGTCTCTAATGAATCTATGTTTTGATGTATCAATATAAAATATAATTCCTTATATTTTATAATTGGTGATAAATGCAGGATCAAGGATAGAAGAAAATTTAGATAATTATATTTCATTAAATAAACAACAGTTAATTTGTATGTATTCCTATTAATATAGTTCAAAAGCATGAAATATAATGATTATTCCTTTATAGACTTTGGATGAAGTTTTGTTACCTTTGGACCATTAAAACTACCATTCAAGTGATTTTTCAACTTAAAGTTTTGTAATGGTCTGTCTGTTATGAATCTATGTTTTGTTGTATCAATATAGAATATTATTCCTTATATTTTATAATTGGTGATAAATGCAGGATCCAGCAAGGAAGAAAATTTGGATATTTATACTTCATTTAATAAACTACAGTTTGAATAGTATGTATAACTATTAATATAGTTCAAATGTATAATATATAATGATTATTCTTTATAGACTTTGGATGAAGTTTTGTTACCTTTGGACCATTAAAACTACCATTCAAGTGATTTTTCAACTGAATGTTTTCCTATGGTCAGTCTCTAATGTATCTATATTTTGTTGTATAATTGTAAAATATAATTCCTTATATTTTATAATTGGTGATAAATGCAGGATCAAGCAAGGAAGAAAATTTGGATATTTATATTTCATTAAATAACAACAGTTAATTTGTATGTATACCTATTAATATAGTTCAAAAGCATGAAATATAATATTTACTCTTTATAGACATTGGATGAAGTTTTGTTAGCTTGGACCATTCAAACTACCTTTCAAGTGATTTTTCAACTTAAAGTTTTTAATGCTCTGTCTCAATGAATCTATGTTTTGTTGTATCAATATAAAATATAATTCCTTATATTTTATAATTGGTGATAAATGCAGGATCCAGCAAGGAAGAAAATTTGGATATTTATATTTCATTAAATAAACAAGAGTTAATTTGTATGTATACCTATTAATATAGTTCAAAAGCATGAAATATAATGATTATTCCTTTATAGACTTTAGAAGAAGTTTTGTTAGATTAGACCATTCAAACTACCTTTCAAGTAATTTTTCAACTTAAAGTTTTAAATGGTAAGTCTCTAATGAATCTATGTTTTGTTGTAGCAATATAAAATATAATTCCTTATATTTTAAAATTGGTGATAAATGCAGAATCCAGCAAGGAAGAAAATTTGGATATTTATATTTCATTAAATAAACAAGAGTTAATTTGTATGTATACCTATTAATATAGTTCAAAAGCATGAAATATAATGTTTATTGCTTTATAGACATTGGATGAAGTTTTGTTACCTTGGACCATTCAAACTACCTTTCAAGTGATTTTTCAACTAAATGTTTTCCTATGGTCAGACTCTAATGTATCTATATTTTGTTGTATCAATATAAAATATAAATCCTTATATTTTATAATTGGTGATAAATGCAGGACCCAGCAAGAAAGAAAATTTGGATATTTATATTTCATTAAATAAACAACAGTTAATTTGTATGTATTCCTATTAATATAGTTCAAAAGCATGAAATATAATGTTTATTCCTTTATAGACTTTGGATGAAGTTTTGTTACCTTGGACCATTCAAACAACCTTTCAAATGATTTTTCAACTAAATGTTTTCCTATGGTCAGTCTCTAATGTATCTATATTTTGTTGTATCAATATAAAATATAAATCCTTATATTTTATAATTGGTGATAAATGCAGGACCCAGCAAGGAAGAAAATTTGGATATTTATACTTCATTATATAAACTACAGTTTAAATAGTATGTATACCTATTAATATAGTTCAAATATATGATATATAATAATTACTCTTTATAGACATTGGATGAAGTTTTGTTAGCTTGGACCATTCAAACAACCTTTCAAGTGATTTTTCAACTTAAAGTTTTGTAATGGTCTGTCTCTAATGAATGTATGTTTTGATGTATCAATATAAAATATAATTCCTTATATTTTATATTTGGTGATAAATGCAGGATCAAGGATATAAGAAAATTTGGATATTTATATTTCATTAAATAAACATCATTTTAATCGTATGTATACCTATTAATATAGTTCAAATGTATGATATATAATATTTACTCTTTATAGACTTTGGATGAAGTTTTTTTACCTTGGACCATTCAAACTACCTTTCAAATGATTTTTCAACTTAAAGTTTTGTAATGGTCTGTCTCTAATGAATCTATGTTTTGTTGTATCAATATAAAATATAATTCCTTATATTCTATAATTGGTGATAAATGCAGGATCAAGGATAGAAGAAAATTTGGATATTTATATTTCATTAAATAAACATCAGTTTGAATAGTATGTATACCTATTAATATAGTTCAAATGTATGATATATAATATTTACTCTTTATAGACATTGGATGATGTTTTGTTAGCTTGGACCATTCAAACTACCTTTCAAGTGATTTTTCAACTTAACGTTTTGTAATGGTCTGTCTCAATGAATCTATGTTTTGTTGTATCAATATAAAATATAATTCCTTATATTTTATAATTGGTGATAAATGCAGGATCCAGCAAGGAAGAAAATTTGGATATTTATATTTCATTAAATAAACAAGAGTTAATTTGTATGTATACCTATTGATATAGTTCAAAAGCATGAAATATAATGATTATTCCTTTATAGACTTTAGAAGAAGTTATGTTACCTTTGGACCATTTAAATTAACAAACAAGTGATTTTTTAACTTAAAGTTTTGTAATGGTCTGTCTCTTATGAATCTATGTTTTAATGTATCAATATAAAATATAATTCCTTATATTTTATAATTGTTGATAAATGCAGGATCAAGGATAGAAGAAAATTTGGATAATTATATTTCATTAAATAAACAACAGTTAATTTGTATGTATTCCTATTAATATAGTTCAAAAGCATTAAATATAATGATTATTCCTTTATAGACTTTGGATGAAGTTTTGTTACCTTGGACCATTCAAACTACCGTTCAAGTGATTTTTCAACTTAAAGTTTTGTAATAGTCTGTCTCTAATGAATCTATGTTTTGTTGTATCAATATAAAATATAATTCCCTATATTTTATAATTGGTGATAAATGCAGGATCAAGCAAGGAAGAAAATTTGGATATTTATATTTCATTAAATAAACAACAGTTAATTTGTATGTATACCTATTAATATACTTCTAAAGCATGAAATATAATGATTATTCCTTTATAGAATTTGGATGAAGCTTTGTTACCTTGGACCATTCAAACTACCTTTCAAGTGATTTTTCTACTTAAAGTTTTGTAATGGTCTGTCTCTAATGAATCTATGTTTTGATGTATCAATATAAAATATAATTCCTTATATTTTATAATTGGTGATAAATGCAGGATCAAGGATAGAAGAAAATTTAGATAATTATATTTCATTAAATAAACAACAGTTAATTTGTATGTATTCCTATTAATATAGTTCAAAAGCATGAAATATAATGATTATTCCTTTATAGACTTTGGATGAAGTTTTGTTACCTTTGGACCATTAAAACTACCATTCAAGTGATTTTTCAACTTAAAGTTTTGTAATGGTCTGTCTGTTATGAATCTATGTTTTGTTGTATCAATATAGAATATTATTCCTTATATTTTATAATTGGTGATAAATGCAGGATCCAGCAAGGAAGAAAATTTGGATATTTATACTTCATTTAATAAACTACAGTTTGAATAGTATGTATAACTATTAATATAGTTCAAATGTATAATATATAATGATTATTCTTTATAGACTTTGGATGAAGTTTTGTTACCTTTGGACCATTAAAACTACCATTCAAGTGATTTTTCAACTGAATGTTTTCCTATGGTCAGTCTCTAATGTATCTATATTTTGTTGTATAATTGTAAAATATAATTCCTTATATTTTATAATTGGTGATAAATGCAGGATCAAGCAAGGAAGAAAATTTGGATATTTATATTTCATTAAATAACAACAGTTAATTTGTATGTATACCTATTAATATAGTTCAAAAGCATGAAATATAATATTTACTCTTTATAGACATTGGATGAAGTTTTGTTAGCTTGGACCATTCAAACTACCTTTCAAGTGATTTTTCAACTTAAAGTTTTTAATGCTCTGTCTCAATGAATCTATGTTTTGTTGTATCAATATAAAATATAATTCCTTATATTTTATAATTGGTGATAAATGCAGGATCCAGCAAGGAAGAAAATTTGGATATTTATATTTCATTAAATAAACAAGAGTTAATTTGTATGTATACCTATTAATATAGTTCAAAAGCATGAAATATAATGATTATTCCTTTATAGACTTTAGAAGAAGTTTTGTTAGATTAGACCATTCAAACTACCTTTCAAGTAATTTTTCAACTTAAAGTTTTAAATGGTAAGTCTCTAATGAATCTATGTTTTGTTGTAGCAATATAAAATATAATTCCTTATATTTTAAAATTGGTGATAAATGCAGAATCCAGCAAGGAAGAAAATTTGGATATTTATATTTCATTAAATAAACAAGAGTTAATTTGTATGTATACCTATTAATATAGTTCAAAAGCATGAAATATAATGTTTATTGCTTTATAGACATTGGATGAAGTTTTGTTACCTTGGACCATTCAAACTACCTTTCAAGTGATTTTTCAACTAAATGTTTTCCTATGGTCAGACTCTAATGTATCTATATTTTGTTGTATCAATATAAAATATAAATCCTTATATTTTATAATTGGTGATAAATGCAGGACCCAGCAAGAAAGAAAATTTGGATATTTATATTTCATTAAATAAACAACAGTTAATTTGTATGTATTCCTATTAATATAGTTCAAAAGCATGAAATATAATGTTTATTCCTTTATAGACTTTGGATGAAGTTTTGTTACCTTGGACCATTCAAACAACCTTTCAAATGATTTTTCAACTTAAAGTTTTGTAATGGTCTGTCTCAATGAATCTATGTTTTGTTGTATCAATATAAAATATAATTCCTTATATTTTATAATTGGTGATAAATGCAGGATCCAGCAAGGAAGAAAATTTAGATATTTATATTTCATTAAATAAACATCAGTTTGATTAGTATGTATACCTATTAATATAGTTCAAATGTATGATATATAATATTTACTCTTTATAGACATTGGATGATGTTTTGTTAGCTTGGACCATTCAAACTACCTTTCAAGTGATTTTTCTACTTAAAGATTTGTAATGGTCTGTCTCTAATGAATGTATGTTTTGATGTATCAATATAAAATATAATTCCTTATATTTTATAATTGGTGATAAATGCAGGATCCAGCAAGGAAGAAAATTTAGATATTTATATTTCATTAAATAAACCACAGTTGATTTGTATGTATACCTATTAATATAGTTCAAAAGCATGAAATATAATGTTTATTCCTTTATAGACATAGAATGAAGCCTTGTTACCTTGGACCATTCAAACTACCTTTCAAATGATTTTTCAACTTAACGTTTTGTAATGGTCTGTCTCAATGAATCTATGTTTTGTTGTATCAATATAAAATATAATTCCTTATATTTTATAATTGGTGATAAATGCAGGATCCAGCAAGGAAGAAAATTTGGATATTTATATTTCATTAAATAAACAAGAGTTAATTTGTATGTATACCTATTAATATAGTTCAAAAGCATGAAATATAATGATTATTCCTTTATAGAATTTGGATGAAGCTTTGTTACCTTGGACCATTCAAACTACCTTTCAAGTGATTTTTCTACTTAAAGTTTTGTAATGGTCTGTCTCTAATGAATCTATGTTTTGATGTATCAATATAAAATATAATTCCTTATATTTTATAATTGGTGATAAATGCAGGATCAAGGATAGAAGAAAATTTAGATAATTATATTTCATTAAATAAACAACAGTTAATTTGTATGTATTCCTATTAATATAGTTCAAAATCATGAAATATAATGATTATGCCTTTATAGACATTGGATGAAGTTTTGTAACCTTGGACCATTCAAACTACCTTTCAAATGATTTTTCAACTTAAAGTTTTGTAATGGTCTGTCTCAATGAATCTATGTTTTGTTGTATCAATATAAAATATAATTCCTTATATTTTATAATTGGTGATAAATGCAGGATCCAGCAAGGAAGAAAATTTAGATATTTATATTTCATTAAATAAACAACAGTTGATTTGTATGTATACCTATTAATATAGTTCAAAAGCATGAAATATAATATTTACTCTTTATAGACATTGGATGAAGTTTTGTTAGCTTGGACCATTCAAACTACCTTTCAAGTGATTTTTCAACTTAAAGTTTTTAATGCTCTGTCTCAATGAATCTATGTTTTGTTGTATCAATATAAAATATAATTCCTTATATTTTATAATTGGTGATAAATGCAGGATCCAGCAAGGAAGAAAATTTGGATATTTATATTTCATTAAATAAACAAGAGTTAATTTGTATGTATACCTATTAATATAGTTCAAAAGCATGAAATATAATGATTATTCCTTTATAGACTTTAGAAGAAGTTATGTTACCTTTGGACCATTTAAATTAACAAACAAGTGATTTTTTAACTTAAAGTTTTGTAATGGTCTGTCTCTAATAAATCTATGTTTTGATGTATCAATATAAAATATAATTCCTTATATTTTATAATTGGTGATAAATGCAGGATCAAGGATAGAAGAAAATTTAGATAATTATATTTCATTAAATAAACAAGAGTTAATTTGTATGTATACCTATTAATATAGTTCAAAAGCATGAAATATAATGATTATTCCTTTATAGACTTTAGAAGAAGTTTTGTTAGATTAGACCATTCAAACTACCTTTCAAGTAATTTTTCAACTTAAAGTTTTAAATGGTAAGTCTCTAATGAATCTATGTTTTGTTGTAGCAATATAAAATATAATTCCTTATATTTTAAAATTGGTGATAAATGCAGAATCCAGCAAGGAAGAAAATTTGGATATTTATATTTCATTAAATAAACAAGAGTTAATTTGTATGTATACCTATTAATATAGTTCAAAAGCATGAAATATAATGTTTATTGCTTTATAGACTTTAGAAGAAGTTTTGTTAGATTAGACCATTCAAACTACCTTTCAAGTAATTTTTCAACTTAAAGTTTTAAATGGTAAGTCTCTAATGAATCTATGTTTTGTTGTAGCAATATAAAATATAATTCCTTATATTTTAAAATTGGTGATAAATGCAGAATCCAGCAAGGAATAAAATTTGGATATTTATATTTCATTAAATAAACAAGAGTTAATTTGTATGTATACCTATTAATATAGTTCAAAAGCATGAAATATAATGTTTATTGCTTTATAGACATTGGATGAAGTTTTGTTACCTTGGACCATTCAAACTACCTTTCAAGTGATTTTTCAACTAAATGTTTTCCTATGGTCAGACTCTAATGTATCTATATTTTGTTGTATCAATATAAAATATAAATCCTTATATTTTATAATTGGTGATAAATGCAGGACCCAGCAAGAAAGAAAATTTGGATATTTATATTTCATTAAATAAACAACAGTTAATTTGTATGTATTCCTATTAATATAGTTCAAAAGCATGAAATATAATGATTATTCCTTTATAGACTTTGGATGAAGTTTTGTTACCTTGGACCATTCAAACAACCTTTCAAATGATTTTTCAACTTAAAGTTTTGTAATGGTCTGTCTCAATGAATCTATGTTTTGTTGTATCAATATAAAATATAATTCCTTATATTTTATAATTGGTGATAAATGCAGGATCCAGCAAGGAAGAAAATTTAGATATTTATATTTCATTAAATAAACATCAGTTTGATTAGTATGTATACCTATTAATATAGTTCAAATGTATGATATATAATATTTACTCTTTATAGACATTGGATGATGTTTTGTTAGCTTGGACCATTCAAACTACCTTTCAAGTGATTTTTCTACTTAAAGATTTGTAATGGTCTGTCTCTAATGAATGTATGTTTTGATGTATCAATATAAAATATAATTCTTTATATTTTATAATTGGTGATAAATGCAGGATCAAGGATAGAAGAAAATTTAGATAATTATATTTCATTAAATAAACAACAGTTAATTTGTATGTATTCCTATTAATATAGTTCAAAAGCATGAAATATAATGATTATTCCTTTATAGACTTTGGATGAAGTTTTGTTACCTTGGACCATTCAAACTACCTTTCAAATGATTTTTCAACTTAAAGTTTTGTAATGGTCTGTCTCAATGAATCTATGTTTTGTTGTATCAATATAAAATATAATTCCTTATATTTTATAATTGGTGATAAATGCAGGATCCAGCAAGGAAGAAAATTTAGATATTTATATTTCATTAAATAAACAACAGTTGATTTGTATGTATACCTATTAATATAGTTCAAAAGCATGAAATATAATGTTTATTCCTTTATAGACATAGAATGAAGCCTTGTTACCTTGGACCATTCAAACTACCTTTCAAATGATTTTTCAACTTAACGTTTTGTAATGGTCTGTCTCAATGAATCTATGTTTTGTTGTATCAATATAAAATATAATTCCTTATATTTTATAATTGGTGATAAATGCAGGATCCAGCAAGGAAGAAAATTTGGATATTTATATTTCATTAAATAAACAAGAGTTAATTTGTATGTATACCTATTAATATAGTTCAAAAGCATGAAATATAATGATTATTCCTTTATAGAATTTGGATGAAGCTTTGTTACCTTGGACCATTCAAACTACCTTTCAAGTGATTTTTCTACTTAAAGTTTTGTAATGGTCTGTCTCTAATGAATCTATGTTTTGATGTATCAATATAAAATATAATTCCTTATATTTTATAATTGGTGATAAATGCAGGATCAAGGATAGAAGAAAATTTAGATAATTATATTTCATTAAATAAACAACAGTTAATTTGTATGTATTCCTATTAATATAGTTCAAAAGCATGAAATATAATGATTATTCCTTTATAGACTTTGGATGAAGTTTTGTTACCTTTGGACCATTAAAACTACCTTTCAAGTAATTTTTCAACTTAAAGTTTTAAATGGTAAGTCTCTAATGAATCTATGTTTTGTTGTAGCAATATAAAATATAATTTCTTATATTTTATAATTGGTGATAAATGCAGGATCAAGGATAGAAGAAAATTTAGATAATTATATTTCATTAAATAAACAACAGTTAATTTGTATGTATTCCTATTAATATAGTTCAAAAGCATGAAATATAATGATTATTCCTTTATAGACATTGGATGAAGTTTTGTAACCTTGGACCATTCAAACTACCTTTCAAATGATTTTTCAACTTAAAGTTTTGTAATGGTCTGTCTCAATGAATCTATGTTTTGTTGTATCAATATAAAATATAATTCCTTATATTTTATAATTGGTGATAAATGCAGGATCCAGCAAGGAAGAAAATTTAGATATTTATATTTCATTAAATAAACAAGAGTTAATTTGTATGTATACCTATTAATATAGTTCAAAAGCATGAAATATAATGTTTATTGCTTTATAGACATTGGATGAAGTTTTGTTACCTTGGACCATTCAAACTACCTTTCAAGTGATTTTTCAACTTAAAGTTTTGTAATAGTCTGTCTCTAATGAATCTATGTTTTGTTGTATCAATATAAAATATAATTCCCTATATTTTATAATTGGTGATAAATGCAGGATCAAGCAAGGAAGAAAATTTGGATATTTATATTTCATTAAATAAACAACAGTTAATTTGTATGTATACCTATTAATATACTTCTAAAGCATGAAATATAATGATTATTCCTTTATAGAATTTGGATGAAGCTTTGTTACCTTGGACCATTCAAACTACCTTTCAAGTGATTTTTCTACTTAAAGTTTTGTAATGGTCTGTCTCTAATGAATCTATGTTTTGATGTATCAATATAAAATATAATTCCTTATATTTTATAATTGGTGATAAATGCAGGATCCAGCAAGGAAGAAAATTTAGATATTTATATTTCATTAAATAAACAACAGTTAATTTGTATGTATTCCTATTAATATAGTTCAAAAGCATGAAATATAATGATTATTCCTTTATAGACTTTGGATGAAGTTTTGTTACCTTTGGACCATTAAAACTACCATTCAAGTGATTTTTCAACTTAAAGTTTTGTAATGGTCTGTCTCTTATGAATCTATGTTTTGTTGTATCAATATAGAATATTATTCCTTATATTTTATAATTGGTGATAAATGCAGGATCCAGCAAGGAAGAAAATTTGGATATTTATACTTCATTTAATAAACTACAGTTTGAATAGTATGTATAACTATTAATATAGTTCAAATGTATAATATATAATGATTATTCTTTATAGACTTTGGATGAAGTTTTGTTACCTTTGGACCATTAAAACTACCATTCAAGTGATTTTTCAACTGAATGTTTTCCTATGGTCAGTCTCTAATGTATCTATATTTTGTTGTATAATTGTAAAATATAATTCCTTATATTTTATAATTGGTGATAAATGCAGGATCAAGCAAGGAAGAAAATTTGGATATTTATATTTCATTAAATAACAACAGTTAATTTGTATGTATACCTATTAATATAGTTCAAAAGCATGAAATATAATATTTACTCTTTATAGACATTGGATGAAGTTTTGTTAGCTTGGACCATTCAAACTACCTTTCAAGTGATTTTTCAACTTAAAGTTTTTAATGCTCTGTCTCAATGAATCTATGTTTTGTTGTATCAATATAAAATATAATTCCTTATATTTTATAATTGGTGATAAATGCAGGATCCAGCAAGGAAGAAAATTTGGATATTTATATTTCATTAAATAAACAAGAGTTAATTTGTATGTATACCTATTAATATAGTTCAAAAGCATGAAATATAATGATTATTCCTTTATAGACTTTAGAAGAAGTTTTGTTAGATTAGACCATTCAAACTACCTTTCAAGTAATTTTTCAACTTAAAGTTTTAAATGGTAAGTCTCTAATGAATCTATGTTTTGTTGTAGCAATATAAAATATAATTCCTTATATTTTAAAATTGGTGATAAATGCAGAATCCAGCAAGGAAGAAAATTTGGATATTTATATTTCATTAAATAAACAAGAGTTAATTTGTATGTATACCTATTAATATAGTTCAAAAGCATGAAATATAATGTTTATTGCTTTATAGACATTGGATGAAGTTTTGTTACCTTGGACCATTCAAACTACCTTTCAAGTGATTTTTCAACTAAATGTTTTCCTATGGTCAGACTCTAATGTATCTATATTTTGTTGTATCAATATAAAATATAAATCCTTATATTTTATAATTGGTGATAAATGCAGGACCCAGCAAGAAAGAAAATTTGGATATTTATATTTCATTAAATAAACAACAGTTAATTTGTATGTATTCCTATTAATATAGTTCAAAAGCATGAAATATAATGTTTATTCCTTTATAGACTTTGGATGAAGTTTTGTTACCTTGGACCATTCAAACAACCTTTCAAATGATTTTTCAACTTAAAGTTTTGTAATGGTCTGTCTCAATGAATCTATGTTTTGTTGTATCAATATAAAATATAATTCCTTATATTTTATAATTGGTGATAAATGCAGGATCCAGCAAGGAAGAAAATTTAGATATTTATATTTCATTAAATAAACATCAGTTTGATTAGTATGTATACCTATTAATATAGTTCAAATGTATGATATATAATATTTACTCTTTATAGACATTGGATGATGTTTTGTTAGCTTGGACCATTCAAACTACCTTTCAAGTGATTTTTCTACTTAAAGATTTGTAATGGTCTGTCTCTAATGAATGTATGTTTTGATGTATCAATATAAAATATAATTCCTTATATTTTATAATTGGTGATAAATGCAGGATCCAGCAAGGAAGAAAATTTAGATATTTATATTTCATTAAATAAACAACAGTTGATTTGTATGTATACCTATTAATATACTTCTAAAGCATGAAATATAATGATTATTCCTTTATAGAATTTGGATGAAGCTTTGTTACCTTGGACCATTCAAACTACCTTTCAAGTGATTTTTCTACTTAAAGTTTTGTAATGGTCTGTCTCTAATGAATCTATGTTTTGATGTATCAATATAAAATATAATTCCTTATATTTTATAATTGGTGATAAATGCAGGATCAAGGATAGAAGAAAATTTAGATAATTATATTTCATTAAATAAACAACAGTTAATTTGTATGTATTCCTATTAATATAGTTCAAAAGCATGAAATATAATGATTATTCCTTTATAGACTTTGGATGAAGTTTTGTTACCTTTGGACCATTAAAACTACCATTCAAGTGATTTTTCAACTTAAAGTTTTGTAATGGTCTGTCTCTTATGAATCTATGTTTTGTTGTATCAATATAGAATATTATTCCTTATATTTTATAATTGGTGATAAATGCAGGATCCAGCAAGGAAGAAAATTTGGATATTTATACTTCATTTAATAAACTACAGTTTGAATAGTATGTATAACTATTAATATAGTTCAAATGTATAATATATAATGATTATTCTTTATAGACTTTGGATGAAGTTTTGTTACCTTTGGACCATTAAAACTACCATTCAAGTGATTTTTCAACTGAATGTTTTCCTATGGTCAGTCTCTAATGTATCTATATTTTGTTGTATAATTGTAAAATATAATTCCTTATATTTTATAATTGGTGATAAATGCAGGATCAAGCAAGGAAGAAAATTTGGATATTTATATTTCATTAAATAACAACAGTTAATTTGTATGTATACCTATTAATATAGTTCAAAAGCATGAAATATAATATTTACTCTTTATAGACATTGGATGAAGTTTTGTTAGCTTGGACCATTCAAACTACCTTTCAAGTGATTTTTCAACTTAAAGTTTTTAATGCTCTGTCTCAATGAATCTATGTTTTGTTGTATCAATATAAAATATAATTCCTTATATTTTATAATTGGTGATAAATGCAGGATCCAGCAAGGAAGAAAATTTGGATATTTATATTTCATTAAATAAACAAGAGTTAATTTGTATGTATACCTATTAATATAGTTCAAAAGCATGAAATATAATGATTATTCCTTTATAGACTTTAGAAGAAGTTTTGTTAGATTAGACCATTCAAACTACCTTTCAAGTAATTTTTCAACTTAAAGTTTTAAATGGTAAGTCTCTAATGAATCTATGTTTTGTTGTAGCAATATAAAATATAATTCCTTATATTTTAAAATTGGTGATAAATGCAGAATCCAGCAAGGAAGAAAATTTGGATATTTATATTTCATTAAATAAACAAGAGTTAATTTGTATGTATACCTATTAATATAGTTCAAAAGCATGAAATATAATGTTTATTGCTTTATAGACATTGGATGAAGTTTTGTTACCTTGGACCATTCAAACTACCTTTCAAGTGATTTTTCAACTAAATGTTTTCCTATGGTCAGACTCTAATGTATCTATATTTTGTTGTATCAATATAAAATATAAATCCTTATATTTTATAATTGGTGATAAATGCAGGACCCAGCAAGAAAGAAAATTTGGATATTTATATTTCATTAAATAAACAACAGTTAATTTGTATGTATTCCTATTAATATAGTTCAAAAGCATGAAATATAATGTTTATTCCTTTATAGACTTTGGATGAAGTTTTGTTACCTTGGACCATTCAAACAACCTTTCAAATGATTTTTCAACTTAAAGTTTTGTAATGGTCTGTCTCAATGAATCTATGTTTTGTTGTATCAATATAAAATATAATTCCTTATATTTTATAATTGGTGATAAATGCAGGATCCAGCAAGGAAGAAAATTTAGATATTTATATTTCATTAAATAAACATCAGTTTGATTAGTATGTATACCTATTAATATAGTTCAAATGTATGATATATAATATTTACTCTTTATAGACATTGGATGATGTTTTGTTAGCTTGGACCATTCAAACTACCTTTCAAGTGATTTTTCTACTTAAAGATTTGTAATGGTCTGTCTCTAATGAATGTATGTTTTGATGTATCAATATAAAATATAATTCCTTATATTTTATAATTGGTGATAAATGCAGGATCCAGCAAGGAAGAAAATTTAGATATTTATATTTCATTAAATAAACCACAGTTGATTTGTATGTATACCTATTAATATAGCTCAAAAGCATGAAATATAATGTTTATTCCTTTATAGACATAGAATGAAGCCTTGTTACCTTGGACCATTCAAACTACCTTTCAAATGATTTTTCAACTTAACGTTTTGTAATGGTCTGTCTCAATGAATCTATGTTTTGTTGTATCAATATAAAATATAATTCCTTATATTTTATAATTGGTGATAAATGCAGGATCCAGCAAGGAAGAAAATTTGGATATTTATATTTCATTAAATAAACAAGAGTTAATTTGTATGTATACCTATTAATATAGTTCAAAAGCATGAAATATAATGATTATTCCTTTATAGAATTTGGATGAAGCTTTGTTACCTTGGACCATTCAAACTACCTTTCAAGTGATTTTTCTACTTAAAGTTTTGTAATGGTCTGTCTCTAATGAATCTATGTTTTGATGTATCAATATAAAATATAATTCCTTATATTTTATAATTGGTGATAAATGCAGGATCAAGGATAGAAGAAAATTTAGATAATTATATTTCATTAAATAAACAACAGTTAATTTGTATGTATTCCTATTAATATAGTTCAAAATCATGAAATATAATGATTATTCCTTTATAGACATTGGATGAAGTTTTGTAACCTTGGACCATTCAAACTACCTTTCAAATGATTTTTCAACTTAAAGTTTTGTAATGGTCTGTCTCAATGAATCTATGTTTTGTTGTATCAATATAAAATATAATTCCTTATATTTTATAATTGGTGATAAATGCAGGATCCAGCAAGGAAGAAAATTTAGATATTTATATTTCATTAAATAAACAACAGTTGATTTGTATGTATACCTATTAATATAGTTCAAAAGCATGAAATATAATATTTACTCTTTATAGACATTGGATGAAGTTTTGTTAGCTTGGACCATTCAAACTACCTTTCAAGTGATTTTTCAACTTAAAGTTTTTAATGCTCTGTCTCAATGAATCTATGTTTTGTTGTATCAATATAAAATATAATTCCTTATATTTTATAATTGGTGATAAATGCAGGATCCAGCAAGGAAGAAAATTTGGATATTTATATTTCATTAAATAAACAAGAGTTAATTTGTATGTATACCTATTAATATAGTTCAAAAGCATGAAATATAATGATTATTCCTTTATAGACTTTAGAAGAAGTTATGTTACCTTTGGACCATTTAAATTAACAAACAAGTGATTTTTTAACTTAAAGTTTTGTAATGGTCTGTCTCTAATAAATCTATGTTTTGATGTATCAATATAAAATATAATTCCTTATATTTTATAATTGGTGATAAATGCAGGATCAAGGATAGAAGAAAATTTAGATAATTATATTTCATTAAATAAACAAGAGTTAATTTGTATGTATACCTATTAATATAGTTCAAAAGCATGAAATATAATGATTATTCCTTTATAGACTTTAGAAGAAGTTTTGTTAGATTAGACCATTCAAACTACCTTTCAAGTAATTTTTCAACTTAAAGTTTTAAATGGTAAGTCTCTAATGAATCTATGTTTTGTTGTAGCAATATAAAATATAATTCCTTATATTTTAAAATTGGTGATAAATGCAGAATCCAGCAAGGAAGAAAATTTGGATATTTATATTTCATTAAATAAACAAGAGTTAATTTGTATGTATACCTATTAATATAGTTCAAAAGCATGAAATATAATGTTTATTGCTTTATAGACTTTAGAAGAAGTTTTGTTAGATTAGACCATTCAAACTACCTTTCAAGTAATTTTTCAACTTAAAGTTTTAAATGGTAAGTCTCTAATGAATCTATGTTTTGTTGTAGCAATATAAAATATAATTCCTTATATTTTAAAATTGGTGATAAATGCAGGATCCAGCAAGGAAGAAAATTTAGATATTTATATTTCATTAAATAAACATCAGTTTGATTAGTATGTATACCTATTAATATAGTTCAAATGTATGATATATAATATTTACTCTTTATAGACATTGGATGATGTTTTGTTAGCTTGGACCATTCAAACTACCTTTCAAGTGATTTTTCTACTTAAAGATTTGTAATGGTCTGTCTCTAATGAATGTATGTTTTGATGTATCAATATAAAATATAATTCTTTATATTTTATAATTGGTGATAAATGCAGGATCAAGGATAGAAGAAAATTTAGATAATTATATTTCATTAAATAAACAACAGTTAATTTGTATGTATTCCTATTAATATAGTTCAAAAGCATGAAATATAATGATTATTCCTTTATAGACTTTGGATGAAGTTTTGTTACCTTGGACCATTCAAACTACCTTTCAAATGATTTTTCAACTTAAAGTTTTGTAATGGTCTGTCTCAATGAATCTATGTTTTGTTGTATCAATATAAAATATAATTCCTTATATTTTATAATTGGTGATAAATGCAGGATCCAGCAAGGAAGAAAATTTAGATATTTATATTTCATTAAATAAACAACAGTTGATTTGTATGTATACCTATTAATATAGTTCAAAAGCATGAAATATAATGTTTATTCCTTTATAGACATAGAATGAAGCCTTGTTACCTTGGACCATTCAAACTACCTTTCAAATGATTTTTCAACTTAACGTTTTGTAATGGTCTGTCTCAATGAATCTATGTTTTGTTGTATCAATATAAAATATAATTCCTTATATTTTATAATTGGTGATAAATGCAGGATCCAGCAAGGAAGAAAATTTGGATATTTATATTTCATTAAATAAACAAGAGTTAATTTGTATGTATACCTATTAATATAGTTCAAAAGCATGAAATATAATGATTATTCCTTTATAGAATTTGGATGAAGCTTTGTTACCTTGGACCATTCAAACTACCTTTCAAGTGATTTTTCTACTTAAAGTTTTGTAATGGTCTGTCTCTAATGAATCTATGTTTTGATGTATCAATATAAAATATAATTCCTTATATTTTATAATTGGTGATAAATGCAGGATCAAGGATAGAAGAAAATTTAGATAATTATATTTCATTAAATAAACAACAGTTAATTTGTATGTATTCCTATTAATATAGTTCAAAAGCATGAAATATAATGTTTATTGCTTTATAGACATTGGATGAAGTTTTGTTACCTTGGACCATTCAAACTACCTTTCAAGTGATTTTTCAACTAAATGTTTTCCTATGGTCAGACTCTAATGTATCTATATTTTGTTGTATCAATATAAAATATAAATCCTTATATTTTATAATTGGTGATAAATGCAGGACCCAGCAAGAAAGAAAATTTGGATATTTATATTTCATTAAATAAACAACAGTTAATTTGTATGTATTCCTATTAATATAGTTCAAAAGCATGAAATATAATGTTTATTCCTTTATAGACTTTGGATGAAGTTTTGTTACCTTGGACCATTCAAACAACCTTTCAAATGATTTTTCAACTTAAAGTTTTGTAATGGTCTGTCTCAATGAATCTATGTTTTGTTGTATCAATATAAAATATAATTCCTTATATTTTATAATTGGTGATAAATGCAGGATCCAGCAAGGAAGAAAATTTAGATATTTATATTTCATTAAATAAACATCAGTTTGATTAGTATGTATACCTATTAATATAGTTCAAATGTATGATATATAATATTTACTCTTTATAGACATTGGATGATGTTTTGTTAGCTTGGACCATTCAAACTACCTTTCAAGTGATTTTTCTACTTAAAGATTTGTAATGGTCTGTCTCTAATGAATGTATGTTTTGATGTATCAATATAAAATATAATTCCTTATATTTTATAATTGGTGATAAATGCAGGATCCAGCAAGGAAGAAAATTTAGATATTTATATTTCATTAAATAAACAACAGTTGATTTGTATGTATACCTATTAATATACTTCTAAAGCATGAAATATAATGATTATTCCTTTATAGAATTTGGATGAAGCTTTGTTACCTTGGACCATTCAAACTACCTTTCAAGTGATTTTTCTACTTAAAGTTTTGTAATGGTCTGTCTCTAATGAATCTATGTTTTGATGTATCAATATAAAATATAATTCCTTATATTTTATAATTGGTGATAAATGCAGGATCAAGGATAGAAGAAAATTTAGATAATTATATTTCATTAAATAAACAACAGTTAATTTGTATGTATTCCTATTAATATAGTTCAAAAGCATGAAATATAATGATTATTCCTTTATAGACTTTGGATGAAGTTTTGTTACCTTTGGACCATTAAAACTACCATTCAAGTGATTTTTCAACTTAAAGTTTTGTAATGGTCTGTCTCTTATGAATCTATGTTTTGTTGTATCAATATAGAATATTATTCCTTATATTTTATAATTGGTGATAAATGCAGGATCCAGCAAGGAAGAAAATTTGGATATTTATACTTCATTTAATAAACTACAGTTTGAATAGTATGTATAACTATTAATATAGTTCAAATGTATAATATATAATGATTATTCTTTATAGACTTTGGATGAAGTTTTGTTACCTTTGGACCATTAAAACTACCATTCAAGTGATTTTTCAACTGAATGTTTTCCTATGGTCAGTCTCTAATGTATCTATATTTTGTTGTATAATTGTAAAATATAATTCCTTATATTTTATAATTGGTGATAAATGCAGGATCAAGCAAGGAAGAAAATTTGGATATTTATATTTCATTAAATAACAACAGTTAATTTGTATGTATACCTATTAATATAGTTCAAAAGCATGAAATATAATATTTACTCTTTATAGACATTGGATGAAGTTTTGTTAGCTTGGACCATTCAAACTACCTTTCAAGTGATTTTTCAACTTAAAGTTTTTAATGCTCTGTCTCAATGAATCTATGTTTTGTTGTATCAATATAAAATATAATTCCTTATATTTTATAATTGGTGATAAATGCAGGATCCAGCAAGGAAGAAAATTTGGATATTTATATTTCATTAAATAAACAAGAGTTAATTTGTATGTATACCTATTAATATAGTTCAAAAGCATGAAATATAATGATTATTCCTTTATAGACTTTAGAAGAAGTTTTGTTAGATTAGACCATTCAAACTACCTTTCAAGTAATTTTTCAACTTAAAGTTTTAAATGGTAAGTCTCTAATGAATCTATGTTTTGTTGTAGCAATATAAAATATAATTCCTTATATTTTAAAATTGGTGATAAATGCAGAATCCAGCAAGGAAGAAAATTTGGATATTTATATTTCATTAAATAAACAAGAGTTAATTTGTATGTATACCTATTAATATAGTTCAAAAGCATGAAATATAATGTTTATTGCTTTATAGACATTGGATGAAGTTTTGTTACCTTGGACCATTCAAACTACCTTTCAAGTGATTTTTCAACTAAATGTTTTCCTATGGTCAGACTCTAATGTATCTATATTTTGTTGTATCAATATAAAATATAAATCCTTATATTTTATAATTGGTGATAAATGCAGGACCCAGCAAGAAAGAAAATTTGGATATTTATATTTCATTAAATAAACAACAGTTAATTTGTATGTATTCCTATTAATATAGTTCAAAAGCATGAAATATAATGTTTATTCCTTTATAGACTTTGGATGAAGTTTTGTTACCTTGGACCATTCAAACAACCTTTCAAATGATTTTTCAACTTAAAGTTTTGTAATGGTCTGTCTCAATGAATCTATGTTTTGTTGTATCAATATAAAATATAATTCCTTATATTTTATAATTGGTGATAAATGCAGGATCCAGCAAGGAAGAAAATTTAGATATTTATATTTCATTAAATAAACATCAGTTTGATTAGTATGTATACCTATTAATATAGTTCAAATGTATGATATATAATATTTACTCTTTATAGACATTGGATGATGTTTTGTTAGCTTGGACCATTCAAACTACCTTTCAAGTGATTTTTCTACTTAAAGATTTGTAATGGTCTGTCTCTAATGAATGTATGTTTTGATGTATCAATATAAAATATAATTCCTTATATTTTATAATTGGTGATAAATGCAGGATCCAGCAAGGAAGAAAATTTAGATATTTATATTTCATTAAATAAACAACAGTTGATTTGTATGTATACCTATTAATATACTTCTAAAGCATGAAATATAATGATTATTCCTTTATAGAATTTGGATGAAGCTTTGTTACCTTGGACCATTCAAACTACCTTTCAAGTGATTTTTCTACTTAAAGTTTTGTAATGGTCTGTCTCTAATGAATCTATGTTTTGATGTATCAATATAAAATATAATTCCTTATATTTTATAATTGGTGATAAATGCAGGATCAAGGATAGAAGAAAATTTAGATAATTATATTTCATTAAATAAACAACAGTTAATTTGTATGTATTCCTATTAATATAGTTCAAAAGCATGAAATATAATGATTATTCCTTTATAGACTTTGGATGAAGTTTTGTTACCTTTGGACCATTAAAACTACCATTCAAGTGATTTTTCAACTTAAAGTTTTGTAATGGTCTGTCTCTTATGAATCTATGTTTTGTTGTATCAATATAGAATATTATTCCTTATATTTTATAATTGGTGATAAATGCAGGATCCAGCAAGGAAGAAAATTTGGATATTTATACTTCATTTAATAAACTACAGTTTGAATAGTATGTATAACTATTAATATAGTTCAAATGTATAATATATA
Source organism: Tuberolachnus salignus (assembly GCA_956483605.1). NCBI lineage: Eukaryota > Metazoa > Arthropoda > Insecta > Hemiptera > Aphididae > Tuberolachnus > Tuberolachnus salignus. The sequence goes on along the minus strand of OY101431.1, from coordinate 8,967,187 downwards.
ATGATTATTCTTTATAGACTTTGGATGAAGTTTTGTTACCTTTGGACCATTAAAACTACCATTCAAGTGATTTTTCAACTGAATGTTTTCCTATGGTCAGTCTCTAATGTATCTATATTTTGTTGTATAATTGTAAAATATAATTCCTTATATTTTATAATTGGTGATAAATGCAGGATCAAGCAAGGAAGAAAATTTGGATATTTATATTTCATTAAATAACAACAGTTAATTTGTATGTATACCTATTAATATAGTTCAAAAGCATGAAATATAATATTTACTCTTTATAGACATTGGATGAAGTTTTGTTAGCTTGGACCATTCAAACTACCTTTCAAGTGATTTTTCAACTTAAAGTTTTTAATGCTCTGTCTCAATGAATCTATGTTTTGTTGTATCAATATAAAATATAATTCCTTATATTTTATAATTGGTGATAAATGCAGGATCCAGCAAGGAAGAAAATTTGGATATTTATATTTCATTAAATAAACAAGAGTTAATTTGTATGTATACCTATTAATATAGTTCAAAAGCATGAAATATAATGATTATTCCTTTATAGACTTTAGAAGAAGTTTTGTTAGATTAGACCATTCAAACTACCTTTCAAGTAATTTTTCAACTTAAAGTTTTAAATGGTAAGTCTCTAATGAATCTATGTTTTGTTGTAGCAATATAAAATATAATTCCTTATATTTTAAAATTGGTGATAAATGCAGAATCCAGCAAGGAAGAAAATTTGGATATTTATATTTCATTAAATAAACAAGAGTTAATTTGTATGTATACCTATTAATATAGTTCAAAAGCATGAAATATAATGTTTATTGCTTTATAGACATTGGATGAAGTTTTGTTACCTTGGACCATTCAAACTACCTTTCAAGTGATTTTTCAACTAAATGTTTTCCTATGGTCAGACTCTAATGTATCTATATTTTGTTGTATCAATATAAAATATAAATCCTTATATTTTATAATTGGTGATAAATGCAGGACCCAGCAAGAAAGAAAATTTGGATATTTATATTTCATTAAATAAACAACAGTTAATTTGTATGTATTCCTATTAATATAGTTCAAAAGCATGAAATATAATGTTTATTCCTTTATAGACTTTGGATGAAGTTTTGTTACCTTGGACCATTCAAACAACCTTTCAAATGATTTTTCAACTTAAAGTTTTGTAATGGTCTGTCTCAATGAATCTATGTTTTGTTGTATCAATATAAAATATAATTCCTTATATTTTATAATTGGTGATAAATGCAGGATCCAGCAAGGAAGAAAATTTAGATATTTATATTTCATTAAATAAACATCAGTTTGATTAGTATGTATACCTATTAATATAGTTCAAATGTATGATATATAATATTTACTCTTTATAGACATTGGATGATGTTTTGTTAGCTTGGACCATTCAAACTACCTTTCAAGTGATTTTTCTACTTAAAGATTTGTAATGGTCTGTCTCTAATGAATGTATGTTTTGATGTATCAATATAAAATATAATTCCTTATATTTTATAATTGGTGATAAATGCAGGATCCAGCAAGGAAGAAAATTTAGATATTTATATTTCATTAAATAAACAACAGTTGATTTGTATGTATACCTATTAATATAGTTCAAAAGCATGAAATATAATGTTTATTCCTTTATAGACATAGAATGAAGCCTTGTTACCTTGGACCATTCAAACTACCTTTCAAATGATTTTTCAACTTAACGTTTTGTAATGGTCTGTCTCAATGAATCTATGTTTTGTTGTATCAATATAAAATATAATTCCTTATATTTTATAATTGGTGATAAATGCAGGATCCAGCAAGGAAGAAAATTTGGATATTTATATTTCATTAAATAAACAAGAGTTAATTTGTATGTATACCTATTAATATAGTTCAAAAGCATGAAATATAATGATTATTCCTTTATAGAATTTGGATGAAGCTTTGTTACCTTGGACCATTCAAACTACCTTTCAAGTGATTTTTCTACTTAAAGTTTTGTAATGGTCTGTCTCTAATGAATCTATGTTTTGATGTATCAATATAAAATATAATTCCTTATATTTTATAATTGGTGATAAATGCAGGATCAAGGATAGAAGAAAATTTAGATAATTATATTTCATTAAATAAACAACAGTTAATTTGTATGTATTCCTATTAATATAGTTCAAAAGCATGAAATATAATGATTATTCCTTTATAGACTTTGGATGAAGTTTTGTTACCTTTGGACCATTAAAACTACCATTCAAGTGATTTTTCAACTTAAAGTTTTGTAATGGTCTGTCTCTTATGAATCTATGTTTTGTTGTATCAATATAGAATATTATTCCTTATATTTTATAATTGGTGATAAATGCAGGATCCAGCAAGGAAGAAAATTTGGATATTTATACTTCATTTAATAAACTACAGTTTGAATAGTATGTATAACTATTAATATAGTTCAAATGTATAATATATAATGATTATTCTTTATAGACTTTGGATGAAGTTTTGTTACCTTTGGACCATTAAAACTACCATTCAAGTGATTTTTCAACTGAATGTTTTCCTATGGTCAGTCTCTAATGTATCTATATTTTGTTGTATAATTGTAAAATATAATTCCTTATATTTTATAATTGGTGATAAATGCAGGATCAAGCAAGGAAGAAAATTTGGATATTTATATTTCATTAAATAACAACAGTTAATTTGTATGTATACCTATTAATATAGTTCAAAAGCATGAAATATAATATTTACTCTTTATAGACATTGGATGAAGTTTTGTTAGCTTGGACCATTCAAACTACCTTTCAAGTGATTTTTCAACTTAAAGTTTTTAATGCTCTGTCTCAATGAATCTATGTTTTGTTGTATCAATATAAAATATAATTCCTTATATTTTATAATTGGTGATAAATGCAGGATCCAGCAAGGAAGAAAATTTGGATATTTATATTTCATTAAATAAACAAGAGTTAATTTGTATGTATACCTATTAATATAGTTCAAAAGCATGAAATATAATGATTATTCCTTTATAGACTTTAGAAGAAGTTTTGTTAGATTAGACCATTCAAACTACCTTTCAAGTAATTTTTCAACTTAAAGTTTTAAATGGTAAGTCTCTAATGAATCTATGTTTTGTTGTAGCAATATAAAATATAATTCCTTATATTTTAAAATTGGTGATAAATGCAGAATCCAGCAAGGAAGAAAATTTGGATATTTATATTTCATTAAATAAACAAGAGTTAATTTGTATGTATACCTATTAATATAGTTCAAAAGCATGAAATATAATGTTTATTGCTTTATAGACATTGGATGAAGTTTTGTTACCTTGGACCATTCAAACTACCTTTCAAGTGATTTTTCAACTAAATGTTTTCCTATGGTCAGACTCTAATGTATCTATATTTTGTTGTATCAATATAAAATATAAATCCTTATATTTTATAATTGGTGATAAATGCAGGACCCAGCAAGAAAGAAAATTTGGATATTTATATTTCATTAAATAAACAACAGTTAATTTGTATGTATTCCTATTAATATAGTTCAAAAGCATGAAATATAATGTTTATTCCTTTATAGACTTTGGATGAAGTTTTGTTACCTTGGACCATTCAAACAACCTTTCAAATGATTTTTCAACTTAAAGTTTTGTAATGGTCTGTCTCAATGAATCTATGTTTTGTTGTATCAATATAAAATATAATTCCTTATATTTTATAATTGGTGATAAATGCAGGATCCAGCAAGGAAGAAAATTTAGATATTTATATTTCATTAAATAAACATCAGTTTGATTAGTATGTATACCTATTAATATAGTTCAAATGTATGATATATAATATTTACTCTTTATAGACATTGGATGATGTTTTGTTAGCTTGGACCATTAAAACTACCATTCAAGTGATTTTTCAACTTAAAGTTTTGTAATGGTCTGTCTCTTATGAATCTATGTTTTGTTGTATCAATATAGAATATTATTCCTTATATTTTATAATTGGTGATAAATGCAGGATCCAGCAAGGAAGAAAATTTGGATATTTATACTTCATTTAATAAACTACAGTTTGAATAGTATGTATAACTATTAATATAGTTCAAATGTATAATATATAATGATTATTCTTTATAGACTTTGGATGAAGTTTTGTTACCTTTGGACCATTAAAACTACCATTCAAGTGATTTTTCAACTGAATGTTTTCCTATGGTCAGTCTCTAATGTATCTATATTTTGTTGTATAATTGTAAAATATAATTCCTTATATTTTATAATTGGTGATAAATGCAGGATCAAGCAAGGAAGAAAATTTGGATATTTATATTTCATTAAATAACAACAGTTAATTTGTATGTATACCTATTAATATAGTTCAAAAGCATGAAATATAATATTTACTCTTTATAGACATTGGATGAAGTTTTGTTAGCTTGGACCATTCAAACTACCTTTCAAGTGATTTTTCAACTTAAAGTTTTTAATGCTCTGTCTCAATGAATCTATGTTTTGTTGTATCAATATAAAATATAATTCCTTATATTTTATAATTGGTGATAAATGCAGGATCCAGCAAGGAAGAAAATTTGGATATTTATATTTCATTAAATAAACAAGAGTTAATTTGTATGTATACCTATTAATATAGTTCAAAAGCATGAAATATAATGATTATTCCTTTATAGACTTTAGAAGAAGTTTTGTTAGATTAGACCATTCAAACTACCTTTCAAGTAATTTTTCAACTTAAAGTTTTAAATGGTAAGTCTCTAATGAATCTATGTTTTGTTGTAGCAATATAAAATATAATTCCTTATATTTTAAAATTGGTGATAAATGCAGAATCCAGCAAGGAAGAAAATTTGGATATTTATATTTCATTAAATAAACAAGAGTTAATTTGTATGTATACCTATTAATATAGTTCAAAAGCATGAAATATAATGTTTATTGCTTTATAGACATTGGATGAAGTTTTGTTACCTTGGACCATTCAAACTACCTTTCAAGTGATTTTTCAACTAAATGTTTTCCTATGGTCAGACTCTAATGTATCTATATTTTGTTGTATCAATATAAAATATAAATCCTTATATTTTATAATTGGTGATAAATGCAGGACCCAGCAAGAAAGAAAATTTGGATATTTATATTTCATTAAATAAACAACAGTTAATTTGTATGTATTCCTATTAATATAGTTCAAAAGCATGAAATATAATGTTTATTCCTTTATAGACTTTGGATGAAGTTTTGTTACCTTGGACCATTCAAACAACCTTTCAAATGATTTTTCAACTTAAAGTTTTGTAATGGTCTGTCTCAATGAATCTATGTTTTGTTGTATCAATATAAAATATAATTCCTTATATTTTATAATTGGTGATAAATGCAGGATCCAGCAAGGAAGAAAATTTAGATATTTATATTTCATTAAATAAACATCAGTTTGATTAGTATGTATACCTATTAATATAGTTCAAATGTATGATATATAATATTTACTCTTTATAGACATTGGATGATGTTTTGTTAGCTTGGACCATTCAAACTACCTTTCAAGTGATTTTTCTACTTAAAGATTTGTAATGGTCTGTCTCTAATGAATGTATGTTTTGATGTATCAATATAAAATATAATTCCTTATATTTTATAATTGGTGATAAATGCAGGATCCAGCAAGGAAGAAAATTTAGATATTTATATTTCATTAAATAAACCACAGTTGATTTGTATGTATACCTATTAATATAGTTCAAAAGCATGAAATATAATGTTTATTCCTTTATAGACATAGAATGAAGCCTTGTTACCTTGGACCATTCAAACTACCTTTCAAATGATTTTTCAACTTAACGTTTTGTAATGGTCTGTCTCAATGAATCTATGTTTTGTTGTATCAATATAAAATATAATTCCTTATATTTTATAATTGGTGATAAATGCAGGATCCAGCAAGGAAGAAAATTTGGATATTTATATTTCATTAAATAAACAAGAGTTAATTTGTATGTATACCTATTAATATAGTTCAAAAGCATGAAATATAATGATTATTCCTTTATAGAATTTGGATGAAGCTTTGTTACCTTGGACCATTCAAACTACCTTTCAAGTGATTTTTCTACTTAAAGTTTTGTAATGGTCTGTCTCTAATGAATCTATGTTTTGATGTATCAATATAAAATATAATTCCTTATATTTTATAATTGGTGATAAATGCAGGATCAAGGATAGAAGAAAATTTAGATAATTATATTTCATTAAATAAACAACAGTTAATTTGTATGTATTCCTATTAATATAGTTCAAAATCATGAAATATAATGATTATGCCTTTATAGACATTGGATGAAGTTTTGTAACCTTGGACCATTCAAACTACCTTTCAAATGATTTTTCAACTTAAAGTTTTGTAATGGTCTGTCTCAATGAATCTATGTTTTGTTGTATCAATATAAAATATAATTCCTTATATTTTATAATTGGTGATAAATGCAGGATCCAGCAAGGAAGAAAATTTAGATATTTATATTTCATTAAATAAACAACAGTTGATTTGTATGTATACCTATTAATATAGTTCAAAAGCATGAAATATAATATTTACTCTTTATAGACATTGGATGAAGTTTTGTTAGCTTGGACCATTCAAACTACCTTTCAAGTGATTTTTCAACTTAAAGTTTTTAATGCTCTGTCTCAATGAATCTATGTTTTGTTGTATCAATATAAAATATAATTCCTTATATTTTATAATTGGTGATAAATGCAGGATCCAGCAAGGAAGAAAATTTGGATATTTATATTTCATTAAATAAACAAGAGTTAATTTGTATGTATACCTATTAATATAGTTCAAAAGCATGAAATATAATGATTATTCCTTTATAGACTTTAGAAGAAGTTATGTTACCTTTGGACCATTTAAATTAACAAACAAGTGATTTTTTAACTTAAAGTTTTGTAATGGTCTGTCTCTAATAAATCTATGTTTTGATGTATCAATATAAAATATAATTCCTTATATTTTATAATTGGTGATAAATGCAGGATCAAGGATAGAAGAAAATTTAGATAATTATATTTCATTAAATAAACAAGAGTTAATTTGTATGTATACCTATTAATATAGTTCAAAAGCATGAAATATAATGATTATTCCTTTATAGACTTTAGAAGAAGTTTTGTTAGATTAGACCATTCAAACTACCTTTCAAGTAATTTTTCAACTTAAAGTTTTAAATGGTAAGTCTCTAATGAATCTATGTTTTGTTGTAGCAATATAAAATATAATTCCTTATATTTTAAAATTGGTGATAAATGCAGAATCCAGCAAGGAAGAAAATTTGGATATTTATATTTCATTAAATAAACAAGAGTTAATTTGTATGTATACCTATTAATATAGTTCAAAAGCATGAAATATAATGTTTATTGCTTTATAGACTTTAGAAGAAGTTTTGTTAGATTAGACCATTCAAACTACCTTTCAAGTAATTTTTCAACTTAAAGTTTTAAATGGTAAGTCTCTAATGAATCTATGTTTTGTTGTAGCAATATAAAATATAATTCCTTATATTTTAAAATTGGTGATAAATGCAGAATCCAGCAAGGAATAAAATTTGGATATTTATATTTCATTAAATAAACAAGAGTTAATTTGTATGTATACCTATTAATATAGTTCAAAAGCATGAAATATAATGTTTATTGCTTTATAGACATTGGATGAAGTTTTGTTACCTTGGACCATTCAAACTACCTTTCAAGTGATTTTTCAACTAAATGTTTTCCTATGGTCAGACTCTAATGTATCTATATTTTGTTGTATCAATATAAAATATAAATCCTTATATTTTATAATTGGTGATAAATGCAGGACCCAGCAAGAAAGAAAATTTGGATATTTATATTTCATTAAATAAACAACAGTTAATTTGTATGTATTCCTATTAATATAGTTCAAAAGCATGAAATATAATGATTATTCCTTTATAGACTTTGGATGAAGTTTTGTTACCTTGGACCATTCAAACAACCTTTCAAATGATTTTTCAACTTAAAGTTTTGTAATGGTCTGTCTCAATGAATCTATGTTTTGTTGTATCAATATAAAATATAATTCCTTATATTTTATAATTGGTGATAAATGCAGGATCCAGCAAGGAAGAAAATTTAGATATTTATATTTCATTAAATAAACATCAGTTTGATTAGTATGTATACCTATTAATATAGTTCAAATGTATGATATATAATATTTACTCTTTATAGACATTGGATGATGTTTTGTTAGCTTGGACCATTCAAACTACCTTTCAAGTGATTTTTCTACTTAAAGATTTGTAATGGTCTGTCTCTAATGAATGTATGTTTTGATGTATCAATATAAAATATAATTCTTTATATTTTATAATTGGTGATAAATGCAGGATCAAGGATAGAAGAAAATTTAGATAATTATATTTCATTAAATAAACAACAGTTAATTTGTATGTATTCCTATTAATATAGTTCAAAAGCATGAAATATAATGATTATTCCTTTATAGACTTTGGATGAAGTTTTGTTACCTTGGACCATTCAAACTACCTTTCAAATGATTTTTCAACTTAAAGTTTTGTAATGGTCTGTCTCAATGAATCTATGTTTTGTTGTATCAATATAAAATATAATTCCTTATATTTTATAATTGGTGATAAATGCAGGATCCAGCAAGGAAGAAAATTTAGATATTTATATTTCATTAAATAAACAACAGTTGATTTGTATGTATACCTATTAATATAGTTCAAAAGCATGAAATATAATGTTTATTCCTTTATAGACATAGAATGAAGCCTTGTTACCTTGGACCATTCAAACTACCTTTCAAATGATTTTTCAACTTAACGTTTTGTAATGGTCTGTCTCAATGAATCTATGTTTTGTTGTATCAATATAAAATATAATTCCTTATATTTTATAATTGGTGATAAATGCAGGATCCAGCAAGGAAGAAAATTTGGATATTTATATTTCATTAAATAAACAAGAGTTAATTTGTATGTATACCTATTAATATAGTTCAAAAGCATGAAATATAATGATTATTCCTTTATAGAATTTGGATGAAGCTTTGTTACCTTGGACCATTCAAACTACCTTTCAAGTGATTTTTCTACTTAAAGTTTTGTAATGGTCTGTCTCTAATGAATCTATGTTTTGATGTATCAATATAAAATATAATTCCTTATATTTTATAATTGGTGATAAATGCAGGATCAAGGATAGAAGAAAATTTAGATAATTATATTTCATTAAATAAACAACAGTTAATTTGTATGTATTCCTATTAATATAGTTCAAAAGCATGAAATATAATGATTATTCCTTTATAGACTTTGGATGAAGTTTTGTTACCTTTGGACCATTAAAACTACCTTTCAAGTAATTTTTCAACTTAAAGTTTTAAATGGTAAGTCTCTAATGAATCTATGTTTTGTTGTAGCAATATAAAATATAATTTCTTATATTTTATAATTGGTGATAAATGCAGGATCAAGGATAGAAGAAAATTTAGATAATTATATTTCATTAAATAAACAACAGTTAATTTGTATGTATTCCTATTAATATAGTTCAAAAGCATGAAATATAATGATTATTCCTTTATAGACATTGGATGAAGTTTTGTAACCTTGGACCATTCAAACTACCTTTCAAATGATTTTTCAACTTAAAGTTTTGTAATGGTCTGTCTCAATGAATCTATGTTTTGTTGTATCAATATAAAATATAATTCCTTATATTTTATAATTGGTGATAAATGCAGGATCCAGCAAGGAAGAAAATTTAGATATTTATATTTCATTAAATAAACAAGAGTTAATTTGTATGTATACCTATTAATATAGTTCAAAAGCATGAAATATAATGTTTATTGCTTTATAGACATTGGATGAAGTTTTGTTACCTTGGACCATTCAAACTACCTTTCAAGTGATTTTTCAACTTAAAGTTTTGTAATAGTCTGTCTCTAATGAATCTATGTTTTGTTGTATCAATATAAAATATAATTCCCTATATTTTATAATTGGTGATAAATGCAGGATCAAGCAAGGAAGAAAATTTGGATATTTATATTTCATTAAATAAACAACAGTTAATTTGTATGTATACCTATTAATATACTTCTAAAGCATGAAATATAATGATTATTCCTTTATAGAATTTGGATGAAGCTTTGTTACCTTGGACCATTCAAACTACCTTTCAAGTGATTTTTCTACTTAAAGTTTTGTAATGGTCTGTCTCTAATGAATCTATGTTTTGATGTATCAATATAAAATATAATTCCTTATATTTTATAATTGGTGATAAATGCAGGATCCAGCAAGGAAGAAAATTTAGATATTTATATTTCATTAAATAAACAACAGTTAATTTGTATGTATTCCTATTAATATAGTTCAAAAGCATGAAATATAATGATTATTCCTTTATAGACTTTGGATGAAGTTTTGTTACCTTTGGACCATTAAAACTACCATTCAAGTGATTTTTCAACTTAAAGTTTTGTAATGGTCTGTCTCTTATGAATCTATGTTTTGTTGTATCAATATAGAATATTATTCCTTATATTTTATAATTGGTGATAAATGCAGGATCCAGCAAGGAAGAAAATTTGGATATTTATACTTCATTTAATAAACTACAGTTTGAATAGTATGTATAACTATTAATATAGTTCAAATGTATAATATATAATGATTATTCTTTATAGACTTTGGATGAAGTTTTGTTACCTTTGGACCATTAAAACTACCATTCAAGTGATTTTTCAACTGAATGTTTTCCTATGGTCAGTCTCTAATGTATCTATATTTTGTTGTATAATTGTAAAATATAATTCCTTATATTTTATAATTGGTGATAAATGCAGGATCAAGCAAGGAAGAAAATTTGGATATTTATATTTCATTAAATAACAACAGTTAATTTGTATGTATACCTATTAATATAGTTCAAAAGCATGAAATATAATATTTACTCTTTATAGACATTGGATGAAGTTTTGTTAGCTTGGACCATTCAAACTACCTTTCAAGTGATTTTTCAACTTAAAGTTTTTAATGCTCTGTCTCAATGAATCTATGTTTTGTTGTATCAATATAAAATATAATTCCTTATATTTTATAATTGGTGATAAATGCAGGATCCAGCAAGGAAGAAAATTTGGATATTTATATTTCATTAAATAAACAAGAGTTAATTTGTATGTATACCTATTAATATAGTTCAAAAGCATGAAATATAATGATTATTCCTTTATAGACTTTAGAAGAAGTTTTGTTAGATTAGACCATTCAAACTACCTTTCAAGTAATTTTTCAACTTAAAGTTTTAAATGGTAAGTCTCTAATGAATCTATGTTTTGTTGTAGCAATATAAAATATAATTCCTTATATTTTAAAATTGGTGATAAATGCAGAATCCAGCAAGGAAGAAAATTTGGATATTTATATTTCATTAAATAAACAAGAGTTAATTTGTATGTATACCTATTAATATAGTTCAAAAGCATGAAATATAATGTTTATTGCTTTATAGACATTGGATGAAGTTTTGTTACCTTGGACCATTCAAACTACCTTTCAAGTGATTTTTCAACTAAATGTTTTCCTATGGTCAGACTCTAATGTATCTATATTTTGTTGTATCAATATAAAATATAAATCCTTATATTTTATAATTGGTGATAAATGCAGGACCCAGCAAGAAAGAAAATTTGGATATTTATATTTCATTAAATAAACAACAGTTAATTTGTATGTATTCCTATTAATATAGTTCAAAAGCATGAAATATAATGTTTATTCCTTTATAGACTTTGGATGAAGTTTTGTTACCTTGGACCATTCAAACAACCTTTCAAATGATTTTTCAACTTAAAGTTTTGTAATGGTCTGTCTCAATGAATCTATGTTTTGTTGTATCAATATAAAATATAATTCCTTATATTTTATAATTGGTGATAAATGCAGGATCCAGCAAGGAAGAAAATTTAGATATTTATATTTCATTAAATAAACATCAGTTTGATTAGTATGTATACCTATTAATATAGTTCAAATGTATGATATATAATATTTACTCTTTATAGACATTGGATGATGTTTTGTTAGCTTGGACCATTCAAACTACCTTTCAAGTGATTTTTCTACTTAAAGATTTGTAATGGTCTGTCTCTAATGAATGTATGTTTTGATGTATCAATATAAAATATAATTCCTTATATTTTATAATTGGTGATAAATGCAGGATCCAGCAAGGAAGAAAATTTAGATATTTATATTTCATTAAATAAACAACAGTTGATTTGTATGTATACCTATTAATATACTTCTAAAGCATGAAATATAATGATTATTCCTTTATAGAATTTGGATGAAGCTTTGTTACCTTGGACCATTCAAACTACCTTTCAAGTGATTTTTCTACTTAAAGTTTTGTAATGGTCTGTCTCTAATGTATCTATGTTTTGATGTATCAATATAAAATATAATTCCTTATATTTTATAATTGGTGATAAATGCAGGATCAAGGATAGAAGAAAATTTAGATAATTATATTTCATTAAATAAACAACAGTTAATTTGTATGTATTCCTATTAATATAGTTCAAAAGCATGAAATATAATGATTATTCCTTTATAGACTTTGGATGAAGTTTTGTTACCTTTGGACCATTAAAACTACCATTCAAGTGATTTTTCAACTTAAAGTTTTGTAATGGTCTGTCTCTTATGAATCTATGTTTTGTTGTATCAATATAGAATATTATTCCTTATATTTTATAATTGGTGATAAATGCAGGATCCAGCAAGGAAGAAAATTTGGATATTTATACTTCATTTAATAAACTACAGTTTGAATAGTATGTATAACTATTAATATAGTTCAAATGTATAATATATAATGATTATTCTTTATAGACTTTGGATGAAGTTTTGTTACCTTTGGACCATTAAAACTACCATTCAAGTGATTTTTCAACTGAATGTTTTCCTATGGTCAGTCTCTAATGTATCTATATTTTGTTGTATAATTGTAAAATATAATTCCTTATATTTTATAATTGGTGATAAATGCAGGATCAAGCAAGGAAGAAAATTTGGATATTTATATTTCATTAAATAACAACAGTTAATTTGTATGTATACCTATTAATATAGTTCAAAAGCATGAAATATAATATTTACTCTTTATAGACATTGGATGAAGTTTTGTTAGCTTGGACCATTCAAACTACCTTTCAAGTGATTTTTCAACTTAAAGTTTTTAATGCTCTGTCTCAATGAATCTATGTTTTGTTGTATCAATATAAAATATAATTCCTTATATTTTATAATTGGTGATAAATGCAGGAGATAGCAAGGAAGAAAATTTGGATATTTATATTTCATTAAATAAACAAGAGTTAATTTGTATGTATACCTATTAATATAGTTCAAAAGCATGAAATATAATGATTATTCCTTTATAGACTTTAGAAGAAGTTTTGTTAGATTAGACCATTCAAACTACCTTTCAAGTAATTTTTCAACTTAAAGTTTTAAATGGTAAGTCTCTAATGAATCTATGTTTTGTTGTAGCAATATAAAATATAATTCCTTATATTTTAAAATTGGTGATAAATGCAGAATCCAGCAAGGAAGAAAATTTGGATATTTATATTTCATTAAATAAACAAGAGTTAATTTGTATGTATACCTATTAATATAGTTCAAAAGCATGAAATATAATGTTTATTGCTTTATAGACATTGGATGAAGTTTTGTTACCTTGGACCATTCAAACTACCTTTCAAGTGATTTTTCAACTAAATGTTTTCCTATGGTCAGACTCTAATGTATCTATATTTTGTTGTATCAATATAAAATATAAATCCTTATATTTTATAATTGGTGATAAATGCAGGACCCAGCAAGAAAGAAAATTTGGATATTTATATTTCATTAAATAAACAACAGTTAATTTGTATGTATTCCTATTAATATAGTTCAAAAGCATGAAATATAATGTTTATTCCTTTATAGACTTTGGATGAAGTTTTGTTACCTTGGACCATTCAAACAACCTTTCAAATGATTTTTCAACTTAAAGTTTTGTAATGGTCTGTCTCAATGAATCTATGTTTTGTTGTATCAATATAAAATATAATTCCTTATATTTTATAATTGGTGATAAATGCAGGATCCAGCAAGGAAGAAAATTTAGATATTTATATTTCATTAAATAAACATCAGTTTGATTAGTATGTATACCTATTAATATAGTTCAAATGTATGATATATAATATTTACTCTTTATAGACATTGGATGATGTTTTGTTAGCTTGGACCATTCAAACTACCTTTCAAGTGATTTTTCTACTTAAAGATTTGTAATGGTCTGTCTCTAATGAATGTATGTTTTGATGTATCAATATAAAATATAATTCCTTATATTTTATAATTGGTGATAAATGCAGGATCCAGCAAGGAAGAAAATTTAGATATTTATATTTCATTAAATAAACAACAGTTGATTTGTATGTATACCTATTAATATAGTTCAAAAGCATGAAATATAATGTTTATTCCTTTATAGACATAGAATGAAGCCTTGTTACCTTGGACCATTCAAACTACCTTTCAAATGATTTTTCAACTTAACGTTTTGTAATGGTCTGTCTCAATGAATCTATGTTTTGTTGTATCAATATAAAATATAATTCCTTATATTTTATAATTGGTGATAAATGCAGGATCCAGCAAGGAAGAAAATTTGGATATTTATATTTCATTAAATAAACAAGAGTTAATTTGTATGTATACCTATTAATATAGTTCAAAAGCATGAAATATAATGATTATTCCTTTATAGAATTTGGATGAAGCTTTGTTACCTTGGACCATTCAAACTACCTTTCAAGTGATTTTTCTACTTAAAGTTTTGTAATGGTCTGTCTCTAATGAATCTATGTTTTGATGTATCAATATAAAATATAATTCCTTATATTTTATAATTGGTGATAAATGCAGGATCAAGGATAGAAGAAAATTTAGATAATTATATTTCATTAAATAAACAACAGTTAATTTGTATGTATTCCTATTAATATAGTTCAAAATCATGAAATATAATGATTATTCCTTTATAGACATTGGATGAAGTTTTGTAACCTTGGACCATTCAAACTACCTTTCAAATGATTTTTCAACTTAAAGTTTTGTAATGGTCTGTCTCAATGAATCTATGTTTTGTTGTATCAATATAAAATATAATTCCTTATATTTTATAATTGGTGATAAATGCAGGATCCAGCAAGGAAGAAAATTTAGATATTTATATTTCATTAAATAAACAACAGTTGATTTGTATGTATACCTATTAATATAGTTCAAAAGCATGAAATATAATATTTACTCTTTATAGACATTGGATGAAGTTTTGTTAGCTTGGACCATTCAAACTACCTTTCAAGTGATTTTTCAACTTAAAGTTTTTAATGCTCTGTCTCAATGAATCTATGTTTTGTTGTATCAATATAAAATATAATTCCTTATATTTTATAATTGGTGATAAATGCAGGATCCAGCAAGGAAGAAAATTTGGATATTTATATTTCATTAAATAAACAAGAGTTAATTTGTATGTATACCTATTAATATAGTTCAAAAGCATGAAATATAATGATTATTCCTTTATAGACTTTAGAAGAAGTTATGTTACCTTTGGACCATTTAAATTAACAAACAAGTGATTTTTTAACTTAAAGTTTTGTAATGGTCTGTCTCTAATAAATCTATGTTTTGATGTATCAATATAAAATATAATTCCTTATATTTTATAATTGGTGATAAATGCAGGATCAAGGATAGAAGAAAATTTAGATAATTATATTTCATTAAATAAACAAGAGTTAATTTGTATGTATACCTATTAATATAGTTCAAAAGCATGAAATATAATGATTATTCCTTTATAGACTTTAGAAGAAGTTTTGTTAGATTAGACCATTCAAACTACCTTTCAAGTAATTTTTCAACTTAAAGTTTTAAATGGTAAGTCTCTAATGAATCTATGTTTTGTTGTAGCAATATAAAATATAATTCCTTATATTTTAAAATTGGTGATAAATGCAGAATCCAGCAAGGAAGAAAATTTGGATATTTATATTTCATTAAATAAACAAGAGTTAATTTGTATGTATACCTATTAATATAGTTCAAAAGCATGAAATATAATGTTTATTGCTTTATAGACATTGGATGAAGTTTTGTTACCTTGGACCATTCAAACTACCTTTCAAGTGATTTTTCAACTAAATGTTTTCCTATGGTCAGACTCTAATGTATCTATATTTTGTTGTATCAATATAAAATATAAATCCTTATATTTTATAATTGGTGATAAATGCAGGACCCAGCAAGAAAGAAAATTTGGATATTTATATTTCATTAAATAAACAACAGTTAATTTGTATGTATTCCTATTAATATAGTTCAAAAGCATGAAATATAATGTTTATTCCTTTATAGACTTTGGATGAAGTTTTGTTACCTTGGACCATTCAAACAACCTTTCAAATGATTTTTCAACTTAAAGTTTTGTAATGGTCTGTCTCAATGAATCTATGTTTTGTTGTATCAATATAAAATATAATTCCTTATATTTTATAATTGGTGATAAATGCAGGATCCAGCAAGGAAGAAAATTTAGATATTTATATTTCATTAAATAAACATCAGTTTGATTAGTATGTATACCTATTAATATAGTTCAAATGTATGATATATAATATTTACTCTTTATAGACATTGGATGATGTTTTGTTAGCTTGGACCATTCAAACTACCTTTCAAGTGATTTTTCTACTTAAAGATTTGTAATGGTCTGTCTCTAATGAATGTATGTTTTGATGTATCAATATAAAATATAATTCCTTATATTTTATAATTGGTGATAAATGCAGGATCCAGCAAGGAAGAAAATTTAGATATTTATATTTCATTAAATAAACAACAGTTGATTTGTATGTATACCTATTAATATAGTTCAAAAGCATGAAATATAATGTTTATTCCTTTATAGACATAGAATGAAGCCTTGTTACATTGGACCATTCAAACTACCTTTCAAATGATTTTTCAACTTAACGTTTTGTAATGGTCTGTCTCAATGAATCTATGTTTTGTTGTATCAATATAAAATATAATTCCTTATATTTTATAATTGGTGATAAATGCAGGATCCAGCAAGGAAGAAAATTTGGATATTTATATTTCATTAAATAAACAAGAGTTAATTTGTATGTATACCTATTAATATAGTTCAAAAGCATGAAATATAATGATTATTCCTTTATAGAATTTGGATGAAGCTTTGTTACCTTGGACCATTCAAACTACCTTTCAAGTGATTTTTCTACTTAAAGTTTTGTAATGGTCTGTCTCTAATGAATCTATGTTTTGATGTATCAATATAAAATATAATTCCTTATATTTTATAATTGGTGATAAATGCAGGATCAAGGATAGAAGAAAATTTAGATAATTATATTTCATTAAATAAACAACAGTTAATTTGTATGTATTCCTATTAATATAGTTCAAAATCATGAAATATAATGATTATTCCTTTATAGACATTGGATGAAGTTTTGTAACCTTGGACCATTCAAACTACCTTTCAAATGATTTTTCAACTTAAAGTTTTGTAATGGTCTGTCTCAATGAATCTATGTTTTGTTGTATCAATATAAAATATAATTCCTTATATTTTATAATTGGTGATAAATGCAGGATCCAGCAAGGAAGAAAATTTAGATATTTATATTTCATTAAATAAACAACAGTTGATTTGTATGTATACCTATTAATATAGTTCAAAAGCATGAAATATAATATTTACTCTTTATAGACATTGGATGAAGTTTTGTTAGCTTGGACCATTCAAACTACCTTTCAAGTGATTTTTCAACTTAAAGTTTTTAATGCTCTGTCTCAATGAATCTATGTTTTGTTGTATCAATATAAAATATAATTCCTTATATTTTATAATTGGTGATAAATGCAGGATCCAGCAAGGAAGAAAATTTGGATATTTATATTTCATTAAATAAACAAGAGTTAATTTGTATGTATACCTATTAATATAGTTCAAAAGCATGAAATATAATGATTATTCCTTTATAGACTTTAGAAGAAGTTATGTTACCTTTGGACCATTTAAATTAACAAACAAGTGATTTTTTAACTTAAAGTTTTGTAATGGTCTGTCTCTAATAAATCTATGTTTTGATGTATCAATATAAAATATAATTCCTTATATTTTATAATTGGTGATAAATGCAGGATCAAGGATAGAAGAAAATTTAGATAATTATATTTCATTAAATAAACAAGAGTTAATTTGTATGTATACCTATTAATATAGTTCAAAAGCATGAAATATAATGATTATTCCTTTATAGACTTTAGAAGAAGTTTTGTTAGATTAGACCATTCAAACTACCTTTCAAGTAATTTTTCAACTTAAAGTTTTAAATGGTAAGTCTCTAATGAATCTATGTTTTGTTGTAGCAATATAAAATATAATTCCTTATATTTTAAAATTGGTGATAAATGCAGAATCCAGCAAGGAAGAAAATTTGGATATTTATATTTCATTAAATAAACAAGAGTTAATTTGTATGTATACCTATTAATATAGTTCAAAAGCATGAAATATAATGTTTATTGCTTTATAGACTTTAGAAGAAGTTTTGTTAGATTAGACCATTCAAACTACCTTTCAAGTAATTTTTCAACTTAAAGTTTTAAATGGTAAGTCTCTAATGAATCTATGTTTTGTTGTAGCAATATAAAATATAATTCCTTATATTTTAAAATTGGTGATAAATGCAGAATCCAGCAAGGAATAAAATTTGGATATTTATATTTCATTAAATAAACAAGAGTTAATTTGTATGTATACCTATTAATATAGTTCAAAAGCATGAAATATAATGTTTATTGCTTTATAGACATTGGATGAAGTTTTGTTACCTTGGACCATTCAAACTACCTTTCAAGTGATTTTTCAACTAAATGTTTTCCTATGGTCAGACTCTAATGTATCTATATTTTGTTGTATCAATATAAAATATAAATCCTTATATTTTATAATTGGTGATAAATGCAGGACCCAGCAAGAAAGAAAATTTGGATATTTATATTTCATTAAATAAACAACAGTTAATTTGTATGTATTCCTATTAATATAGTTCAAAAGCATGAAATATAATGATTATTCCTTTATAGACTTTGGATGAAGTTTTGTTACCTTGGACCATTCAAACAACCTTTCAAATGATTTTTCAACTTAAAGTTTTGTAATGGTCTGTCTCAATGAATCTATGTTTTGTTGTATCAATATAAAATATAATTCCTTATATTTTATAATTGGTGATAAATGCAGGATCCAGCAAGGAAGAAAATTTAGATATTTATATTTCATTAAATAAACATCAGTTTGATTAGTATGTATACCTATTAATATAGTTCAAATGTATGATATATAATATTTACTCTTTATAGACATTGGATGATGTTTTGTTAGCTTGGACCATTCAAACTACCTTTCAAGTGATTTTTCTACTTAAAGATTTGTAATGGTCTGTCTCTAATGAATGTATGTTTTGATGTATCAATATAAAATATAATTCTTTATATTTTATAATTGGTGATAAATGCAGGATCAAGGATAGAAGAAAATTTAGATAATTATATTTCATTAAATAAACAACAGTTAATTTGTATGTATTCCTATTAATATAGTTCAAAAGCATGAAATATAATGTTTATTCCTTTATAGACATAGAATGAAGCCTTGTTACCTTGGACCATTCAAACTACCTTTCAAATGATTTTTCAACTTAACGTTTTGTAATGGTCTGTCTCAATGAATCTATGTTTTGTTGTATCAATATAAAATATAATTCCTTATATTTTATAATTGGTGATAAATGCAGGATCCAGCAAGGAAGAAAATTTGGATATTTATATTTCATTAAATAAACAAGAGTTAATTTGTATGTATACCTATTAATATAGTTCAAAAGCATGAAATATAATGATTATTCCTTTATAGAATTTGGATGAAGCTTT
Organism: Tuberolachnus salignus; assembly: GCA_956483605.1. Lineage (NCBI taxonomy): Eukaryota > Metazoa > Arthropoda > Insecta > Hemiptera > Aphididae > Tuberolachnus > Tuberolachnus salignus. Next base: position 8,946,979 of record OY101431.1, on the reverse strand, counting down.
GTTACCTTGGACCATTCAAACTACCTTTCAAGTGATTTTTCTACTTAAAGTTTTGTAATGGTCTGTCTCTAATGAATCTATGTTTTGATGTATCAATATAAAATATAATTCCTTATATTTTATAATTGGTGATAAATGCAGGATCAAGGATAGAAGAAAATTTAGATAATTATATTTCATTAAATAAACAACAGTTAATTTGTATGTATTCCTATTAATATAGTTCAAAAGCATGAAATATAATGATTATTCCTTTATAGACTTTGGATGAAGTTTTGTTACCTTTGGACCATTAAAACTACCTTTCAAGTAATTTTTCAACTTAAAGTTTTAAATGGTAAGTCTCTAATGAATCTATGTTTTGTTGTAGCAATATAAAATATAATTCCTTATATTTTATAATTGGTGATAAATGCAGGATCAAGCAAGGAAGAAAATTTGGATATTTATATTTCATTAAATAAACAACAGTTAATTTGTATGTATACCTATTAATATACTTCTAAAGCATGAAATATAATGATTATTCCTTTATAGAATTTGGATGAAGCTTTGTTACCTTGGACCATTCAAACTACCTTTCAAGTGATTTTTCTACTTAAAGTTTTGTAATGGTCTGTCTCTAATGAATCTATGTTTTGATGTATCAATATAAAATATAATTCCTTATATTTTATAATTGGTGATAAATGCAGGATCAAGGATAGAAGAAAATTTAGATAATTATATTTCATTAAATAAACAACAGTTAATTTGTATGTATTCCTATTAATATAGTTCAAAAGCATGAAATATAATGATTATTCCTTTATAGACTTTGGATGAAGTTTTGTTACCTTTGGACCATTAAAACTACCATTCAAGTGATTTTTCAACTTAAAGTTTTGTAATGGTCTGTCTCTTATGAATCTATGTTTTGTTGTATCAATATAGAATATTATTCCTTATATTTTATAATTGGTGATAAATGCAGGATCCAGCAAGGAAGAAAATTTGGATATTTATACTTCATTTAATAAACTACAGTTTGAATAGTATGTATAACTATTAATATAGTTCAAATGTATAATATATAATGATTATTCTTTATAGACTTTGGATGAAGTTTTGTTACCTTTGGACCATTAAAACTACCATTCAAGTGATTTTTCAACTGAATGTTTTCCTATGGTCAGTCTCTAATGTATCTATATTTTGTTGTATAATTGTAAAATATAATTCCTTATATTTTATAATTGGTGATAAATGCAGGATCAAGCAAGGAAGAAAATTTGGATATTTATATTTCATTAAATAACAACAGTTAATTTGTATGTATACCTATTAATATAGTTCAAAAGCATGAAATATAATATTTACTCTTTATAGACATTGGATGAAGTTTTGTTAGCTTGGACCATTCAAACTACCTTTCAAGTGATTTTTCAACTTAAAGTTTTTAATGCTCTGTCTCAATGAATCTATGTTTTGTTGTATCAATATAAAATATAATTCCTTATATTTTATAATTGGTGATAAATGCAGGATCCAGCAAGGAAGAAAATTTGGATATTTATATTTCATTAAATAAACAAGAGTTAATTTGTATGTATACCTATTAATATAGTTCAAAAGCATGAAATATAATGATTATTCCTTTATAGACTTTAGAAGAAGTTTTGTTAGATTAGACCATTCAAACTACCTTTCAAGTAATTTTTCAACTTAAAGTTTTGTAATGGTCTGTCTCTTATGAATCTATGTTTTGATGTATCAATATAAAATATAATTCCTTATATTTTATAATTGGTGATAAATGCAGGATCAAGGATAGAAGAAAATTTAGATAATTATATTTCATTAAATAAACAAGAGTTAATTTGTATGTATACCTATTAATATAGTTCAAAAGCATGAAATATAATGTTTATTGCTTTATAGACATTGGATGAAGTTTTGTTACCTTGGACCATTCAAACTACCTTTCAAGTGATTTTTCAACTAAATGTTTTCCTATGGTCAGACTCTAATGTATCTATATTTTGTTGTATCAATATAAAATATAAATCCTTATATTTTATAATTGGTGATAAATGCAGGACCCAGCAAGAAAGAAAATTTGGATATTTATATTTCATTAAATAAACAACAGTTAATTTGTATGTATTCCTATTAATATAGTTCAAAAGCATGAAATATAATGTTTATTCCTTTATAGACTTTGGATGAAGTTTTGTTACCTTGGACCATTCAAACAACCTTTCAAATGATTTTTCAACTTAAAGTTTTGTAATGGTCTGTCTCAATGAATCTATGTTTTGTTGTATCAATATAAAATATAATTCCTTATATTTTATAATTGGTGATAAATGCAGGATCCAGCAAGGAAGAAAATTTAGATATTTATATTTCATTAAATAAACATCAGTTTGATTAGTATGTATACCTATTAATATAGTTCAAATGTATGATATATAATATTTACTCTTTATAGACATTGGATGATGTTTTGTTAGCTTGGACCATTCAAACTACCTTTCAAGTGATTTTTCTACTTAAAGATTTGTAATGGTCTGTCTCTAATGAATGTATGTTTTGATGTATCAATATAAAATATAATTCCTTATATTTTATAATTGGTGATAAATGCAGGATCCAGCAAGGAAGAAAATTTAGATATTTATATTTCATTAAATAAACCACAGTTGATTTGTATGTATACCTATTAATATAGTTCAAAAGCATGAAATATAATGTTTATTCCTTTATAGACATAGAATGAAGCCTTGTTACCTTGGACCATTCAAACTACCTTTCAAATGATTTTTCAACTTAACGTTTTGTAATGGTCTGTCTCAATGAATCTATGTTTTGTTGTATCAATATAAAATATAATTCCTTATATTTTATAATTGGTGATAAATGCAGGATCCAGCAAGGAAGAAAATTTGGATATTTATATTTCATTAAATAAACAAGAGTTAATTTGTATGTATACCTATTAATATAGTTCAAAAGCATGAAATATAATGATTATTCCTTTATAGAATTTGGATGAAGCTTTGTTACCTTGGACCATTCAAACTACCTTTCAAGTGATTTTTCTACTTAAAGTTTTGTAATGGTCTGTCTCTAATGAATCTATGTTTTGATGTATCAATATAAAATATAATTCCTTATATTTTATAATTGGTGATAAATGCAGGATCAAGGATAGAAGAAAATTTAGATAATTATATTTCATTAAATAAACAACAGTTAATTTGTATGTATTCCTATTAATATAGTTCAAAATCATGAAATATAATGATTATTCCTTTATAGACATTGGATGAAGTTTTGTAACCTTGGACCATTCAAACTACCTTTCAAATGATTTTTCAACTTAAAGTTTTGTAATGGTCTGTCTCAATGAATCTATGTTTTGTTGTATCAATATAAAATATAATTCCTTATATTTTATAATTGGTGATAAATGCAGGATCCAGCAAGGAAGAAAATTTGGATATTTATATTTCATTAAATAAACAAGAGTTAATTTGTATGTATACCTATTAATATAGTTCAAAAGCATGAAATATAATGATTATTCCTTTATAGAATTTGGATGAAGCTTTGTTACCTTGGACCATTCAAACTACCTTTCAAGTGATTTTTCTACTTAAAGTTTTGTAATGGTCTGTCTCTAATGAATCTATGTTTTGATGTATCAATATAAAATATAATTCCTTATATTTTATAATTGGTGATAAATGCAGGATCAAGGATAGAAGAAAATTTAGATAATTATATTTCATTAAATAAACAACAGTTAATTTGTATGTATTCCTATTAATATAGTTCAAAAGCATGAAATATAATGATTATTCCTTTATAGACTTTGGATGAAGTTTTGTTACCTTTGGACCATTAAAACTACCTTTCAAGTAATTTTTCAACTTAAAGTTTTAAATGGTAAGTCTCTAATGAATCTATGTTTTGTTGTAGCAATATAAAATATAATTCCTTATATTTTATAATTGGTGATAAATGCAGGATCAAGCAAGGAAGAAAATTTGGATATTTATATTTCATTAAATAAACAACAGTTAATTTGTATGTATACCTATTAATATACTTCTAAAGCATGAAATATAATGATTATTCCTTTATAGAATTTGGATGAAGCTTTGTTACCTTGGACCATTCAAACTACCTTTCAAGTGATTTTTCTACTTAAAGTTTTGTAATGGTCTGTCTCTAATGAATCTATGTTTTGATGTATCAATATAAAATATAATTCCTTATATTTTATAATTGGTGATAAATGCAGGATCAAGGATAGAAGAAAATTTAGATAATTATATTTCATTAAATAAACAACAGTTAATTTGTATGTATTCCTATTAATATAGTTCAAAAGCATGAAATATAATGATTATTCCTTTATAGACTTTGGATGAAGTTTTGTTACCTTTGGACCATTAAAACTACCATTCAAGTGATTTTTCAACTTAAAGTTTTGTAATGGTCTGTCTCTTATGAATCTATGTTTTGTTGTATCAATATAGAATATTATTCCTTATATTTTATAATTGGTGATAAATGCAGGATCCAGCAAGGAAGAAAATTTGGATATTTATACTTCATTTAATAAACTACAGTTTGAATAGTATGTATAACTATTAATATAGTTCAAATGTATAATATATAATGATTATTCTTTATAGACTTTGGATGAAATTTTGTTACCTTTGGACCATTAAAACTACCATTCAAGTGATTTTTCAACTGAATGTTTTCCTATGGTCAGTCTCTAATGTATCTATATTTTGTTGTATAATTGTAAAATATAATTCCTTATATTTTATAATTGGTGATAAATGCAGGATCAAGCAAGGAAGAAAATTTGGATATTTATATTTCATTAAATAACAACAGTTAATTTGTATGTATACCTATTAATATAGTTCAAAAGCATGAAATATAATATTTACTCTTTATAGACATTGGATGAAGTTTTGTTAGCTTGGACCATTCAAACTACCTTTCAAGTGATTTTTCAACTTAAAGTTTTTAATGCTCTGTCTCAATGAATCTATGTTTTGTTGTATCAATATAAAATATAATTCCTTATATTTTATAATTGGTGATAAATGCAGGATCCAGCAAGGAAGAAAATTTGGATATTTATATTTCATTAAATAAACAAGAGTTAATTTGTATGTATACCTATTAATATAGTTCAAAAGCATGAAATATAATGATTATTCCTTTATAGACTTTAGAAGAAGTTTTGTTAGATTAGACCATTCAAACTACCTTTCAAGTAATTTTTCAACTTAAAGTTTTAAATGGTAAGTCTCTAATGAATCTATGTTTTGTTGTAGCAATATAAAATATAATTCCTTATATTTTAAAATTGGTGATAAATGCAGAATCCAGCAAGGAAGAAAATTTGGATATTTATATTTCATTAAATAAACAAGAGTTAATTTGTATGTATACCTATTAATATAGTTCAAAAGCATGAAATATAATGTTTATTGCTTTATAGACATTGGATGAAGTTTTGTTACCTTGGACCATTCAAACTACCTTTCAAGTGATTTTTCAACTAAATGTTTTCCTATGGTCAGACTCTAATGTATCTATATTTTGTTGTATCAATATAAAATATAAATCCTTATATTTTATAATTGGTGATAAATGCAGGACCCAGCAAGAAAGAAAATTTGGATATTTATATTTCATTAAATAAACAACAGTTAATTTGTATGTATTCCTATTAATATAGTTCAAAAGCATGAAATATAATGTTTATTCCTTTATAGACTTTGGATGAAGTTTTGTTACCTTGGACCATTCAAACAACCTTTCAAATGATTTTTCAACTTAAAGTTTTGTAATGGTCTGTCTCAATGAATCTATGTTTTGTTGTATCAATATAAAATATAATTCCTTATATTTTATAATTGGTGATAAATGCAGGATCCAGCAAGGAAGAAAATTTAGATATTTATATTTCATTAAATAAACATCAGTTTGATTAGTATGTATACCTATTAATATAGTTCAAATGTATGATATATAATATTTACTCTTTATAGACATTGGATGATGTTTTGTTAGCTTGGACCATTCAAACTACCTTTCAAGTGATTTTTCTACTTAAAGATTTGTAATGGTCTGTCTCTAATGAATGTATGTTTTGATGTATCAATATAAAATATAATTCCTTATATTTTATAATTGGTGATAAATGCAGGATCCAGCAAGGAAGAAAATTTAGATATTTATATTTCATTAAATAAACCACAGTTGATTTGTATGTATACCTATTAATATAGTTCAAAAGCATGAAATATAATGTTTATTCCTTTATAGACATAGAATGAAGCCTTGTTACCTTGGACCATTCAAACTACCTTTCAAATGATTTTTCAACTTAACGTTTTGTAATGGTCTGTCTCAATGAATCTATGTTTTGTTGTATCAATATAAAATATAATTCCTTATATTTTATAATTGGTGATAAATGCAGGATCCAGCAAGGAAGAAAATTTGGATATTTATATTTCATTAAATAAACAAGAGTTAATTTGTATGTATACCTATTAATATAGTTCAAAAGCATGAAATATAATGATTATTCCTTTATAGAATTTGGATGAAGCTTTGTTACCTTGGACCATTCAAACTACCTTTCAAGTGATTTTTCTACTTAAAGTTTTGTAATGGTCTGTCTCTAATGAATCTATGTTTTGATGTATCAATATAAAATATAATTCCTTATATTTTATAATTGGTGATAAATGCAGGATCAAGGATAGAAGAAAATTTAGATAATTATATTTCATTAAATAAACAACAGTTAATTTGTATGTATTCCTATTAATATAGTTCAAAATCATGAAATATAATGATTATTCCTTTATAGACATTGGATGAAGTTTTGTAACCTTGGACCATTCAAACTACCTTTCAAATGATTTTTCAACTTAAAGTTTTGTAATGGTCTGTCTCAATGAATCTATGTTTTGTTGTATCAATATAAAATATAATTCCTTATATTTTATAATTGGTGATAAATGCAGGATCCAGCAAGGAAGAAAATTTAGATATTTATATTTCATTAAATAAACAACAGTTGATTTGTATGTATACCTATTAATATAGTTCAAAAGCATGAAATATAATATTTACTCTTTATAGACATTGGATGAAGTTTTGTTAGCTTGGACCATTCAAACTACCTTTCAAGTGATTTTTCAACTTAAAGTTTTTAATGCTCTGTCTCAATGAATCTATGTTTTGTTGTATCAATATAAAATATAATTCCTTATATTTTATAATTGGTGATAAATGCAGGATCCAGCAAGGAAGAAAATTTGGATATTTATATTTCATTAAATAAACAAGAGTTAATTTGTATGTATACCTATTAATATAGTTCAAAAGCATGAAATATAATGATTATTCCTTTATAGACTTTAGAAGAAGTTATGTTACCTTTGGACCATTTAAATTAACAAACAAGTGATTTTTTAACTTAAAGTTTTGTAATGGTCTGTCTCTAATAAATCTATGTTTTGATGTATCAATATAAAATATAATTCCTTATATTTTATAATTGGTGATAAATGCAGGATCAAGGATAGAAGAAAATTTAGATAATTATATTTCATTAAATAAACAAGAGTTAATTTGTATGTATACCTATTAATATAGTTCAAAAGCATGAAATATAATGATTATTCCTTTATAGACTTTAGAAGAAGTTTTGTTAGATTAGACCATTCAAACTACCTTTCAAGTAATTTTTCAACTTAAAGTTTTAAATGGTAAGTCTCTAATGAATCTATGTTTTGTTGTAGCAATATAAAATATAATTCCTTATATTTTAAAATTGGTGATAAATGCAGAATCCAGCAAGGAAGAAAATTTGGATATTTATATTTCATTAAATAAACAAGAGTTAATTTGTATGTATACCTATTAATATAGTTCAAAAGCATGAAATATAATGTTTATTGCTTTATAGACTTTAGAAGAAGTTTTGTTAGATTAGACCATTCAAACTACCTTTCAAGTAATTTTTCAACTTAAAGTTTTAAATGGTAAGTCTCTAATGAATCTATGTTTTGTTGTATCAATATAAAATATAATTCCTTATATTTTATAATTGGTGATAAATGCAGGATCCAGCAAGGAAGAAAATTTAGATAATTATATTTCATTAAATAAACAACAGTTAATTTGTATGTATTCCTATTAATATAGTTCAAAAGCATGAAATATAATGATTATTCCTTTATAGACTTTGGATGAAGTTTTGTTACCTTGGACCATTCAAACTACCTTTCAAATGATTTTTCAACTTAAAGTTTTGTAATGGTCTGTCTCAATGAATCTATGTTTTGTTGTATCAATATAAAATATAATTCCTTATATTTTATAATTGGTGATAAATGCAGGATCCAGCAAGGAAGAAAATTTAGATATTTATATTTCATTAAATAAACAACAGTTGATTTGTATGTATACCTATTAATATAGTTCAAAAGCATGAAATATAATGTTTATTCCTTTATAGACATAGAATGAAGCCTTGTTACCTTGGACCATTCAAACTACCTTTCAAATGATTTTTCAACTTAACGTTTTGTAATGGTCTGTCTCAATGAATCTATGTTTTGTTGTATCAATATAAAATATAATTCCTTATATTTTATAATTGGTGATAAATGCAGGATCCAGCAAGGAAGAAAATTTGGATATTTATATTTCATTAAATAAACAAGAGTTAATTTGTATGTATACCTATTAATATAGTTCAAAAGCATGAAATATAATGATTATTCCTTTATAGAATTTGGATGAAGCTTTGTTACCTTGGACCATTCAAACTACCTTTCAAGTGATTTTTCTACTTAAAGTTTTGTAATGGTCTGTCTCTAATGAATCTATGTTTTGATGTATCAATATAAAATATAATTCCTTATATTTTATAATTGGTGATAAATGCAGGATCAAGGATAGAAGAAAATTTAGATAATTATATTTCATTAAATAAACAACAGTTAATTTGTATGTATTCCTATTAATATAGTTCAAAAGCATGAAATATAATGATTATTCCTTTATAGACTTTGGATGAAGTTTTGTTACCTTTGGACCATTAAAACTACCTTTCAAGTAATTTTTCAACTTAAAGTTTTAAATGGTAAGTCTCTAATGAATCTATGTTTTGTTGTAGCAATATAAAATATAATTCCTTATATTTTATAATTGGTGATAAATGCAGGATCCAGCAAGGAAGAAAATTTAGATATTTATATTTCATTAAATAAACAAGAGTTAATTTGTATGTATACCTATTAATATAGTTCAAAAGCATGAAATATAATGTTTATTGCTTTATAGACATTGGATGAAGTTTTGTTACCTTGGACCATTCAAACTACCTTTCAAGTGATTTTTCAACTTAAAGTTTTGTAATAGTCTGTCTCTAATGAATCTATGTTTTGTTGTATCAATATAAAATATAATTCCCTATATTTTATAATTGGTGATAAATGCAGGATCCAGCAAGGAAGAAAATTTGGATATTTATATTTCATTAAATAAACAAGAGTTAATTTGTATGTATACCTATTAATATAGTTCAAAAGCATGAAATATAATGATTATTCCTTTATAGACTTTAGAAGAAGTTTTGTTAGATTAGACCATTCAAACTACCTTTCAAGTAATTTTTCAACTTAAAGTTTTAAATGGTAAGTCTCTAATGAATCTATGTTTTGTTGTAGCAATATAAAATATAATTCCTTATATTTTAAAATTGGTGATAAATGCAGAATCCAGCAAGGAAGAAAATTTGGATATTTATATTTCATTAAATAAACAAGAGTTAATTTGTATGTATACCTATTAATATAGTTCAAAAGCATGAAATATAATGTTTATTGCTTTATAGACATTGGATGAAGTTTTGTTACCTTGGACCATTCAAACTACCTTTCAAGTGATTTTTCAACTAAATGTTTTCCTATGGTCAGACTCTAATGTATCTATATTTTGTTGTATCAATATAAAATATAAATCCTTATATTTTATAATTGGTGATAAATGCAGGATCAAGCAAGGAAGAAAATTTGGATATTTATATTTCATTAAATAACAACAGTTAATTTGTATGTATACCTATTAATATAGTTCAAAAGCATGAAATATAATATTTACTCTTTATAGACATTGGATGAAGTTTTGTTAGCTTGGACCATTCAAACTACCTTTCAAGTGATTTTTCAACTTAAAGTTTTTAATGCTCTGTCTCAATGAATCTATGTTTTGTTGTATCAATATAAAATATAATTCCTTATATTTTATAATTGGTGATAAATGCAGGATCCAGCAAGGAAGAAAATTTGGATATTTATATTTCATTAAATAAACAAGAGTTAATTTGTATGTATACCTATTAATATAGTTCAAAAGCATGAAATATAATGATTATTCCTTTATAGACTTTAGAAGAAGTTTTGTTAGATTAGACCATTCAAACTACCTTTCAAGTAATTTTTCAACTTAAAGTTTTAAATGGTAAGTCTCTAATGAATCTATGTTTTGTTGTAGCAATATAAAATATAATTCCTTATATTTTAAAATTGGTGATAAATGCAGAATCCAGCAAGGAAGAAAATTTGGATATTTATATTTCATTAAATAAACAAGAGTTAATTTGTATGTATACCTCTTAATATAGTTCAAAAGCATGAAATATAATGTTTATTGCTTTATAGACATTGGATGAAGTTTTGTTACCTTGGACCATTCAAACTACCTTTCAAGTGATTTTTCAACTAAATGTTTTCCTATGGTCAGACTCTAATGTATCTATATTTTGTTGTATCAATATAAAATATAAATCCTTATATTTTATAATTGGTGATAAATGCAGGACCCAGCAAGAAAGAAAATTTGGATATTTATATTTCATTAAATAAACAACAGTTAATTTGTATGTATTCCTATTAATATAGTTCAAAAGCATGAAATATAATGTTTATTCCTTTATAGACTTTGGATGAAGTTTTGTTACCTTGGACCATTCAAACAACCTTTCAAATGATTTTTCAACTTAAAGTTTTGTAATGGTCTGTCTCAATGAATCTATGTTTTGTTGTATCAATATAAAATATAATTCCTTATATTTTATAATTGGTGATAAATGCAGGATCCAGCAAGGAAGAAAATTTAGATATTTATATTTCATTAAATAAACATCAGTTTGATTAGTATGTATACCTATTAATATAGTTCAAATGTATGATATATAATATTTACTCTTTATAGACATTGGATGATGTTTTGTTAGCTTGGACCATTCAAACTACCTTTCAAGTGATTTTTCTACTTAAAGATTTGTAATGGTCTGTCTCTAATGAATGTATGTTTTGATGTATCAATATAAAATATAATTCCTTATATTTTATAATTGGTGATAAATGCAGGATCCAGCAAGGAAGAAAATTTAGATATTTATATTTCATTAAATAAACCACAGTTGATTTGTATGTATACCTATTAATATAGCTCAAAAGCATGAAATATAATGTTTATTCCTTTATAGACATAGAATGAAGCCTTGTTACCTTGGACCATTCAAACTACCTTTCAAATGATTTTTCAACTTAACGTTTTGTAATGGTCTGTCTCAATGAATCTATGTTTTGTTGTATCAATATAAAATATAATTCCTTATATTTTATAATTGGTGATAAATGCAGGATCCAGCAAGGAAGAAAATTTGGATATTTATATTTCATTAAATAAACAAGAGTTAATTTGTATGTATACCTATTAATATAGTTCAAAAGCATGAAATATAATGATTATTCCTTTATAGAATTTGGATGAAGCTTTGTTACCTTGGACCATTCAAACTACCTTTCAAGTGATTTTTCTACTTAAAGTTTTGTAATGGTCTGTCTCTAATGAATCTATGTTTTGATGTATCAATATAAAATATAATTCCTTATATTTTATAATTGGTGATAAATGCAGGATCAAGGATAGAAGAAAATTTAGATAATTATATTTCATTAAATAAACAACAGTTAATTTGTATGTATTCCTATTAATATAGTTCAAAATCATGAAATATAATGATTATTCCTTTATAGACATTGGATGAAGTTTTGTAACCTTGGACCATTCAAACTACCTTTCAAATGATTTTTCAACTTAAAGTTTTGTAATGGTCTGTCTCAATGAATCTATGTTTTGTTGTATCAATATAAAATATAATTCCTTATATTTTATAATTGGTGATAAATGCAGGATCCAGCAAGGAAGAAAATTTAGATATTTATATTTCATTAAATAAACAACAGTTGATTTGTATGTATACCTATTAATATAGTTCAAAAGCATGAAATATAATATTTACTCTTTATAGACATTGGATGAAGTTTTGTTAGCTTGGACCATTCAAACTACCTTTCAAGTGATTTTTCAACTTAAAGTTTTTAATGCTCTGTCTCAATGAATCTATGTTTTGTTGTATCAATATAAAATATAATTCCTTATATTTTATAATTGGTGATAAATGCAGGATCCAGCAAGGAAGAAAATTTGGATATTTATATTTCATTAAATAAACAAGAGTTAATTTGTATGTATACCTATTAATATAGTTCAAAAGCATGAAATATAATGATTATTCCTTTATAGACTTTAGAAGAAGTTATGTTACCTTTGGACCATTTAAATTAACAAACAAGTGATTTTTTAACTTAAAGTTTTGTAATGGTCTGTCTCTAATAAATCTATGTTTTGATGTATCAATATAAAATATAATTCCTTATATTTTATAATTGGTGATAAATGCAGGATCAAGGATAGAAGAAAATTTAGATAATTATATTTCATTAAATAAACAAGAGTTAATTTGTATGTATACCTATTAATATAGTTCAAAAGCATGAAATATAATGATTATTCCTTTATAGACTTTAGAAGAAGTTTTGTTAGATTAGACCATTCAAACTACCTTTCAAGTAATTTTTCAACTTAAAGTTTTAAATGGTAAGTCTCTAATGAATCTATGTTTTGTTGTAGCAATATAAAATATAATTCCTTATATTTTAAAATTGGTGATAAATGCAGAATCCAGCAAGGAAGAAAATTTGGATATTTATATTTCATTAAATAAACAAGAGTTAATTTGTATGTATACCTATTAATATAGTTCAAAAGCATGAAATATAATGTTTATTGCTTTATAGACTTTAGAAGAAGTTTTGTTAGATTAGACCATTCAAACTACCTTTCAAGTAATTTTTCAACTTAAAGTTTTAAATGGTAAGTCTCTAATGAATCTATGTTTTGTTGTAGCAATATAAAATATAATTCCTTATATTTTAAAATTGGTGATAAATGCAGGATCCAGCAAGGAAGAAAATTTAGATATTTATATTTCATTAAATAAACATCAGTTTGATTAGTATGTATACCTATTAATATAGTTCAAATGTATGATATATAATATTTACTCTTTATAGACATTGGATGATGTTTTGTTAGCTTGGACCATTCAAACTACCTTTCAAGTGATTTTTCTACTTAAAGATTTGTAATGGTCTGTCTCTAATGAATGTATGTTTTGATGTATCAATATAAAATATAATTCTTTATATTTTATAATTGGTGATAAATGCAGGATCAAGGATAGAAGAAAATTTAGATAATTATATTTCATTAAATAAACAACAGTTAATTTGTATGTATTCCTATTAATATAGTTCAAAAGCATGAAATATAATGATTATTCCTTTATAGACTTTGGATGAAGTTTTGTTACCTTGGACCATTCAAACTACCTTTCAAATGATTTTTCAACTTAAAGTTTTGTAATGGTCTGTCTCAATGAATCTATGTTTTGTTGTATCAATATAAAATATAATTCCTTATATTTTATAATTGGTGATAAATGCAGGATCCAGCAAGGAAGAAAATTTAGATATTTATATTTCATTAAATAAACAACAGTTGATTTGTATGTATACCTATTAATATAGTTCAAAAGCATGAAATATAATGTTTATTCCTTTATAGACATAGAATGAAGCCTTGTTACCTTGGACCATTCAAACTACCTTTCAAATGATTTTTCAACTTAACGTTTTGTAATGGTCTGTCTCAATGAATCTATGTTTTGTTGTATCAATATAAAATATAATTCCTTATATTTTATAATTGGTGATAAATGCAGGATCCAGCAAGGAAGAAAATTTGGATATTTATATTTCATTAAATAAACAAGAGTTAATTTGTATGTATACCTATTAATATAGTTCAAAAGCATGAAATATAATGATTATTCCTTTATAGAATTTGGATGAAGCTTTGTTACCTTGGACCATTCAAACTACCTTTCAAGTGATTTTTCTACTTAAAGTTTTGTAATGGTCTGTCTCTAATGAATCTATGTTTTGATGTATCAATATAAAATATAATTCCTTATATTTTATAATTGGTGATAAATGCAGGATCAAGGATAGAAGAAAATTTAGATAATTATATTTCATTAAATAAACAACAGTTAATTTGTATGTATTCCTATTAATATAGTTCAAAAGCATGAAATATAATGATTATTCCTTTATAGACTTTGGATGAAGTTTTGTTACCTTTGGACCATTAAAACTACCTTTCAAGTAATTTTTCAACTTAAAGTTTTAAATGGTAAGTCTCTAATGAATCTATGTTTTGTTGTAGCAATATAAAATATAATTCCTTATATTTTATAATTGGTGATAAATGCAGGATCCAGCAAGGAAGAAAATTTAGATATTTATATTTCATTAAATAAACAAGAGTTAATTTGTATGTATACCTATTAATATAGTTCAAAAGCATGAAATATAATGTTTATTGCTTTATAGACATTGGATGAAGTTTTGTTACCTTGGACCATTCAAACTACCTTTCAAGTGATTTTTCAACTTAAAGTTTTGTAATAGTCTGTCTCTAATGAATCTATGTTTTGTTGTATCAATATAAAATATAATTCCCTATATTTTATAATTGGTGATAAATGCAGGATCCAGCAAGGAAGAAAATTTGGATATTTATATTTCATTAAATAAACAAGAGTTAATTTGTATGTATACCTATTAATATAGTTCAAAAGCATGAAATATAATGATTATTCCTTTATAGACTTTAGAAGAAGTTTTGTTAGATTAGACCATTCAAACTACCTTTCAAGTAATTTTTCAACTTAAAGTTTTAAATGGTAAGTCTCTAATGAATCTATGTTTTGTTGTAGCAATATAAAATATAATTCCTTATATTTTAAAATTGGTGATAAATGCAGAATCCAGCAAGGAAGAAAATTTGGATATTTATATTTCATTAAATAAACAAGAGTTAATTTGTATGTATACCTATTAATATAGTTCAAAAGCATGAAATATAATGTTTATTGCTTTATAGACATTGGATGAAGTTTTGTTACCTTGGACCATTCAAACTACCTTTCAAGTGATTTTTCAACTAAATGTTTTCCTATGGTCAGACTCTAATGTATCTATATTTTGTTGTATCAATATAAAATATAAATCCTTATATTTTATAATTGGTGATAAATGCAGGACCCAGCAAGAAAGAAAATTTGGATATTTATATTTCATTAAATAAACAACAGTTAATTTGTATGTATTCCTATTAATATAGTTCAAAAGCATGAAATATAATGTTTATTCCTTTATAGACTTTGGATGAAGTTTTGTTACCTTGGACCATTCAAACAACCTTTCAAATGATTTTTCAACTTAAAGTTTTGTAATGGTCTGTCTCAATGAATCTATGTTTTGTTGTATCAATATAAAATATAATTCCTTATATTTTATAATTGGTGATAAATGCAGAATCCAGCAAGGAAGAAAATTTGGATATTTATATTTCATTAAATAAACAAGAGTTAATTTGTATGTATACCTATTAATATAGTTCAAAAGCATGAAATATAATGTTTATTGCTTTATAGACATTGGATGAAGTTTTGTTACCTTGGACCATTCAAACTACCTTTCAAGTGATTTTTCAACTAAATGTTTTCCTATGGTCAGACTCTAATGTATCTATATTTTGTTGTATCAATATAAAATATAAATCCTTATATTTTATAATTGGTGATAAATGCAGGACCCAGCAAGAAAGAAAATTTGGATATTTATATTTCATTAAATAAACAACAGTTAATTTGTATGTATTCCTATTAATATAGTTCAAAAGCATGAAATATAATGTTTATTCCTTTATAGACTTTGGATGAAGTTTTGTTACCTTGGACCATTCAAACAACCTTTCAAATGATTTTTCAACTTAAAGTTTTGTAATGGTCTGTCTCAATGAATCTATGTTTTGTTGTATCAATATAAAATATAATTCCTTATATTTTATAATTGGTGATAAATGCAGGATCCAGCAAGGAAGAAAATTTAGATATTTATATTTCATTAAATAAACATCAGTTTGATTAGTATGTATACCTATTAATATAGTTCAAATGTATGATATATAATATTTACTCTTTATAGACATTGGATGATGTTTTGTTAGCTTGGACCATTCAAACTACCTTTCAAGTGATTTTTCTACTTAAAGATTTGTAATGGTCTGTCTCTAATGAATGTATGTTTTGATGTATCAATATAAAATATAATTCCTTATATTTTATAATTGGTGATAAATGCAGGATCCAGCAAGGAAGAAAATTTGGATATTTATATTTCATTAAATAAACAAGAGTTAATTTGTATGTATACCTATTAATATAGTTCAAAAGCATGAAATATAATGATTATTCCTTTATAGACTTTAGAAGAAGTTATGTTACCTTTGGACCATTTAAATTAACAAACAAGTGATTTTTTAACTTAAAGTTTTGTAATGGTCTGTCTCTAATAAATCTATGTTTTGATGTATCAATATAAAATATAATTCCTTATATTTTATAATTGGTGATAAATGCAGGATCAAGGATAGAAGAAAATTTAGATAATTATATTTCATTAAATAAACAAGAGTTAATTTGTATGTATACCTATTAATATAGTTCAAAAGCATGAAATATAATGATTATTCCTTTATAGACTTTAGAAGAAGTTTTGTTAGATTAGACCATTCAAACTACCTTTCAAGTAATTTTTCAACTTAAAGTTTTAAATGGTAAGTCTCTAATGAATCTATGTTTTGTTGTAGCAATATAAAATATAATTCCTTATATTTTAAAATTGGTGATAAATGCAGAATCCAGCAAGGAAGAAAATTTGGATATTTATATTTCATTAAATAAACAAGAGTTAATTTGTATGTATACCTATTAATATAGTTCAAAAGCATGAAATATAATGTTTATTGCTTTATAGACTTTAGAAGAAGTTTTGTTAGATTAGACCATTCAAACTACCTTTCAAGTAATTTTTCAACTTAAAGTTTTAAATGGTAAGTCTCTAATGAATCTATGTTTTGTTGTAGCAATATAAAATATAATTCCTTATATTTTAAAATTGGTGATAAATGCAGAATCCAGCAAGGAATACAATTTGGATATTTATATTTCATTAAATAAACAAGAGTTAATTTGTATGTATACCTATTAATATAGTTCAAAAGCATGAAATATAATGTTTATTGCTTTATAGACATTGGATGAAGTTTTGTTACCTTGGACCATTCAAACTACCTTTCAAGTGATTTTTCAACTAAATGTTTTCCTATGGTCAGACTCTAATGTATCTATATTTTGTTGTATCAATATAAAATATAAATCCTTATATTTTATAATTGGTGATAAATGCAGGACCCAGCAAGAAAGAAAATTTGGATATTTATATTTCATTAAATAAACAACAGTTAATTTGTATGTATTCCTATTAATATAGTTCAAAAGCATGAAATATAATGATTATTCCTTTATAGACTTTGGATGAAGTTTTGTTACCTTGGACCATTCAAACAACCTTTCAAATGATTTTTCAACTTAAAGTTTTGTAATGGTCTGTCTCAATGAATCTATGTTTTGTTGTATCAATATAAAATATAATTCCTTATATTTTATAATTGGTGATAAATGCAGGATCCAGCAAGGAAGAAAATTTAGATATTTATATTTCATTAAATAAACATCAGTTTGATTAGTATGTATACCTATTAATATAGTTCAAATGTATGATATATAATATTTACTCTTTATAGACATTGGATGATGTTTTGTTAGCTTGGACCATTCAAACTACCTTTCAAGTGATTTTTCTACTTAAAGATTTGTAATGGTCTGTCTCTAATGAATGTATGTTTTGATGTATCAATATAAAATATAATTCTTTATATTTTATAATTGGTGATAAATGCAGGATCAAGGATAGAAGAAAATTTAGATAATTATATTTCATTAAATAAACAACAGTTAATTTGTATGTATTCCTATTAATATAGTTCAAAAGCATGAAATATAATGATTATTCCTTTATAGACTTTGGATGAAGTTTTGTTACCTTGGACCATTCAAACTACCTTTCAAATGATTTTTCAACTTAAAGTTTTGTAATGGTCTGTCTCAATGAATCTATGTTTTGTTGTATCAATATAAAATATAATTCCTTATATTTTATAATTGGTGATAAATGCAGGATCCAGCAAGGAAGAAAATTTAGATATTTATATTTCATTAAATAAACAACAGTTGATTTGTATGTATACCTATTAATATAGTTCAAAAGCATGAAATATAATGTTTATTCCTTTATAGACATAGAATGAAGCCTTGTTACCTTGGACCATTCAAACTACCTTTCAAATGATTTTTCAACTTAACGTTTTGTAATGGTCTGTCTCAATGAATCTATGTTTTGTTGTATCAATATAAAATATAATTCCTTATATTTTATAATTGGTGATAAATGCAGGATCCAGCAAGGAAGAAAATTTGGATATTTATATTTCATTAAATAAACAAGAGTTAATTTGTATGTATACCTATTAATATAGTTCAAAAGCATGAAATATAATGATTATTCCTTTATAGAATTTGGATGAAGCTTTGTTACCTTGGACCATTCAAACTACCTTTCAAGTGATTTTTCTACTTAAAGTTTTGTAATGGTCTGTCTCTAATGAATCTATGTTTTGATGTATCAATATAAAATATAATTCCTTATATTTTATAATTGGTGATAAATGCAGGATCAAGGATAGAAGAAAATTTAGATAATTATATTTCATTAAATAAACAACAGTTAATTTGTATGTATTCCTATTAATATAGTTCAAAAGCATGAAATATAATGATTATTCCTTTATAGACTTTGGATGAAGTTTTGTTACCTTTGGACCATTAAAACTACCTTTCAAGTAATTTTTCAACTTAAAGTTTTAAATGGTAAGTCTCTAATGAATCTATGTTTTGTTGTAGCAATATAAAATATAATTCCTTATATTTTATAATTGGTGATAAATACAGGATCAAGGATAGAAGAAAATTTAGATAATTATATTTCATTAAATAAACAACAGTTAATTTGTATTTATTCCTATTAATATAGTTCAAAAGCATGAAATATAATGATTATTCCTTTATAGACATTGGATGAAGTTTTGTAACCTTGGACCATTCAAACTACCTTTCAAATGATTTTTCAACTTAAAGTTTTGTAATGGTCTGTCTCAATGAATCTATGTTTTGTTGTATCAATATAAAATATAATTCCTTATATTTTATAATTGGTGATAAATGCAGGATCCAGCAAGGAAGAAAATTTAGATATTTATATTTCATTAAATAAACAAGAGTTAATTTGTATGTATACCTATTAATATAGTTCAAAAGCATGAAATATAATGTTTATTGCTTTATAGACATTGGATGAAGTTTTGTTACCTTGGACCATTCAAACTACCTTTCAAGTGATTTTTCAACTTAAAGTTTTGTAATAGTCTGTCTCTAATGAATCTATGTTTTGTTGTATCAATATAAAATATAATTCCCTATATTTTATAATTGGTGATAAATGCAGGATCCAGCAAGGAAGAAAATTTGGATATTTATATTTCATTAAATAAACAAGAGTTAATTTGTATGTATACCTATTAATATAGTTCAAAAGCATGAAATATAATGATTATTCCTTTATAGACTTTAGAAGAAGTTTTGTTAGATTAGACCATTCAAACTACCTTTCAAGTAATTTTTCAACTTAAAGTTTTAAATGGTAAGTCTCTAATGAATCTATGTTTTGTTGTAGCAATATAAAATATAATTCCTTATATTTTAAAATTGGTGATAAATGCAGAATCCAGCAAGGAAGAAAATTTGGATATTTATATTTCATTAAATAAACAAGAGTTAATTTGTATGTATACCTATTAATATAGTTCAAAAGCATGAAATATAATGTTTATTGCTTTATAGACATTGGATGAAGTTTTGTTACCTTGGACCATTCAAACTACCTTTCAAGTGATTTTTCAACTAAATGTTTTCCTATGGTCAGACTCTAATGTATCTATATTTTGTTGTATCAATATAAAATATAAATCCTTATATTTTATAATTGGTGATAAATGCAGGACCCAGCAAGAAAGAAAATTTGGATATTTATATTTCATTAAATAAACAACAGTTAATTTGTATGTATTCCTATTAATATAGTTCAAAAGCATGAAATATAATGTTTATTCCTTTATAGACTTTGGATGAAGTTTTGTTACCTTGGACCATTCAAACAACCTTTCAAATGATTTTTCAACTTAAAGTTTTGTAATGGTCTGTCTCAATGAATCTATGTTTTGTTGTATCAATATAAAATATAATTCCTTATATTTTATAATTGGTGATAAATGCAGGATCCAGCAAGGAAGAAAATTTAGATATTTATATTTCATTAAATAAACATCAGTTTGATTAGTATGTATACCTATTAATATAGTTCAAATGTATGATATATAATATTTACTCTTTATAGACATTGGATGATGTTTTGTTAGCTTGGACCATTCAAACTACCTTTCAAGTGATTTTTCTACTTAAAGATTTGTAATGGTCTGTCTCTAATGAATGTATGTTTTGATGTATCAATATAAAATATAATTCCTTATATTTTATAATTGGTGATAAATGCAGGATCCAGCAAGGAAGAAAATTTAGATATTTATATTTCATTAAATAAACAACAGTTGATTTGTATGTATACCTATTAATATAGTTCAAAAGCATGAAATATAATGTTTATTCCTTTATAGACATAGAATGAAGCCTTGTTACCTTGGACCATTCAAACTACCTTTCAAATGATTTTTCAACTTAACGTTTTGTAATGGTCTGTCTCAATGAATCTATGTTTTGTTGTATCAATATAAAATATAATTCCTTATATTTTATAATTGGTGATAAATGCAGGATCCAGCAAGAAAGAAAATTTGGATATTTATATTTCATTAAATAAACAACAGTTAATTTGTATGTATTCCTATTAATATAGTTCAAAAGCATGAAATATAATGTTTATTCCTTTATAGACTTTGGATGAAGTTTTGTTACCTTGGACCATTCAAACAACCTTTCAAATGATTTTTCAACTTAAAGTTTTGTAATGGTCTGTCTCAATGAATCTATGTTTTGTTGTATCAATATAAAATATAATTCCTTATATTTTATAATTGGTGATAAATGCAGGATCCAGCAAGGAAGAAAATTTAGATATTTATATTTCATTAAATAAACATCAGTTTGATTAGTATGTATACCTATTAATATAGTTCAAATGTATGATATATAATATTTACTCTTTATAGACATTGGATGATGTTTTGTTAGCTTGGACCATTCAAACTACCTTTCAAGTGATTTTTCTACTTAAAGATTTGTAATGGTCTGTCTCTAATGAATGTATGTTTTGATGTATCAATATAAAATATAATTCCTTATATTTTATAATTGGTGATAAATGCAGGATCCAGCAAGGAAGAAAATTTAGATATTTATATTTCATTAAATAAACAACAGTTGATTTGTATGTATACCTATTAATATAGTTCAAAAGCATGAAATATAATATTTACTCTTTATAGACATTGGATGAAGTTTTGTTAGCTTGGACCATTCAAACTACCTTTCAAGTGATTTTTCAACGTAAAGTTTTTAATGCTCTGTCTCAATGAATCTATGTTTTGTTGTATCAATATAAAATATAATTCCTTATATTTTATAATTGGTGATAAATGCAGGATCCAGCAAGGAAGAAAATTTGGATATTTATATTTCATTAAATAAACAAGAGTTAATTTGTATGTATACCTATTAATATAGTTCAAAAGCATGAAATATAATGATTATTCCTTTATAGACTTTAGAAGAAGTT
This sequence comes from Tuberolachnus salignus, assembly GCA_956483605.1. Taxonomy (NCBI): domain Eukaryota; kingdom Metazoa; phylum Arthropoda; class Insecta; order Hemiptera; family Aphididae; genus Tuberolachnus; species Tuberolachnus salignus. Next base: position 8,924,591 of record OY101431.1, on the reverse strand, counting down.
ATGTTACCTTTGGACCATTTAAATTAACAAACAAGTGATTTTTTAACTTAAAGTTTTGTAATGGTCTGTCTCTAATAAATCTATGTTTTGATGTATCAATATAAAATATAATTCCTTATATTTTATAATTGGTGATAAATGCAGGATCAAGGATAGAAGAAAATTTAGATAATTATATTTCATTAAATAAACAAGAGTTAATTTGTATGTATACCTATTAATATAGTTCAAAAGCATGAAATATAATGATTATTCCTTTATAGACTTTAGAAGAAGTTTTGTTAGATTAGACCATTCAAACTACCTTTCAAGTAATTTTTCAACTTAAAGTTTTAAATGGTAAGTCTCTAATGAATCTATGTTTTGTTGTAGCAATATAAAATATAATTCCTTATATTTTAAAATTGGTGATAAATGCAGAATCCAGCAAGGAAGAAAATTTGGATATTTATATTTCATTAAATAAACAAGAGTTAATTTGTATGTATACCTATTAATATAGTTCAAAAGCATGAAATATAATGTTTATTGCTTTATAGACTTTAGAAGAAGTTTTGTTAGATTAGACCATTCAAACTACCTTTCAAGTAATTTTTCAACTTAAAGTTTTAAATGGTAAGTCTCTAATGAATCTATGTTTTGTTGTAGCAATATAAAATATAATTCCTTATATTTTAAAATTGGTGATAAATGCAGAATCCAGCAAGGAATAAAATTTGGATATTTATATTTCATTAAATAAACAAGAGTTAATTTGTATGTATACCTATTAATATAGTTCAAAAGCATGAAATATAATGTTTATTGCTTTATAGACATTGGATGAAGTTTTTTTACCTTGGACCATTCAAACTACCTTTCAAGTGATTTTTCAACTAAATGTTTTCCTATGGTCAGACTCTAATGTATCTATATTTTGTTGTATCAATATAAAATATAAATCCTTATATTTTATAATTGGTGATAAATGCAGGACCCAGCAAGAAAGAAAATTTGGATATTTATATTTCATTAAATAAACAACAGTTAATTTGTATGTATTCCTATTAATATAGTTCAAAAGCATGAAATATAATGATTATTCCTTTATAGACTTTGGATGAAGTTTTGTTACCTTGGACCATTCAAACAACCTTTCAAATGATTTTTCAACTTAAAGTTTTGTAATGGTCTGTCTCAATGAATCTATGTTTTGTTGTATCAATATAAAATATAATTCCTTATATTTTATAATTGGTGATAAATGCAGGATCCAGCAAGGAAGAAAATTTAGATATTTATATTTCATTAAATAAACATCAGTTTGATTAGTATGTATACCTATTAATATAGTTCAAATGTATGATATATAATATTTACTCTTTATAGACATTGGATGATGTTTTGTTAGCTTGGACCATTCAAACTACCTTTCAAGTGATTTTTCTACTTAAAGATTTGTAATGGTCTGTCTCTAATGAATGTATGTTTTGATGTATCAATATAAAATATAATTCTTTATATTTTATAATTGGTGATAAATGCAGGATCAAGGATAGAAGAAAATTTAGATAATTATATTTCATTAAATAAACAAGAGTTAATTTGTATGTATACCTATTAATATAGTTCAAAAGCATGAAATATAATGTTTATTGCTTTATAGACATTGGATGATGTTTTTTTACCTTGGACCATTCAAACTACCTTTCAAGTGATTTTTCAACTAAATGTTTTCCTATGGTCAGACTCTAATGTATCTATATTTTGTTGTATCAATATAAAATATAAATCCTTATATTTTATAATTGGTGATAAATGCAGGACCCAGCAAGAAAGAAAATTTGGATATTTATATTTCATTAAATAAACAACAGTTAATTTGTATGTATTCCTATTAATATAGCTCAAAAGCATGAAATATAATGTTTATTCCTTTATAGACATAGAATGAAGCCTTGTTACCTTGGACCATTCAAACTACCTTTCAAATGATTTTTCAACTTAACGTTTTGTAATGGTCTGTCTCAATGAATCTATGTTTTGTTGTATCAATATAAAATATAATTCCTTATATTTTATAATTGGTGATAAATGCAGGATCCAGCAAGGAAGAAAATTTGGATATTTATATTTCATTAAATAAACAAGAGTTAATTTGTATGTATACCTATTAATATAGTTCAAAAGCATGAAATATAATGTTTATTGCTTTATAGACATTGGATGAAGTTTTTTTACCTTGGACCATTCAAACTACCTTTCAAGTGATTTTTCAACTAAATGTTTTCCTATGGTCAGACTCTAATGTATCTATATTTTGTTGTATCAATATAAAATATAAATCCTTATATTTTATAATTGGTGATAAATGCAGGACCCAGCAAGAAAGAAAATTTGGATATTTATATTTCATTAAATAAACAACAGTTAATTTGTATGTATTCCTATTAATATAGTTCAAAAGCATGAAATATAATGATTATTCCTTTATAGACTTTGGATGAAGTTTTGTTACCTTGGACCATTCAAACAACCTTTCAAATGATTTTTCAACTTAAAGTTTTGTAATGGTCTGTCTCAATGAATCTATGTTTTGTTGTATCAATATAAAATATAATTCCTTATATTTTATAATTGGTGATAAATGCAGGATCCAGCAAGGAAGAAAATTTAGATATTTATATTTCATTAAATAAACATCAGTTTGATTAGTATGTATACCTATTAATATAGTTCAAATGTATGATATATAATATTTACTCTTTATAGACATTGGATGATGTTTTGTTAGCTTGGACCATTCAAACTACCTTTCAAGTGATTTTTCTACTTAAAGATTTGTAATGGTCTGTCTCTAATGAATGTATGTTTTGATGTATCAATATAAAATATAATTCTTTATATTTTATAATTGGTGATAAATGCAGGATCAAGGATAGAAGAAAATTTAGATAATTATATTTCATTAAATAAACAACAGTTAATTTGTATGTATTCCTATTAATATAGTTCAAAAGCATGAAATATAATGATTATTCCTTTATAGACTTTGGATGAAGTTTTGTTACCTTGGACCATTCAAACTACCTTTCAAATGATTTTTCAACTTAAAGTTTTGTAATGGTCTGTCTCAATGAATCTATGTTTTGTTGTATCAATATAAAATATAATTCCTTATATTTTATAATTGGTGATAAATGCAGGATCCAGCAAGGAAGAAAATTTAGATATTTATATTTCATTAAATAAACAACAGTTGATTTGTATGTATACCTATTAATATAGTTCAAAAGCATGAAATATAATGTTTATTCCTTTATAGACATAGAATGAAGCCTTGTTACCTTGGACCATTCAAACTACCTTTCAAATGATTTTTCAACTTAACGTTTTGTAATGGTCTGTCTCAATGAATCTATGTTTTGTTGTATCAATATAAAATATAATTCCTTATATTTTATAATTGGTGATAAATGCAGGATCCAGCAAGGAAGAAAATTTGGATATTTATATTTCATTAAATAAACAACAGTTAATTTGTATGTATTCCTATTAATATAGTTCAAAAGCATGAAATATAATGATTATTCCTTTATAGACTTTGGATGAAGTTTTGTTACCTTGGACCATTCAAACAACCTTTCAAATGATTTTTCAACTTAAAGTTTTGTAATGGTCTGTCTCAATGAATCTATGTTTTGTTGTATCAATATAAAATATAATTCCTTATATTTTATAATTGGTGATAAATGCAGGATCCAGCAAGGAAGAAAATTTAGATATTTATATTTCATTAAATAAACATCAGTTTGATTAGTATGTATACCTATTAATATAGTTCAAATGTATGATATATAATATTTACTCTTTATAGACATTGGATGATGTTTTGTTAGCTTGGACCATTCAAACTACCTTTCAAGTGATTTTTCTACTTAAAGATTTGTAATGGTCTGTCTCTAATGAATGTATGTTTTGATGTATCAATATAAAATATAATTCTTTATATTTTATAATTGGTGATAAATGCAGGATCAAGGATAGAAGAAAATTTAGATAATTATATTTCATTAAATAAACAACAGTTAATTTGTATGTATTCCTATTAATATAGTTCAAAAGCATGAAATATAATGATTATTCCTTTATAGACTTTGGATGAAGTTTTGTTACCTTGGACCATTCAAACTACCTTTCAAATGATTTTTCAACTTAAAGTTTTGTAATGGTCTGTCTCAATGAATCTATGTTTTGTTGTATCAATATAAAATATAATTCCTTATATTTTATAATTGGTGATAAATGCAGGATCCAGCAAGGAAGAAAATTTAGATATTTATATTTCATTAAATAAACAACAGTTGATTTGTATGTATACCTATTAATATAGTTCAAAAGCATGAAATATAATGTTTATTCCTTTATAGACATAGAATGAAGCCTTGTTACCTTGGACCATTCAAACTACCTTTCAAATGATTTTTCAACTTAACGTTTTGTAATGGTCTGTCTCAATGAATCTATGTTTTGTTGTATCAATATAAAATATAATTCCTTATATTTTATAATTGGTGATAAATGCAGGATCCAGCAAGGAAGAAAATTTGGATATTTATATTTCATTAAATAAACAACAGTTAATTTGTATGTATTCCTATTAATATAGTTCAAAAGCATGAAATATAATGATTATTCCTTTATAGACTTTGGATGAAGTTTTGTTACCTTGGACCATTCAAACAACCTTTCAAATGATTTTTCAACTTAAAGTTTTGTAATGGTCTGTCTCAATGAATCTATGTTTTGTTGTATCAATATAAAATATAATTCCTTATATTTTATAATTGGTGATAAATGCAGGATCCAGCAAGGAAGAAAATTTAGATATTTATATTTCATTAAATAAACATCAGTTTGATTAGTATGTATACCTATTAATATAGTTCAAATGTATGATATATAATATTTACTCTTTATAGACATTGGATGATGTTTTGTTAGCTTGGACCATTCAAACTACCTTTCAAGTGATTTTTCTACTTAAAGATTTGTAATGGTCTGTCTCTAATGAATGTATGTTTTGATGTATCAATATAAAATATAATTCTTTATATTTTATAATTGGTGATAAATGCAGGATCAAGGATAGAAGAAAATTTAGATAATTATATTTCATTAAATAAACAACAGTTAATTTGTATGTATTCCTATTAATATAGTTCAAAAGCATGAAATATAATGATTATTCCTTTATAGACTTTGGATGAAGTTTTGTTACCTTGGACCATTCAAACTACCTTTCAAATGATTTTTCAACTTAAAGTTTTGTAATGGTCTGTCTCAATGAATCTATGTTTTGTTGTATCAATATAAAATATAATTCCTTATATTTTATAATTGGTGATAAATGCAGGATCCAGCAAGGAAGAAAATTTAGATATTTATATTTCATTAAATAAACAACAGTTGATTTGTATGTATACCTATTAATATAGTTCAAAAGCATGAAATATAATGTTTATTCCTTTATAGACATAGAATGAAGCCTTGTTACCTTGGACCATTCAAACTACCTTTCAAATGATTTTTCAACTTAACGTTTTGTAATGGTCTGTCTCAATGAATCTATGTTTTGTTGTATCAATATAAAATATAATTCCTTATATTTTATAATTGGTGATAAATGCAGGATCCAGCAAGGAAGAAAATTTGGATATTTATATTTCATTAAATAAACAACAGTTAATTTGTATGTATTCCTATTAATATAGTTCAAAAGCATGAAATATAATGATTATTCCTTTATAGACTTTGGATGAAGTTTTGTTACCTTGGACCATTCAAACAACCTTTCAAATGATTTTTCAACTTAACGTTTTGTAATGGTCTGTCTCAATGAATCTATGTTTTGTTGTATCAATATAAAATATAATTCCTTATATTTTATAATTGGTGATAAATGCAGGATCCAGCAAGGAAGAAAATTTGGATATTTATATTTCATTAAATAAACAAGAGTTAATTTGTATGTATACCTATTAATATAGTTCTAAAGCATGAAATATAATGATTATTCCTTTATAGAATTTGGATGAAGCTTTGTTACCTTGGACCATTCAAACTACCTTTCAAGTGATTTTTCTACTTAAAGTTTTGTAATGGTCTGTCTCTAATGAATCTATGTTTTGATGTATCAATATAAAATATAATTCCTTATATTTTATAATTGGTGATAAATGCAGGATCAAGGATAGAAGAAAATTTAGATAATTATATTTCATTAAATAAACAACAGTTAATTTGTATGTATTCCTATTAATATAGTTCAAAAGCATGAAATATAATGATTATTCCTTTATAGACTTTGGATGAAGTTTTGTTACCTTTGGACCATTAAAACTACCTTTCAAATGATTTTTCAACTTAAAGTTTTGTAATGGTCTGTCTCAATGAATCTATGTTTTGTTGTATCAATATAAAATATAATTCCTTATATTTTATAATTGGTGATAAATGCAGGATCCAGCAAGGAAGAAAATTTAGATATTTATATTTCATTAAATAAACAAGAGTTAATTTGTATGTATACCTATTAATATAGTTCAAAAGCATGAAATATAATGTTTATTGCTTTATAGACATTGGATGAAGTTTTGTTACCTTGGACCATTCAAACTACCTTTCAAGTGATTTTTCAACTTAAAGTTTTGTAATAGTCTGTCTCTAATGAATCTATGTTTTGTTGTAGCAATATAAAATATAATTCCTTATATTTTAAAATTGGTGATAAATGCAGAATCCAGCAAGGAAGAAAATTTGGATATTTATATTTCATTAAATAAACAAGAGTTAATTTGTATGTATACCTATTAATATAGTTCAAAAGCATGAAATATAATGTTTATTGCTTTATAGACATTGGATGAAGTTTTGTTACCTTGGACCATTCAAACTACCTTTCAAGTGATTTTTCAACTTAAAGTTTTGTAATAGTCTGTCTCTAATGAATCTATGTTTTGTTGTATCAATATAAAATATAATTCATTATATTTTATTATTGGTGAAAGGTGCAGGTTCCAGCAAAGAAGACAATTTGGATATTTATACTTCATTAAATAAACTACAGTTTAAATAGTATGTATACCTATTAATATAGTTCAAAAGCATGAAATATAATGATTATTCATTTATAGACATAGAATGAAGCCTTGTTACCTTGGACCATTCAAACTACCTTTCAAATGATTTTTCAACTTAACGTTTTGTAATGGTCTGTCTCAATGAATCTATGTTTTGTTTTATCAATATAAAATATAATTCCTTATATTTTATAATTGGTGATAAATGCAGGATCAAGGATAGAAGAAAATTTGGATAATTATATTTCATTAAATAAACAACAGTTAATTTGTATGTATTCCTATTAATATAGTTCAAAAGCATTAAATATAATGATTATTCCTTTATAGACTTTGGATGAAGTTTTGTTACCTTGGACCATTCAAACTACCGTTCAAGTGATTTTTCAACTTAAAGTTTTGTAATAGTCTGTCTCTAATGAATCTATGTTTTGTTGTATCAATATAAAATATAATTCCCTATATTTTTTAATTGGTGATAAATGCAGGATCAAGCAAGGAAGAAAATTTGGATATTTATATTTCATTAAATAAACAACAGTTAATTTGTATGTATACCTATTAATATACTTCTAAAGCATGAAATATAATGCTTATTCCTTTATAGAATTTGGATGAAGCTTTGTTACCTTGGACCATTCAAACTACCTTTCAAGTGATTTTTCTACTTAAAGTTTTGTAATGGTCTGTCTCTAATGAATCTATGTCTTGATGAATCAATATAAAATATAATTCCTTATATTTTATAATTGGTGATAAATGCAGGATCAAGGATAGAAGAAAACTTAGATAATTATATTTCATTAAATAAACAACAGTTAATTTGTATGTATTCCTATTAATATAGTTTAAAAGCATGAAATATAATGATTATTCCTTTATAGACTTTGGATGAAGTTTTGTTACCTTTGGACCATTAAAACTACCTTTCAAGTAATTTTTCAACTTAAAGTTTTAAATGGTAAGTCTCTAATGAATCTATGTTTTGTTGTAGCAATATAAAATATAATTCCTTATATTTTAAAATTGGTGATAAATGCAGAATCCAGCAAGGAAGAAAATTTGGATATTTATATTTCATTAAATAAACAAGAGTTAATTTGTATGTATACCTTTTAATATAGTTCAAAAGCATGAAATATAATGTTTATTGCTTTATAGACATTGGATGAAGTTTTGTTACCTTGGACCATTCAAACTACCTTTCAAGTGATTTTTCAACTAAATGTTTTCCTATGGTCAGACTCTAATGTATCTATATTTTGTTGTATCAATATAAAATATAAATCCTTATATTTTATAATTGGTGATAAATGCAGGATCAAGCAAGGAAGAAAATTTGGATATTTATATTTCATTAAATAACAACAGTTAATTTGTATGTATACCTATTAATATAGTTCAAAAGCATGAAATATAATATTTACTCTTTATAGACATTGGATGAAGTTTTGTTAGCTTGGACCATTCATACTACCTTTCAAGTGATTATTCAACTTAAAGTTTTTAATGCTCTGTCTCAATGAATCTATGTTTTGTTGTATCAATATAAAATATAATTCCTTATATTTTATAATTGGTGATAAATGCAGGATCCAGCAAGGAAGAAAATTTGGATATTTATATTTCATTAAATAAACAAGAGTTAATTTGTATGTATACCTATTAATATAGTTCAAAAGCATGAAATATAATGATTATTCCTTTATAGACTTTAGAAGAAGATTTGTTAGATTAGACCATTCAAACTACCTTTCAAGTAATTTTTCTACTTAAAGTTTTGTAATGGTCAGACTCTAATAAATCAATGGTTTGTTGTATCAATATAAAATATAATTCATTATATTTTATTATTGGTGAAAGGTGCAGGTTCCAGCAAAGAAGACAATTTGGATATTTATACTTCATTAAATAAACTACAGTTTAAATAGTATGTATACCTATTAATATAGTTCAAAAGCATGAAATATAATGATTATTCATTTATAGACTATAGATGATGTTTTGTTACCTTGGACCATTCATACTACCTTTCAAGTGATTTTTCAACTGAATGTTTTCCTATGGTCAGTCTATAATGTATCTATATTTTGTTGTATCAATATAAAATATATTTCCTTATATTTTATAATTGGTGATAAATGCAGGAACCAGCAAGGAAGAAAATTTGGATATTTATATTTCATTAAATAAACAACAGTTAATTTGTTTGTATACCTATTAATATAGTTCAAAAGCATAAAATATAATGTTTATTCCTTTATAGACATAGAATGAAGCCTTGTTACCTTGGACCATTCAAACTACCTTTCAAATGATTTTTCAACTTAACGTTTTGTAATGGTCTGTCTCAATGAATCTATGTATTGTTGTATCAATATAAAATATAATTCCTTATATTTTATAATTGGTGATAAATGCAGGATCAAGGATAGAAGAAAATTTAGATAATTATATTTCATTAAATAAACAACAGTTAATTTGTATGTATTCCTATTTATATAGTTCAAAATCATGAAATATAATGATTATTCCTTTATAGACATTGGATGAAGTTTTGTAACCTTGGACCATTCAAACTACCTTTCAAATGATTTTTCACCTTAAAGTTTTGTAATGGTCAGACTCTAATAAATCAATGGTTTGTTGTATCAATATAAAATATAATTCATTATATTTTATAATTGGTGATAAATGCAGGATCAAGGATAGAAGAAAATTTAGATAATTATATTTCATTAAATAAACAACAGTTAATTTGTTTGTATACCTATTAATATAGTTCAAAAGCATAAAATATAATGTTTATTCCTTTATAGACATAGAATGAAGCCTTGTTACCTTGGACCATTCAAACTACCTTTCAAATGATTTTTCAACTTAACGTTTTGTAATGGTCTGTCTCAATGAATCTATGTTTTGTTGTATCAATATAAAATATAATTCCTTATATTTTATAATTGGTGATAAATGCAGGATCCAGTAAGGAAGAAAATTTGGATATTTATATTTCATTAAATAAACAAGAGTTAATTTGTATGTATACCTATTAATATAGTTCAAAAGCATGAAATATAATGATTATTCCTTTATAGACTTTAGAAGAAGTTATGTTACCTTTGGACCATTTAAATTAACAAACAAGTGATTTTTTAACTTAAAGTTTTGTAATGGTCTGTCTCTTATGAATCTATGTTTTAATGTATCAATATAAAATATAATTCCTTATATTTTATAATTGGTGATAAATGCAGGATCAAGGATAGAAGAAAATTTGGATAATTATATTTCATTAAATAAACAACAGTTAATTTGTATGTATTCCTATTAATATAGTTCAAAAGCATTAAATATAATGATTATTCCTTTATAGACTTTGGATGAAGTTTTGTTACCTTGGACCATTCAAACTACCGTTCAAGTGATTTTTCAACTTAAAGTTTTGTAATAGTCTGTCTCTAATGAATCTATGTTTTGTTGTATCAATATAAAATGTAATTCCCTATATTTTATAATTGGTGATAAATGCAGGATCAAGCAAGGAAGAAAATTTGGATATTTATATTTCATTAAATAAACAACAGTTAATTTGTATGTATACCTATTAATATACTTCAAAAGCATGAAATTTAATGATTATTCCTTTATAGAATTTGGATGAAGCTTTGTTACCTTGGACCATTCAAACTACCTTTCAAGTGATTTTTCTACTTAAAGTTTTGTAATGGTCTGTCTCTAATGAATCTATGTTTTGATGTATCAATATAAAATATAATTCCCTTTATTTTATAATTGGTGATAAATGCAGGATCAAGGATAGAAGAAAATTTAGATAATTATATTTCATTAAATAAACAACAGTTAATTTGTATGTATTCCTATTTATATAGTTCAAAATCATGAAATATAATGATTATTCCTTTATAGACATTGGATGAAGTTTTGTAACCTTGGACCATTCAAACTACCTTTCAAATGATTTTTCAACTTAAAGTTTTGTAATGGTCAGACTCTAATAAATCAATGGTTTGTTGTATCAATATAAAATATAATTCATTATATATTATTATTGGTGAAAGGTGCAGGTTCCAGCAAAGAAGACAATTTGGATATTTATACTTCATTAAATAAACTACAGTTTAAATAGTATGTATACCTATTAATATAGTTCAAAAGCATGAAATATAATGATTATTCATTTATAGACTATAGATGATGTTTTGTTACCTTGGACCATTCAAACTACCTTTCAAGTGATTTTTCAACTGAATGTTTTCCTATGGTCAGTCTATAATGTATCTATATTTTGTTGTATCAATATAAAATATATTTCCTTATATTTTATAATTGGTGATAAATGCAGGAACCAGCAAGGAAGAAAATTTGGATATTTATATTTCATTAAATAAACAACAGTTAATTTGTTTGTATACCTATTAATATAGTTCAAAAGCATAAAATATAATGTTTATTCCTTTATAGACATAGAATGAAGCCTTGATACCTTGGACCATTTAAACTACCTTTCAAGTGATTTTTCAACTTAAAGTTTTGTAATAGTCTGTCTCTAATGAATCTATGTTTTGCTGTATCAATATAAAATAAAATTCCTTATATTTTATAATTGGTGATAAATGCAGGATCAAGGATAGAAGAAAATTTGGATAATATATTTCATTAAATAAACAACAGTTAATTTGTATGTATTCCTATTAATATAGTTCAAAAGCATAAAATATAATGATTATTCCTTTATGGACTTTGGATGAAGTTTTGTAACTTTGGACCATTCAAACTACCTTTCAAATGATTTTTCACCTTAAAGTATTGTCATGGACTGTCTCAATGAATCTATGTTTTGTTGTATCAATATAAAATATAATTCCTTATATTTTATAATTGGTGATAAATGCAGGATCCAGCAAGGAAGAAAATTTGGATATTTATATTTCATTAAATAAACAAGAGTTAATTTGTATGTATACCTATTAATATAGTTCCAAAGCATGAAATACAATGATTATTCCTTTATAAAATTTGGATGAAGCTTTGTTACTTTGGACCATTCAAACTACCTTTCAAGTGATTTTTCTACTTAAAGTTTTGTAATGGTCTGTCTCTAATGAATCTATGTTTTGATGTATCAATATAAAATATAATTCCATATATTTTATAATTGGTGATAAATGCAGGATCCAGCAAGGAAGAAAATTTAGATATTTATATTTCATTAAATAAACAACAGTTGATTTGTATGTATACCTGTTAATATAGTTCAAACGCATGAAATATAATGTTTATTCCTTTATAGACATAGAATGAAGCTTTGTTACCTTGGACCATTTAAACTACCTTTCAAGTGATTTTTCAACTTAAAGTTTTGTAATAGTCTGTCTCTAATGAATCTATGTTTTGTTGTATCAATATAAAATAAAATTCCTTATATTTTATAATTGGTGATAAATGCAGGATCAAGGATAGAAGAAAATTTGGATAATGTATTTCATTAAATAAACAACAGTTAATTTGTATGTATTCCTATTAATATAGTTCAAAAGCATGAAATATAATGATTATTCCTTTATAGACTTTGGATGAAGTTTTGTTACTTTGGACCATTCAAACTACCTTTCAAGTGATTTTTCTACTTAAAGTTTTGTAATGGTCAGACTTCAATAAATCAATGGTTTGTTGTATCAATATAAAATATAATTCATTATATTTTATTATTGGTGAAAGGTGCAGGTTCCAGCAAAGAAGACAATTTGGATATTTATACTTCATTAAATAAACTACAGTTTAAATAGTATGTATACCTATTAATATAGTTCAAAAGCATGAAATATAATGATTATTCATTTATAGACTATAGATGATGTTTTGTTACCTTGGACCATTCAAACTACCTTTCAAATGATTTTTCAACTTAAAGTTTTGTAATGGTCTGTCTCTAATGAATCTATGTTTTGTTGTATCAATATAAAATATAATTCCTTATATTCTATAATTGGTGATAAATGCAGGATCAAGGATAGAAGAAAATTTGGATATTTATATTTCATTAAATAAACATCAGTTTGATTAGTATGTATACCTATTAATATAGTTCAAATGTATGATATATAATATTTACTCTTTATAGACATTGGATGATGTTTTGTTAGCTTGGACCATTCAAACTACCTTTCAAGTGATTTTTCTACTTAAAGATTTGTAATGGTCTGTCTCTAATGAATGTATGTTTTGATGTATCAATATAAAATATAATTCCTTATATTTTATAATTGGTGATAAATGCAGGATCAAGGATAGAAGAAAATTTAGATAATTATATTTCATTAAATAAACAACAGTTAATTTGTATGTATTCCTATTAATATAGATCAAAAGCATGAAATATAATGATTATTCCTTTATAGACTTTGGATGAAGTTTTGTTACCTTGGACCATTCAAACTACCTTTCAAATGATTTTTCAACTTAAAGTTTTGTAATGGTCTGTCTCAATGAATCTATGTTTTGTTGTATCAATATAAAATATAATTCCTTATATTTTATAATTGGTGATAAATGCAGGATCCAGCAAGGAAGAAAATTTAGATATTTATATTTCATTAAATAAACAACAGTTGATTTGTATGTATACCTATTAATATAGTTCAAAAGCATGAAATATAATGTTTATTCCTTTATAGACATAGAATGAAGCCTTGTTACCTTGGACCATTCAAACTACCTTTCAAATGATTTTTCAACTTAACGTTTTGTAATGGTCTGTCTCAATGAATCTATGTTTTGTTGTATCAATATAAAATATAATTCCTTATATTTTATAATTGGTGATAAATGCAGGATCCAGCAAGGAAGAAAATTTGGATATTTATATTTCATTAAATAAACAAGAGTTAATTTGTATGTATACCTATTAATATAGTTCAAAAGCATGAAATATAATGATTATTCCTTTATAGAATTTGGATGAAGCTTTGTTACCTTGGACCATTCAAACTACCTTTCAAGTGATTTTTCAACTTAAAGTTTTGTAATGGTCTGTCTCTTATGAATCTATGTTTTGTTGTATCAATATAGAATATAATTCCTTATATTTTATAATTGGTGATAAATGCAGGATCCAGCAAGGAAGAAAATTTGGATATTTATACTTCATTTAATAAACTACAGTTTGAATAGTATGTATAACTATTAATATAGTTCAAATGTATAATATATAATGATTATTCTTTATAGACTTTGGATGAAGTTTTGTTACCTTTGGACCATTAAATCTACCATTCAAGTGATTTTTCAACTGAATGTTTTCCTATGGTCAGTCTCTAATGTATCTATATTTTGTTGTATAATTGTAAAATATAATTCCTTATATTTTATAATTGGTGATAAATGCAGGATCAAGCAAGGAAGAAAATTTGGATATTTATATTTCATTAAATAACAACAGTTAATTTGTATGTATACCTATTAATATAGTTCAAAAGCATGAAATATAATATTTACTCTTTATAGACATTGGATGAAGTTTTGTTAGCTTGGACCATTCAAACAACCTTTCAAGTGATTTTTCAACTTAAAGTTTTGTAATGGTCTGTCTCTAATGAATGTATGTTTTGATGTATCAATATAAAATATAATTCCTTATATTTTATAATTGGTGATAAATGCAGGATCCAGCAAGGAAGAAAATTTAGATATTTATATTTCATTAAATAAACAACAGTTGATTTGTATGTATACCTATTAATATAGTTCAAAAGCATGAAATATAATGTTTATTCCTTTATAGACATAGAATGAAGCCTTGTTACCTTGGACCATTCAAACTACCTTTCAAATGATTTTTCAACTTAACGTTTTGTAATGGTCTGTCTCAATGAATCTATGTTTTGTTGTATCAATATAAAATATAATTCCTTATATTTTATAATTGGTGATAAATGCAGGATCCAGCAAGGAAGAAAATTTGGATATTTATATTTCATTAAATAAACAACAGTTAATTTGTATGTATTCCTATTAATATAGTTCAAAAGCATGAAATATAATGATTATTCCTTTATAGACTTTGGATGAAGTTTTGTTACCTTGGACCATTCAAACAACCTTTCAAATGATTTTTCAACTTAAAGTTTTGTAATGGTCTGTCTCAATGAATCTATGTTTTGTTGTATCAATATAAAATATAATTCCTTATATTTTATAATTGGTGATAAATGCAGGATCCAGCAAGGAAGAAAATTTAGATATTTATATTTCATTAAATAAACATCAGTTTGATTAGTATGTATACCTATTAATATAGTTCAAATGTATGATATATAATATTTACTCTTTATAGACATTGGATGATGTTTTGTTAGCTTGGACCATTCAAACTACCTTTCAAGTGATTTTTCTACTTAAAGATTTGTAATGGTCTGTCTCTAATGAATGTATGTTTTGATGTATCAATATAAAATATAATTCTTTATATTTTATAATTGGTGATAAATGCAGGATCAAGGATAGAAGAAAATTTAGATAATTATATTTCATTAAATAAACAACAGTTAATTTGTATGTATTCCTATTAATATAGTTCAAAAGCATGAAATATAATGATTATTCCTTTATAGACTTTGGATGAAGTTTTGTTACCTTGGACCATTCAAACTACCTTTCAAATGATTTTTCAACTTAAAGTTTTGTAATGGTCTGTCTCAATGAATCTATGTTTTGTTGTATCAATATAAAATATAATTCCTTATATTTTATAATTGGTGATAAATGCAGGATCCAGCAAGGAAGAAAATTTAGATATTTATATTTCATTAAATAAACAACAGTTGATTTGTATGTATACCTATTAATATAGTTCAAAAGCATGAAATATAATGTTTATTCCTTTATAGACATAGAATGAAGCCTTGTTACCTTGGACCATTCAAACTACCTTTCAAATGATTTTTCAACTTAACGTTTTGTAATGGTCTGTCTCAATGAATCTATGTTTTGTTGTATCAATATAAAATATAATTCCTTATATTTTATAATTGGTGATAAATGCAGGATCCAGCAAGGAAGAAAATTTGGATATTTATATTTCATTAAATAAACAACAGTTAATTTGTATGTATTCCTATTAATATAGTTCAAAAGCATGAAATATAATGATTATTCCTTTATAGACTTTGGATGAAGTTTTGTTACCTTGGACCATTCAAACAACCTTTCAAATGATTTTTCAACTTAACGTTTTGTAATGGTCTGTCTCAATGAATCTATGTTTTGTTGTATCAATATAAAATATAATTCCTTATATTTTATAATTGGTGATAAATGCAGGATCCAGCAAGGAAGAAAATTTGGATATTTATATTTCATTAAATAAACAAGAGTTAATTTGTATGTATACCTATTAATATAGTTCTAAAGCATGAAATATAATGATTATTCCTTTATAGAATTTGGATGAAGCTTTGTTACCTTGGACCATTCAAACTACCTTTCAAGTGATTTTTCTACTTAAAGTTTTGTAATGGTCTGTCTCTAATGAATCTATGTTTTGATGTATCAATATAAAATATAATTCCTTATATTTTATAATTGGTGATAAATGCAGGATCAAGGATAGAAGAAAATTTAGATAATTATATTTCATTAAATAAACAACAGTTAATTTGTATGTATTCCTATTAATATAGTTCAAAAGCATGAAATATAATGATTATTCCTTTATAGACTTTGGATGAAGTTTTGTTACCTTTGGACCATTAAAACTACCTTTCAAATGATTTTTCAACTTAAAGTTTTGTAATGGTCTGTCTCAATGAATCTATGTTTTGTTGTATCAATATAAAATATAATTCCTTATATTTTATAATTGGTGATAAATGCAGGATCCAGCAAGGAAGAAAATTTAGATATTTATATTTCATTAAATAAACAAGAGTTAATTTGTATGTATACCTATTAATATAGTTCAAAAGCATGAAATATAATGTTTATTGCTTTATAGACATTGGATGAAGTTTTGTTACCTTGGACCATTCAAACTACCTTTCAAGTGATTTTTCAACTTAAAGTTTTGTAATAGTCTGTCTCTAATGAATCTATGTTTTGTTGTAGCAATATAAAATATAATTCCTTATATTTTAAAATTGGTGATAAATGCAGAATCCAGCAAGGAAGAAAATTTGGATATTTATATTTCATTAAATAAACAAGAGTTAATTTGTATGTATACCTATTAATATAGTTCAAAAGCATGAAATATAATGTTTATTGCTTTATAGACATTGGATGAAGTTTTGTTACCTTGGACCATTCAAACTACCTTTCAAGTGATTTTTCAACTTAAAGTTTTGTAATAGTCTGTCTCTAATGAATCTATGTTTTGTTGTATCAATATAAAATATAATTCATTATATTTTATTATTGGTGAAAGGTGCAGGTTCCAGCAAAGAAGACAATTTGGATATTTATACTTCATTAAATAAACTACAGTTTAAATAGTATGTATACCTATTAATATAGTTCAAAAGCATGAAATATAATGATTATTCATTTATAGACATAGAATGAAGCCTTGTTACCTTGGACCATTCAAACTACCTTTCAAATGATTTTTCAACTTAACGTTTTGTAATGGTCTGTCTCAATGAATCTATGTTTTGTTTTATCAATATAAAATATAATTCCTTATATTTTATAATTGGTGATAAATGCAGGATCAAGGATAGAAGAAAACTTAGATAATTATATTTCATTAAATAAACAACAGTTAATTTGTATGTATTCCTATTAATATAGTTTAAAAGCATGAAATATAATGATTATTCCTTTATAGACTTTGGATGAAGTTTTGTTACCTTTGGACCATTAAAACTACCTTTCAAGTAATTTTTCAACTTAAAGTTTTAAATGGTAAGTCTCTAATGAATCTATGTTTTGTTGTAGCAATATAAAATATAATTCCTTATATTTTAAAATTGGTGATAAATGCAGAATCCAGCAAGGAAGAAAATTTAGATATTTATATTTCATTAAATAAACAAGAGTTAATTTGTATGTATACCTATTAATATAGTTCAAAAGCATGAAATATAATGTTTATTGCTTTATAGACATTGGATGAAGTTTTGTTACCTTGGACCATTCAAACTACCTTTCAAGTGATTTTTCAACTTAAAGTTTTGTAATAGTCTGTCTCTAATGAATCTATGTTTTGTTGTAGCAATATAAAATATAATTCCTTATATTTTAAAATTGGTGATAAATGCAGAATCCAGCAAGGAAGAAAATTTGGATATTTATATTTCATTAAATAAACAAGAGTTAATTTGTATGTATACCTATTAATATAGTTCAAAAGCATGAAATATAATGTTTATTGCTTTATAGACATTGGATGAAGTTTTGTTACCTTGGACCATTCAAACTACCTTTCAAGTGATTTTTCAACTTAAAGTTTTGTAATAGTCTGTCTCTAATGAATCTATGTTTTGTTGTATCAATATAAAATATAATTCCCTATATTTTTTAATTGGTGATAAATGCAGGATCAAGCAAGGAAGAAAATTTGGATATTTATATTTCATTAAATAAACAACAGTTAATTTGTATGTATACCTATTAATATACTTCTAAAGCATGAAATATAATGCTTATTCCTTTATAGAATTTGGATGAAGCTTTGTTACCTTGGACCATTCAAACTACCTTTCAAGTGATTTTTCTACTTAAAGTTTTGTAATGGTCTGTCTCTAATGAATCTATGTCTTGATGAATCAATATAAAATATAATTCCTTATATTTTATAATTGGTGATAAATGCAGGATCAAGGATAGAAGAAAACTTAGATAATTATATTTCATTAAATAAACAACAGTTAATTTGTATGTATTCCTATTAATATAGTTTAAAAGCATGAAATATAATGATTATTCCTTTATAGACTTTGGATGAAGTTTTGTTACCTTTGGACCATTAAAACTACCTTTCAAGTAATTTTTCAACTTAAAGTTTTAAATGGTAAGTCTCTAATGAATCTATGTTTTGTTGTAGCAATATAAAATATAATTCCTTATATTTTAAAATTGGTGATAAATGCAGAATCCAGCAAGGAAGAAAATTTGGATATTTATATTTCATTAAATAAACAAGAGTTAATTTGTATGTATACCTTTTAATATAGTTCAAAAGCATGAAATATAATGTTTATTGCTTTATAGACATTGGATGAAGTTTTGTTACCTTGGACCATTCAAACTACCTTTCAAGTGATTTTTCAACTAAATGTTTTCCTATGGTCAGACTCTAATGTATCTATATTTTGTTGTATCAATATAAAATATAAATCCTTATATTTTATAATTGGTGATAAATGCAGGATCAAGCAAGGAAGAAAATTTGGATATTTATATTTCATTAAATAACAACAGTTAATTTGTATGTATACCTATTAATATAGTTCAAAAGCATGAAATATAATATTTACTCTTTATAGACATTGGATGAAGTTTTGTTAGCTTGGACCATTCATACTACCTTTCAAGTGATTATTCAACTTAAAGTTTTTAATGCTCTGTCTCAATGAATCTATGTTTTGTTGTATCAATATAAAATATAATTCCTTATATTTTATAATTGGTGATAAATGCAGGATCCAGCAAGGAAGAAAATTTGGATATTTATATTTCATTAAATAAACAAGAGTTAATTTGTATGTATACCTATTAATATAGTTCAAAAGCATGAAATATAATGATTATTCCTTTATAGACTTTAGAAGAAGATTTGTTAGATTAGACCATTCAAACTACCTTTCAAGTAATTTTTCTACTTAAAGTTTTGTAATGGTCAGACTCTAATAAATCAATGGTTTGTTGTATCAATATAAAATATAATTCATTATATTTTATTATTGGTGAAAGGTGCAGGTTCCAGCAAAGAAGACAATTTGGATATTTATACTTCATTAAATAAACTACAGTTTAAATAGTATGTATACCTATTAATATAGTTCAAAAGCATGAAATATAATGATTATTCATTTATAGACTATAGATGATGTTTTGTTACCTTGGACCATTCATACTACCTTTCAAGTGATTTTTCAACTGAATGTTTTCCTATGGTCAGTCTATAATGTATCTATATTTTGTTGTATCAATATAAAATATATTTCCTTATATTTTATAATTGGTGATAAATGCAGGAACCAGCAAGGAAGAAAATTTGGATATTTATATTTCATTAAATAAACAACAGTTAATTTGTTTGTATACCTATTAATATAGTTCAAAAGCATAAAATATAATGTTTATTCCTTTATAGACATAGAATGAAGCCTTGTTACCTTGGACCATTCAAACTACCTTTCAAATGATTTTTCAACTTAACGTTTTGTAATGGTCTGTCTCAATGAATCTATGTATTGTTGTATCAATATAAAATATAATTCCTTATATTTTATAATTGGTGATAAATGCAGGATCAAGGATAGAAGAAAATTTAGATAATTATATTTCATTAAATAAACAACAGTTAATTTGTATGTATTCCTATTTATATAGTTCAAAATCATGAAATATAATGATTATTCCTTTATAGACATTGGATGAAGTTTTGTAACCTTGGACCATTCAAACTACCTTTCAAATGATTTTTCACCTTAAAGTTTTGTAATGGTCAGACTCTAATAAATCAATGGTTTGTTGTATCAATATAAAATATAATTCATTATATTTTATAATTGGTGATAAATGCAGGATCAAGGATAGAAGAAAATTTAGATAATTATATTTCATTAAATAAACAACAGTTAATTTGTTTGTATACCTATTAATATAGTTCAAAAGCATAAAATATAATGTTTATTCCTTTATAGACATAGAATGAAGCCTTGTTACCTTGGACCATTCAAACTACCTTTCAAATGATTTTTCAACTTAACGTTTTGTAATGGTCTGTCTCAATGAATCTATGTTTTGTTGTATCAATATAAAATATAATTCCTTATATTTTATAATTGGTGATAAATGCAGGATCCAGTAAGGAAGAAAATTTGGATATTTATATTTCATTAAATAAACAAGAGTTAATTTGTATGTATACCTATTAATATAGTTCAAAAGCATGAAATATAATGATTATTCCTTTATAGACTTTAGAAGAAGTTATGTTACCTTTGGACCATTTAAATTAACAAACAAGTGATTTTTTAACTTAAAGTTTTGTAATGGTCTGTCTCTTATGAATCTATGTTTTAATGTATCAATATAAAATATAATTCCTTATATTTTATAATTGGTGATAAATGCAGGATCAAGGATAGAAGAAAATTTGGATAATTATATTTCATTAAATAAACAACAGTTAATTTGTATGTATTCCTATTAATATAGTTCAAAAGCATTAAATATAATGATTATTCCTTTATAGACTTTGGATGAAGTTTTGTTACCTTGGACCATTCAAACTACCGTTCAAGTGATTTTTCAACTTAAAGTTTTGTAATAGTCTGTCTCTAATGAATCTATGTTTTGTTGTATCAATAT